>SJYV01041974.1:0-15375 GCA_006410875.1 Neotragus pygmaeus
TTCTCCCCCTGCCCCCAATCCCTCCCAGCATCAGTCTTTTCCAATGAGTCAACTCTTCCCATGAGGTGGCCAAAGTACTGGAGTGTCAGCTTTAGCATCACTCCTTCCAAAGAAATCCCAGGGCTGATCTCCTTCAGCATGGACTGGTTTGATCTCCTTGCAGTCCAAGGGACTCTCAAGAGTCTTCTCCAACACCACAGTTCAAAAGCATCAATTCTTCAGCGCGCAGCCTTCTTCACTGTCCAACTCTCACATCCATACCTCCTTGTCTTACTAATCATCAAATCTTCAGTTGCCATTGTCACAGAACTATACATTCCTATACATTTAGAGTACTAGAAATTACTCTAAAATCTACAAAATGAAGTAAGTGCTAACATTTCTAAAAGAGCCTTCATTGTAAGAAAATTAAAAATCATTTTCATGTAGTGCTCAAAATTAATCTGTTGATATTTCATATGTTTAAAGATTGTATCTTTGCCAGATGAATTTAAAGAGAAGTTTCTGTCTTTTGCATCAAGAATCAGTCTGATTAAAAAACTCATTTAATGAACTAATTCTGGAATAGATGGAATTTCTTTCATGAGCTTATGACATATTCATCATGCATATCTTAGGAAACTCTTCTTTAATGAATCACTGTTTTTTCAAAGTGTAAAAATGACACTATCATGAAGCTCTTTGGTTTTTTGTTTTTTTAATTTACTTTATTTTACTTTACAATACTCTATTGGCTTTGCCATACATCGACATGAATCTACCACAGGTGGTAGAGCTCAAATAGGCTAATGGTCATAATTATGTTTCTTCGTTTGAATTTTTTTAAAAGGAATTGGACCAATAGGGAGAGACAGCTGTCCTTATGGTGAAGATCACTGTAGATGATTATTCTTTGTTAAGTTTCACCTATTTGTCTACAGCCACAAACAAATCTCAGGACAGGCTAAACAATTAAAAAAAAAATCTGTTAAAAAGAAATATTGTATGTATCCTAAAAATATTGCATAACATCCCTTCTATGCAGAATCTAAAATGAAATGAAACAAATGAACTTATTTACAAAACAGACTTACAGAAAACAAACTTATGGTTGCCAACCAGGGAAGAATAGGAGTAAGAGATAGTTAGGGATTTGGGGATGATACATACACATTGCTGTATTTAAAATGGATAACCAACAAGATCCTGTCCATAGCACAGGAAACTGCTCAACGTTATGTGGCAGCCTGGAGAGGAGGGAAGTTTGGGGAAGAAGGGATACATGTATATGTATGGCTGAGTCCCTTTGCTGTTCACCTGAAACTACCACAATATTGTTAATGAGCTATACTCTAATATAAGATAAAACATGTTAAAAAAGGGGGATATATTGAAAGAAAAGTGAAAGTGAAGTCGCTCAGTCATGTCCGACTCTTTGCTGACCCATGGAGTGTAGCCTACCAGGCTCCTCTGTCCATGGAATTTTCCAGGCAATAATACAGGAGTGGGTTGCAATTTCCTTCTCCAGGGGATTGTCCCAACCCAGGGAGTGAACCCAGGTCTCCTGAACTGTAGACAGATGCTTTACCATCTGAGACACCAAGGGAGAAAGCAGATATGAATTCTTGTCAAATACTGGCTGGAGGAAGCCAAATCATTGTGGGCCTCATGCAACTTAATTTGAAATCTAAACTTGGCAGGAGATAACATGAATTTACATTTCAGGAGTACATATGTTTGAGTGGTATCTTGAGTGAAAAGAAAGAATTTTGAAATGTACACAGAAGTGATATAAGAGAGTAGAGGTGTGGGGAAAGGCTAGTGTTCAGAAAGGAAGATGAAAGCAAGATAATTTCTAGTATCCAGTCTTGGATTATTTACACATAAATACAAATAGCAATTGGAGAAGGAAATGGCAACCCACTCCAGTGTTCTTGCCTGGAGAATCCCAGGGACGGCGGAGCCTGGTGGGCGGTCATCTCTGGGGTCACACAAAGTCGGACACGACTGAAGCGACTGAGCAGCAGCAACAAATAGCAATACATGTCTTAAAGTTTATTCTAAGTAGGCCTAACATATCAGAGGGAATCCCAGGTAGCTCAAATGGCAAAGAATCTGTCTGCAATGCAAGAGACCCAGGTTCAGTCCCTGAGTCAGGAAGATCGCCTGGAAAAGAAAATGGCAACCCTCTCCAGTATTCTTGCCTGGAGAATCCCATGGACAGAGGAACCTGGTGGGCTACAGTCCCTAGGGTAACAAAGGGTTGGACATGACTGAGCGACTTCAACATATCAGAATATTGATTCAATATTCTGGGTTTTGAGAAAGGATTAAGTTAAGGGATAGAACCTAGAACTCCCACACTGCAGGTGGATTTGTTACCATGTGAACCACCAGGGAAGCCAAAGAATACTTGAGTAGGTAGCCTATCCCTTCTCCAGGGGGTCTTCCTGACCCAAGAATTGAACTGAGGTCTTGTGTATTGCAGGCAGATTCTTTATCAGCTGAACTACCAGAGAAGCCCCAACTTATTAGAATATTGATGCAATATTCTGGATTTTAAGAGAGGATTAAGTTAAAGATTTCAAAGTAATTGAGAATTTCCTCTGAACACTCTAAACGAAGGATATCTGTAAATATTGACTAACAAGAATTTACATCTTACCTTTCTTAGAAAGAACTATCTGAGCCATGAATGGATTAATCCTTAGGTATACACAGATCAGTACCCTCCATGTGGAAGTAGCTCTATTCATTTTTTTCCCATCTGAAAATAACTTCATTAGGAACTATCACATACCTCCTTATTACCAGGTAATGCATGTAAAAGCCCAAGGTACCTTAAATCAGCTAGGTAATCCTGTAGTTTACTTACAATTTTCATAATTTCAAATACTTTGAAACCTACTCTTGGCTCTATACTATTTGTCTCAATTATATCTAAATTAACTTTCCCATCATTATTCTTATGGCTGAAATCTTGTTAGGTTACAAAAACTTCTGGATACTAAGTTATGTTATCAATAATTCGCAAAATTTCTAATTTTGTCTTCACCTTAGAAGTTGAAACAATTTCTTACTATGTTCCCACAATCATGATAGATGCTATAGAAAGGATATTAAAATGAATAATTCTCACCATTAGTTACATTCAATTTTGATTCTTTATGTTAAGAACATTACAGTATACTTCAGGAAAAAATGAACGATACTAAATAATGTTATGTAATTTCTACCTTGCAATGCTCTTTTTATAAGCAGTTACAGAAGGTCTGAGATCTTTCTGACCCCAGAAAGATCTCTTTTTCAGAATTAGAAAAACAATATAAAACATGACTTTTGGAACTATAAGCATTGTGAATATATTATTGTTTAAATATCATTTTTTAAATAATATAAAAAAGTCAATGTCATACAAAAATTTACTATATAGAGGACACTTAATACTGAAGAAGTGATATATCTTGATTACATTCAAACAACAGGTCAGATATAGAGACTAGAAAAATATCTCCTAGCTCCAATTCCTTTGGGTCCCCTACGTTGTCTCTGGGGATTTAGCCTAGGTATGCAAAATCCTGTGAAATGAGCTAATGACATCCTCAAGATAAAGTATGAACAGCCAATTATACACACAAGTGATCAAGTAGTCTTTATTACTGAGATTTCAGTTGCAAAGTATTATTTTTAGACTAATGTACTTGCATGTCATTTCAGCAGATTTAAAAATCAATGACTCAAAAGAATTATATTTAGTGAACAGGGTAAGATTTATCTTTGTTTTTATCTACTTCATCAGTGTTTGAATGATACTCTTGCTAAAATGTTCATCTCCAACTTGTGTAATAAATTATGTATTTTCCAATCCTTTTTCAAGGTAAATACTTATTGCTTACTCAATTTCTTAAGGTCTTGGGGCTAAATAAGGGCCAACTTGCTATACAAAAAGAGAAAAGTAAAATAAAATGGCAACTGAGTGATCTCCTTTCAACAGGAGGCTTCCCTAGTTACTCAAGATGGTGGTCTATAGACAGAGTGGATACAAAAACTCTAAGCACATGTGTGTCCCTGATTGTTAACATATCAGGATTTGAAAAGCAATTTCAGAAACTTATTTGATAGGACAAATTTTTTTAATAGAAATATCAATTATAATATTTATTTGATCAGGTTCGCACTGAAACTGCATGAGAGATTTTGTAGCAATAGCTACACTGAAATTTAAGATATATCAGCATGTTAGGTGATACCAGTTAATGGACAATGGATAGGTCATGAATCCAAAGTGGAGTAGTTTTTTAAAGTCTGGATTTAACAGTATGTGACAACATGTTTTAGGGCATCATGAAAGAAGATTTATCAAATCTGTGAACAATAGCAATGATCTTGGAGTAAATAGCAAAAAATGATTTGTTAATTTCCAAGTTAAACATAAAAGAAATTGTCCAGAAGAATATGAGGAAAAATTAAATTTATACAAAGAATTCCGTTCAGTTCAGTTCAGTCACTCAGTCATGTCCGACTCTGTGACTCCATGAATCGCAGCACAGCAGGCCTCCCTGTCCATCACCGACTCCCAAAGTTAACTTAGACTCCTGTCCATCAGATCGGTGATGCCATCCAGCCATCTTATCCTTTGTCGTCCCCTTCTACTCCTGCCCCCAATTCCTACCAGCATCAGAGTCTTTTCCAATGAGTCAATTCTTCGCATGAGGAGGCCAAAGTACTGGAGTTTCATAGAATAGTCAGAACAAATGTTTTAAAGAAAAATGAGTACTAACTCTGTGACACCAGATTACTATTTTTTTCCTTTTAATCAGCCTTTTAATTTGCCTGCTTCTCAGTTTTTCATTTAAAAATAATCAGTTGTATCAAAAAACAATAAGGACTGTTTTTTGCTAGTCCTACAAATGGAGAAGGCAATGGCAACTCATTCCAGTACTCTTGCCTGGAAAATCCCATGGACGAAGGAGCCTGGTGGGCTGCAGTCCATGGGGTTGCAAAGAGTCAGACATGACTGAGCGACTTCACTTTCACTTTTCACCTTCATGCATTGGAGAAGGAAATGGCAACCCACTCCAGTATTCTTGCCCGGAGAAACCCAGGGAGGGGGGAGCTTGGTGGACTGCCGTCTATAGCGTCACACAGAGTCGGACACGACTGAAGTGACTTAGCAGCAGCAGCAGTCCCACAGAGAATAGCAAGGAGAGATAAGAAAGCCTTCCTCAGTAATCAATGCAAAGAAATAGAGGAAAACAGTAGAATGGGAAAGACTAGAGATCTCTTCAAGAAAATTGAAGAGAACATTTCATGCAAAGATTGGCTCAGTAAGACAGAAATGGTATGGACCTAACAGAAGCAGAAGATATTAAGAGGTGACAAGAATACACAGAAGAACTATACAAAAAACATCTTCATGACCCAGACAATCATGATGGTGTGATCACTCACCTAGAGTCAGACATCCTGGAATGAAATGTCAAATGGGCCTTAGGAAGCAATACTACGAACAAACTAGTGAAGGTGATGGAATCCCAGTTGAGCTACTTTAAATCCTAAAAGATGATGCTGTGAAAGTGCTGCACTCAATATGCCAGCAAATTTGGAAAACTCAGCAGTGGCCAGAGGACTGGAAAAGGTTAGTTTTCATTCCAGTCCCAAAGAAGGGGAATGCCAAATAATGCTCAAGCTACAGCAAAATTGCATTCATCTCACAGGCAAGAAAAGTACTGCTCAAAATTCTTCAAGCCAGGCTTCAACGGTAAGTGAACCGTGAATTTCCAGATGTTCAAGCTAGATTTAGAAAAAACAGAGGAATCAGAGATCAAATTGCCAACATCCGTTGGATCATAGACAAAGCAAGAGAATTCTAGAAAGCCATCTATTTCTGCTTTCCTAGTTACGCCAAAGTCTTCGACTGTGTAGATCAAAAGAAACTGTGGAAAATTCTTAAAGAGATAGGAATACCAGANGAAGGGGAATGCCAAATAATGCTCAAGCTACAGCAAAATTGCATTCATCTCACAGGCAAGAAAAGTACTGCTCAAAATTCTTCAAGCCAGGCTTCAACGGTAAGTGAACCGTGAATTTCCAGATGTTCAAGCTAGATTTAGAAAAAACAGAGGAACCAGAGATCAAATTGCCAACATCCGTTGGATCATAGACAAAGCAAGAGAATTCTAGAAAGCCATCTATTTCTGCTTTCCTAGTTACGCCAAAGTCTTCGACTGTGTAGATCAAAAGAAACTGTGGAAAATTCTTAAAGAGATAGGAATACCAGAAAACCTTACCTGCTTCCTCAGAAACTTGTATGCAGGTCAGGCAGCAAACAATTAGAGCTGGACATGGAACAACAGACTGGTTCCAAATCAGGAAAGGAGTATTTCAAGGCTTTTTATTGTCAGCCTGCTTATTTAACTTATATGCAGAGTACATCATGGAAATGCCAGGCTGGATGAAGCACAAGCTGGAATCAAGATTGCCAGGAGAAATATCAGTAACCTCAGACTGGTTCCAAATAGGAAAAGGAGTACATCAAGGCTGCATATCGTCACCCTGCTTATTTAACTTATATGCAGAGTAGATCATGAGAAATGCTGGGCTGGATGAAGCACAAGCTGGAATCAAGATTGCCAGGAGAAATATCAATAACCTCAGATATGCAAATGACACTACCCTTACAGCAGAAAATGAAGAGGAACTAAAGGGCCTCTTGATGAAAGTGAAAGAGGAGAGTGAAAAACATTGGTTTAAAACTCAACATTCAGAAAACTAAGATCATGGTATTTCGTTCTATCACTTTATGGCAAATAGATGGGGAAACAGTGGAAACAGTGGCTGACTTCATTTTTCTGGGCTCCAAAATCACTGCAGATGGTGATCGCAGCCATGAAATTAAAAGATGCTTACTCCTTGGAAGGAAAGTTATGATTAACCTAGACAGCATGTTAAAAAGCAGAGAGAGTTCAACAAAGTTTAACTAATCAACAAAGTTCCATGTAATCAAGGCTATGGTTTTTCCAGTGGTCATGTATGGATGTGAGAGTTGGACTATAAAGAAAGCTGATTACAGAAGAATTGATGCTTTGGCACTGTGATGTTGGAGAAGACTCTTGAGAGTCCTTTGGACTGCAGGGCGATCCAACCAGTCCATCCTAAAGGAGATCAGTTCTGAGTATTCATTGGAAGGACTGATGTTGAAGCTGAAACTTCAAAACTTTGGCCACCTGATGTGAAGAACTGATTCTTTGGAAAAGACCCTGCTGCTGGGAAAGTTGAAGGCAGGAGGAAAAAGGGACGACAGAGGATGAAATGGTTGGATGGCATCACTGACCTGATGGACATGAGTTGAGAAATCTCTGGGAGTTGGTAACGGACAAGGAGGCCTGACATGCTGCCGTCAATGGGGTCACAAAGAGTCAGACACAACTGAGCAACTGAACTAAATTGGAGTCCTTCAAAGCTATAAATCTAATGCATTAGAAAGTTGAATATAGGACTGCTTAAAGCTTTGTGCTCAGAAATGGCCCAAAAGATTTCCAAACGTCAGATCTGTAACAGAGATAATAGAAATTACATTATATTTAGTTGGGACTTGTGAGAGAAAAGAATAACTCCTGTTCACTACTGAAAAATTTTGAAGATGCAGTTAACCTTCAAAACAGTAATAGAGAATGATAGAATCAATAATAGAGTATTAGAGAATTGTTCTGGCTACAAGTATATACCTTTCAAACTAGGCACTAGAAAATTTGAACCAAAAATTTAGTCTTATTCTTTTAAATTTATCTTTATAAACAAACACCCTTGTTTGTCTTTATTTTAATTGCATGTTTTTTTTCCCTCAGAATTCATTTGAATTTCAGCTAATGTGTTTCAAGCTACATGTATGTATGTATGCTACTGCTAAGTCACTTAGTCATGTCCGACTCTGTGCGACCCCATAGACGGCAGCCCACCAGGCTCTCCCGTCCCTGGGATTCTCCAGGCAAGAACACTGAAGCGGGTCACCATTTCCTTCTCCAATGCATGAAAGTGAAAAGTGAAAGTGAAGTCGCTCAGTCGTGTCCAACTCTTCGCGACCCCATGGATATGTATGTATATATACTTGTATATATCCACATACAGTTCCACCAAATATTCTATGAAATACAAGGTAGAATATGAGAATTTATAAAAGCATACAGTGTCATTTCCCCCCAGTAAAGGGAACAGAGAAACTATCTTAATAGGATATGTTAAGGAATATATTTATGATTTGACTGAAAGATAAATTCTAAGGTCTGCTATGGTTCAGAAAACTTGCTCTTTTGATAGTAAACTACATTCTAAAGTATTTTGTGGTTTTATGTGTATGCATGCATTATTGTTTCCAGTGATATGGCAGTTTTTGTGTCACAGGATCCTTTATTTAATGTCCAAAGGCTTTGGAAAAAATTGACAGTAAATAGGGAATAATAATTTTCCAGAAATATGTAACTAAGATAGGCACACTGTATAAAATGAAATCCCAAATGATTTGAAGTTAATTTGTTACTAATTATATAGTAGTAAATGTGAAAAACAAATTCATATGTGAGATAATAAAGAATAATAAATTCAGCATGGCCATAATTTTTACTTATAGATAGGCAGGTCTCTTGCTTAAAGTCTAATTAGAAGTATAGCCAAATTTGATTTAAAAGATGTGGATATGCTCAGTGAGGTCATTTTTACCTTTGGCAGTTGATAGCTACTGTTTACTGGAATTTCTCTTACCTCAGGTGATATTCGGTGTCATACAGAAAAACATTTGAAGAGAAGTGTTGAACTTTCACCTGGAGGGTTTGGTTTCTCTAAAACAGCCTAAAAGAGTAAAGTGCATCTAAAGGGTTTCTTGAGTTAATGTTGCCAGGTCTGCTTCCCAGACTCATTGAATCGTAGCACTCATTTTCTTTAAATCCAGGATCTGTTTCTCATTGGCAGACATATTTAGATTCAACAGAATAAAAGCTACCAGTTATCTGTGTTGCTTTCCCCTTTGTCTTATATCTAGACTCTGAGAGAGCAAAGAACTTTTAGTCACAGCAGGAACTTCCTGTAAAATACAGTAAATGACTGTGTTTTCCTCCTATGCCGCACCTTTTATTCTTTCTAGCTGCTGGGCATTTCTCCCTTACTTTA
Source organism: Neotragus pygmaeus (assembly GCA_006410875.1). Lineage (NCBI taxonomy): Eukaryota > Metazoa > Chordata > Mammalia > Artiodactyla > Bovidae > Neotragus > Neotragus pygmaeus. The sequence goes on from SJYV01041974.1 coordinate 9,142, forward strand.
GGTCACTTAAATAGAACTCAATAAATGTAAATTTGTTTTCATTTATTTTCAATAAATAGTAGACATATAAATAGTATCACATTAAATATATTAGCAAGATTTACATTAAGCAAACACACCACACAGTGGAAAGGCTTGTCCTGTTGCTGCTGCTGAGTCACTTCAATCATGTCCGACTCTTTGAGACCCTATGATCTGCCGCCTTGTTAGGCTCCTCTGTCCATGGAATTTTCTAGGCAAAAGTACATGAGTGGGTTACCATGCCCTCCTCCAGTGGATCTTCCTGATCCAGGGATTGAACCCAGGTCTCCAGCATTACAGGCAGATTCATTACTGCTGAACCACCAGGGAAACCCAAGACTTGTCCATCTGGCCATTTTTAAGTATATTGTGACTGATGGGTTAATACAGACAGAAAATTAGATAATCTAGGAAAGTGATAAAAATGGGCAATTTAGGAAAAACTGGCTTGAAGTTAAAAACTAGCAAAATTATAATCCTGACAGGTATAAATGAACTGTGGCATAGGCTGATTGGAAATTTCACTTTGATGTGTTCATGCTTGGGTCTGCATAATTTGGGAAGAGGGAAAATTTTATCAAAGCCGATCTATTCCATAAAAAGATAATTAACTTGCTTTGAAAAGAAGATTAAGGAGAACTTGGGAGATAGGATAGGAGACAAAATGAAACAATAATAAAGTATCTAAAGAAAAGAAACAGGTTTTTCTAATGGGGGAGAAGGGTGTTTGTTTTTTTTTTTAATTTGGGGTTTTCCTACAGAGGGGAAATCCACACCCTAATGACTATTAGAATTAATCTAGAGTCTAATGAACTCTGCTGAGATTTGGTGGAGTGGTCTGATTCTTAATTGTAAGTATAGATCTATCCCACTAAATGAGCTTTTCTGATATGATAAAAACCTCTTTCAAGATAGGTACTCTTTGTTCAACTGATTGCTTTTTTTATGGATCATTGCATTTTGGAAAAAGACTAGAGTTTTTATACAACTAATGACACGCTCTTTTGTTTTTGGAAATGCATTATATCCTTCATTATCAAAAACAAAACTTCATTATCAATAAATAAATGTAAGCTATTTATTAATCCTAAACTACAAAAATAAATTATTATATGTAGAAGTAAAAGCTCCAGTTGCAAAGGATCTTTCTTAATCTCCTTATAATTTATTATCCTTAATGACAAAAGAGAAACCCTTATGGTATCTTCTAACCCACTATTTGCAAAGCCTTATATTTATTTTCTTACTAACGGCACCAAGAGCTCATTTCCATGTGATACATGTAGTATCTCACCTTATCCCAGATCCAACACATCCTCCTGTAATTATGTCAAGTTAAGAACATGAGGTTAGTTGTTTTGGTTACAACTCCATGCTACAATGAAAGGTACGATATTATAATTCATCACATTTTCAGAGTAAAATGTTATATGTCTATTTATTAGTAAACTTATTTTAAGTGTACTTTTCATGGAAGAGGGAATGCAAAGATGAATTAAACATGCCAATCTAGTGCAAGTGTTCTAATTTTTCTGTTGATGCTATTTCTAAAGTAATTTTAAAACTTCATCCATTTAAGTTACTAGGTCATTTGCAAAGTGTAATATTTGGCACATTTTAAATGTTGCTATTTTAAACTATAACTGCTATATTATTTTCAATGAAATATAAATGCAAGAGCAATTTAATACCTACACAATCACTTGTAGAGAAATGAGTGCTCTCTTGACAGCTGGAAATTTCTTAATCTCCTTGACATCATATCTACTCCACTATCCACCTTTTGCTTACAGAATTTTATTCTATTGAAATATATTTTTTTAGTTTTCCTATTCTTTTAAGTGACTACATTACAGGAGAACCAGGAAAAGTCATAAGAGAGAAACAGAATGAGTAAAGACGGAGTGGAGCAAGGAAGACGGAGGGAGGAAGAAGTGAGCAAGTGAGGCTTAAAAGCTATCATCTCGCAGCATCTTCCTTTTCCTGTGAAGGATTCACATGGTTACTATGCAAACTTCTAATCCTTTCCTAGGAAAATTTTCAATGAAGTCTTCCCTGACCAAACTATTTTATGCAACAAAACATATACCTAGATTGAAATTTCATTAAAAAACTTACCAGTCTGAATGAGTGTTTTAAAAATCTTTCTCAATTGCTTGACCATTACAATTTTATTAGAATAATGATGGTGATGATGCTGACAGTAGCTCACACAAGACTTACTCAATTCTAAGCCGTGATCTAAGTACTAAATATTTCCACCTCTACTTCTATCGTGCTTCCCTGGTGGCTCCAATGGTAAAGATTCCGCCTGCAGTGCAAGAGATGCGATTTCAATCCCTGGGTCAGGAAGATCCCCTGGAGAAGGGAATGGCTATTCACTCCAGTATTCTTGCCTGGAGAATTCCATAGACAGAGGAGCCAGGCAGGCTAAGACTTTCACTTTTGCAGAACTTCTATCAGTTTTTATAGATACTGACCACCAAGTCTGGAAACACCAATGATACATAATAGATGATGACCAATTTATAATACATAAAAATGCAATATTTACCATTTCAATCATTATGATCACATTATTAAAATATATATAAAATAGGTACTATTTATCCCAGGTTTACCTATGTGGAAACTGAGGCACAAGTAGATTTATTAACTTAACCAAGTGATTAAAAAAACTATTTGATTCGGGGTTTGAACCAGAGAGTTTGCCTCTAAAGTTTATACTCTAGATCAGAATATAATAAATTTATTACAAAATTTGATACATAGTTTTTAAACACAAAGTAAAATTTTATTAGAAATATATCAGATGAGATGAAGAAGGTAGAGAGGGCATGTGTACTTTTGAAAAAGATTTGGCAAACATCAATGTATCCATTGTTTCTGTACTCATTTATATGGCCTCGGAGATTGTTATGTCCTGCAGAAATGCTTTGTATAATATTAATAGTGAGACTCAGAAGGGTGAAACAGTATGTGTGTTGGTAAAGAAGTAAGAGGAAAACTATGAAAGAAAAAGTAGAAAGGGTGACTGGCTGGCAACTTAGACCTTAGAAATTTTAGATCTGGAAATCGATTTTTGTACAACAAGCATTTTCTGCCTACTCCTTAGGTATATTCATAACCCAGTCTGTAGATCATTGATCTAAAATGTAAGACATATGAAACAAAAAAATTCAATCTTACCAAAAATAAAAATGCATTGCCTTTGAAAACTATTAGACTAAGCACTATAGTTAGAAAAATGAATAAAACAAATTATAATTTAATATAAAGCAAATGTGAAAAGGAATAAACAGGTAAATGTATGAAAGCTTGTAGTATCTACACTACATAAAGGGCTTCCCAGCTGGTGCTAGTGGTAAAGAACCCACCTGCCAATTCAGGAGACTTCAGAATTGTGGGTTCAATCCCTGGGTCGGGAAGATCCCCTAGATAAGGGAATGGCAGCCCACTCCATTATTCTTGTCTGGAGAATCTCATGGACAAAGGAGCCTGGTGGGCTGCAGCCCATGGGGTCATAAACTGTCAAACACGATTGAAGTGACAAAGCATGCATGCACACTGCATGTAACATGTACTGTGCTGTGCTTAGTCGCTCTGTGGTTTCAGACTCTGACTCTTGCGGTTGCCATGCCCTCCTCCAGGGGATATTCCTGATCCAAGGATGGAACTTGCTTCTTCTTCTGTGTCTCCCGCACTGCAGACAGATTCTTTGTCCACTGAGCCATCGGGTAAGTCTGCATATAATTTGGTTCCTATTAAACTGCATTGACAACTTACTTTTACCTATCAAATATTAAATAATTGTCATTATGAATAGATTGTTATCATAATTCATTACATAATTACCATTAACATTGATACCAGAATTTCTTTTACTGAAGGAACTATTTTTTGTACGTAAAGTACATCAAAAATAACATATGATAGAGCAGATACATAACAATAAATGTTTGCAATTGCTTAAATATAAAAAGTCTCCTCTCCATGAATCAATGTTAGAAAGTGTATTATTTTCACTCCTATAAAGGAAGCAGGAAAATGAGTGATAAAGAGGAAGAGAGAGGATCCAGAAAGACAGAGAGAGGCTGGAAATAGATAAGATATTGGAAAAACCAAGTGATCTTTATAAATGACAATGTCTACTACTTGATCTGAAATTGTTTACATTGCTAATATGTGAATCCCTCCTGAATATTTAGTGTGAGAATATTCAATGCAGTCTACTACGTGCAAAACAATTTATGTGTCTGGAATTTTTATAAAGATCAAAGAAAGAACTATTTCAGGGGTCAATACAAAAAGAACAGCTTTATGCACTAAAGTAGAGTCTGATTAAAAGTAAGGTAACAAGGAGATTTCAGTGAACTGTATTTTCAAAGAATACCACCATTTATAGGATGCATCACAATACAGAAATCTCTTACAACTTACAATATTTGTAGATTTTTTGACACTGAAAATGAGACCCCCAAGTCACTGGATCAAGAACAATGCTGAATTATTGAAGAGGTGTATTATACTTAGGTTCATGCTTTACTTTNTATAGGATGCATCACAATACAGAAATCTCTTACAGCTTACAATATTTGTAGATTTTTTGACACTGAAAATGAGACCCCCAAGTCACTGGATCAAGAACAATGCTGAATTATTGAAGAGGTGTATTATACTTAGGTTCATGCTTTACTTTGCATGTGAGATATGTAAGCCAACATAAATGACAAGTATATATAGCAAATGTTCCTAATCAGTTGTGCTAAATTCATTTTGTTGAATCCAGAATTTTTATTTGAATGATTTTTATTGGAAACACAGCTAATTATACAGACAGATAAGAATTGGCATTTTTTTGGATATTCCAACTATTAAAAAATTGCATCTTTTAACAAAAAAAAAATTACATTTAAAATATATGCTATATATTTTTATACCTACTCTTCGTAAGAGGTCATTAATTACATCTTCTAGAATAATGATGTCCCCTAATTTACCTGTTTTTAACTCTGAACAATAAGACAGTGTGCTATTCATTTTTCAAGGTATGGTAAGACAATTATGCATGAAGTTGATCTATATGAGTAATTTAATCACTAAATATATAATTTGGGGGGAACATTCTAATACAATTTGTAATACACTTAACTGAGTTTACAGGCACTAAGGTGTACTACACAAAGGTTTAAAATAGCTCTTTACAAATGCTTATTTAATGTAGCTCAGGGACAAGAAAAACAGACATAACAAATTAAAGGACAAAAGTAGAATGTAAAATGTACCCTTTGGAGATGATGATTAAGCCAAGAGCCAAAGTGACCAAGAAGAGTTAGAATTAAGGAGAATCTTGAGAGTTTATTTTTATTTTGAGCAGCTCTTTCTCTCTCTCTCTCTCTCTCTCTTTTTTTTTTTTCCTTTTTCTCAGATTTAATCTCCTATTTTACAGATAGGGAGACCAAACTTCAATCTATTTATGTGACATGCAAAGTCAAAAGCTTAGCTAGGAGAGATATACTCCACAATAGACCAGCCCTCAGTGGCCAGCTTCTCAAATTACACACCAGTGGCTCCTTTGCTCCTTGTGTAAGATGTAGTAACCAAATCACTGACAACTTGGAGACTTATATGTATTGTCTTAGATTAAGGAAAACTAACGTGCTTATAAATTTTCTCTTTAAAAAACCACCAGATCATAAATACAAAGATAAATCCAGGGTCCTGAAAGTGTCTTATTTGAGTTGAAGTCCTATAATTTGTTTCATTAGTTTAGTGGAATACCAATATCTTTTATTTTTTTTTTTTTGTAAATTTACCTTAATTTAATTCTCACTCTTGATTCTCTGACCTATTCATAATATTTGCTAAGAAAACTTTCACATTGTTCTGTGTAAGTACACTCTGATCGTTAAGAACCAGGCTTACTCCTGCCTGAAGAGCCATTTTGAAGAAGGTATATAATTATTTCATGGACATAAAATTATTTCTATTAAAGAGACATTTTTATTAATGTATATAAAACTAAAATGCTTAATTTTTCTCCAAATGATGTATAAATGTAATGCAATCAAGGTAATGAATAATTTTAAAGGTCAGTTAAACAAATAGCAATGATAAGACAAATAGACCCTAGAATCCAAACCAGTTTGTTAATATCACTTAGCAAATAGAATAATTTTAGTTATGTTTTAAATCAGTAATAGAATGGATGCA
>SJYV01041979.1:0-11653 GCA_006410875.1 Neotragus pygmaeus
GAGCCTGGTGGGCTGCCGTCTATGGGGTCGCACAGAGTCAGACACGACTGAAGTGACTTAGCAGTAATGTGGTTCTATTAGGAAGAAGAAGGGCTTGTTCCTTTCTTAAGCTTTATATCTCAGAACTTAACTGAGTTTGGGGGGGAGGGTATGATATGTGGCGCCAATTCAAGTAGAGCCAATTTTTTCACAGTGGGTTCATATGTTGTTTAGTTGCTAAGTTGTGTTCAACTCTTCTGCGACCCCATCCAGTCTCCTTTGTCCATGGGATTTCCCAGGCAATTGTACTGGAGTGGGTTGCCATTTCCTTCTCCAGGAGATCTTCCCAACCCAGGAATCAAACCCACTTCTTCTGCCTTGGCAAGCAGATTCTTTAGTACTGAACCACCAGAGAAGCCTGGGTTCATGTGTATATGTATGCAATTAAGAGATGTGCTCTGATTCAGACCTAGTCTTATCTCTGGATTGTGATGAAATGTTTATTTCAGAAATACTGTGACAGCATTTTCATTTGTGATTTTAAGAGTAATAAATATTCACTGTAGAAAAGGTACAGAGAAATGTTTTAAGAAAAACAGAAAAATACCCATGTTTAGATATATTTTCTTTTTCTATACATCTCCTTTTACATGTTTTATTTGGNTTTTCATTTGTGATTTTAAGAGTAATAAATATTCACTGTAGAAAAGGTACAGAGAAATGTTTTAAGAAAAACAGAAAAATACCCATGTTTAGATATATTTTCTTTTTCTATACATCTCCTTTTACATGTTTTATTTGGATTCTACCTATTTGGTTCAGCAATATATACCGAAAAGCATCCTACAAAGATGAAAATTTGAAATAATTGTAATCTATGTAATACCTTATTAGATTTTTATAAGAAGGCCACTTTTTATATATGTAGAGACAAGTCCGGATGTTTCATAGAATATTATGTGGGAGGAAGTAGTCAGTCATTAAAATATATTAACAGTAATGTGTCTGTTAAAATGAAACCATTATGAAAACACTGTACAGCCTTATTCTGATTTTGGGTTCCAGCTTCCTCTAGATTAGGCAGAGCACTGGCTGAGCTGTTTGGACTCCTTGTTAAACTTTGTGTGGGGTCTCCTGTCCGCCAGAGAAGAAGCCATCATGCTGCCAGCACCACCACAGCACCAACACCTGCTGCTCGATCAACAGCCTCAGCCCTCACTAAGCTCCTCACAAAAGGCTTATCATGGCAGCCTCCACCATATACGCCTACTCCACGCTTCAGGTGAGGTTCTGCTTAAGATGCAAAATCTAATTGGTTCCTTCTCTACTTGAATGCAGAGTGAATCACTGAATTAGAGGACTTGGAGGTCCCTTGTTTTACCCTAAATGTGTACCCCAAATACAGTGTAAGGTACTTGTCTTGGTTCTACCTACTGTAAAATACAGAGATTTTTAAAAGTATTTATAATCACATCTCAGTAACCTTGTGTTTAGTAGTAGGTGGAAACTGTCACCCTTTTTTGCCTTAGAAATTTTAATATCCAAACTAGTCACCCACCTGCATTCTAGTCAGTCAGTCACTTCAGTGCAGTATTAAATTTTGCTCTTGGCTTCTATTTGAATTTCCTGTTGTTTCTCTGGCTGCCCTAGAGAAGGTTAAATTTTTGCTTTTTCCCTCTTCCAGGCTGACCTTCTTCATCTGTTCAGTTGGTTTTACATCCCCAATGCTGTTTGATGAGAGGAAGTATCCCTACCACCTCATGCTGCAGAAATTTCTCTGCTCTGGAGGCCACAATGCCCTTTTTGAGTAAGGATCATGTTGCTCTACAGAGAAGCATTGTTTGGAGTTTTGTCTTTTCTGTTTGCCTTAGCAGCCCACAACTTTCTAAGCCACCTATCCTGTGATGATGGGATACATAGAGACAGCCATTGGTTGTACCCTTTCATGGTTTAGGAACTAGTTGTATTAATGTCCATCTTCCTGGAGGGTAGGATTCAGCCTGTCCATGGGCTGTCTTGTAGCGGTCTCTGTTTTTCTTCATTTGGAATTCCATGTCTTGTACATATTTTTCTAATAGACTTATCCTTTCCTACTATTTCTTTGAATATGATAATTTTTCTGCTGCTTTTGGTCAGAAGATTTGAAGTTTCACTTTGGTTTTTTTTGTTGTTGTTGTTGTTGTTGTAGCTTTAAAAATAAGGCTGGAAATGGTATTAATTTTACCCTAAATATGTGTAACAAATTATCACTTTGTCCACCTTAAACTTACATATGTTATATGTCAATAATATATCAATAAGACTGGAATAAAAACCCAAATAAAAGGTAAAGTGCTATATTCAGCATCGTGTAATAATTATTAGTGGAAAAGAATATCAAAAGAATACATATATAACCGAATCATGTTACTGTTTACCAGAAACTAACACAACATTGTAAATCAACTATACTACAATTTTTTGAAAAGGGTAAAGCTAATAAATGTTGGACAGACTAGAAGCAGTATCTCCAAGAAGAGGAACTGGGAAGCTTTTGAATATGTACCTGTCTTTCTCCCCACCCCCAATCTAAAATACTAATATTCCATCTTCACATTTTCTCTTATTTGAATTTAGAACATTCAATTGGGCTCTGTCTATGGGAGGAAAAGTTCCTGTTGCTGAGGGATTAGAACATTCAGACTTACCTGATGGCACAGGAGAATTCCTAGATGCCTGGCTAATGTTGGTGGAGAAGATGGTAAATCCCACCACGGTGCTTGAATCTCCACATTCACTGCCTGCCAAATTGCCTGGAGGTGTTCAGAACTTTCCACAGTTCAGTGCCCTCCGCTTCCTTGTTGTAACTCAGAAGGTGAGTATTCAGCATTCTGAAACCAGGAGTAATTTCTCATGCCAACTAGGTAGCTCCCACTCTCTTGTCCTCCTTAGTGAAATAATTTGACTGGTGGGGAACCACTGGATCCTACTCCCAGATAGGGCTGCCTTGCAGAATGGATTGCATACCACTTGAAAATTTTCTGTGGTGTAAACCTTTGAACTGTAAACTCCAGATTGCAACTTCTAGGTTGGGTTTAATGCCTCCTTCTCTGTGCTTCCTTGGACCCCCTCAGTACTGCCTGAAATTTTGTTGGCATTGATTGTGGAAGGACTGTCTCAGATCTTTGACTTCTTTTTCCTGGGGTTTTGAATTGAGACAAAATGGTCTTCACATAGCTTTTCAAATGAATTTAGGCAGCGTTTACTTGCATCAAGAACCTGTGGAATCGGAAACCCTTGAAAGTGTATGGTGGGCGAATGGCTGAGTCCATGCTAGCCATCCTATGTCACATCCTCCGAGGAGAACCTGTGATTCGAGAGAGACTGAGCAAAGAAAAGGAGGGATCTCGGGGAGAAGAGGATACAGGACAAGAAGAAGGTGGCTCTCGCCGGGAACCTCAAGTCAACCAGCAACAACTACAACAGGTGGGATTCTGACCTCACACTCCAGGGCCCAGACTTTGCACCTGAGAGTGTGTGGTCTGTGGGGTTTCTAAGTTTCTAAATGCCTGGTCTTATTAGGAGATAGGTTTAAATTTGCTCTCTTTCTTTTTCTCCCAAGAAAGCTGAAGTGTCATTTCCTAATAGGTAAAAGATCTGTGTCCTCCCAAGCATCTTGTTTAGTATTGGAATTCTTTTACGTATTCTCAGTAGACTATGGCTGCCATGAAACTGTCCTCAGCTACTTTCTGATGGATCTGTAAAAAGAAGGGACATTGTGACCCAAATTTATTTTCCAACGAGAGCTTTTGGAAACCTTACTCACCTACAAGACTGTTTTCATTTTTTAAATTTAAAATAGTTGGAGGCTAGAAGTGGGGGTGAGGATGCACCTTATGATCCTGACATTTCAATCTCAAACAGCATTATATTTAGAGTCCTGTTCAAACATCTTCTGTATGTACATGCCACATTTTTATTATAATAGTTAAGTGTTCACTTTAAGAAAACTTAGAAATATACCAAAATACTTTCTAAAGGCATTCATAATGTCGCCACACAAGACAATCATTGTATCCTTATTTTCATCACTTAATTCTGTGCCTAATTTTTACCTAGCAGCATCATACACAACGTAGACTTATACTGCTGTCTGTAAGAAACTAGGTCTTTTTTACTTCTTAATCATTCTTATATTGCTGGATATGTTGATTTTCTTATTATTTGGTGTTGTAAAGCTATGGTGTATAGCTTCATTCTCTACAAATCTTTCTATGCATCTCATGATTATTTCCTAGTTGTAGGTTTCCTGGGTCAGTTTTTCAGGCTCTTGTTCTGTTGCCAGTCTGTCTTCAAGAAAAGTGGGACCAAGTTTTGCTTCTATGTGTGAGTCTCAGTCTTAGAATAATCTTGCTAAGGAAGATGACCATCTAGCTGAATTTTCTTGAAGGATGGAATTGGGAATCACTTTGACTCCTTGGGTCATTATGTAGCTCTGTTTAAATGGTATGGAAGCACCATGCAGAAAGGATCATTCATGTTATCTAACTGACTTAGCTTTATAAATATTCTCAGTTATATGAAGTTAGAAAAACTTGTCTCCATTTTCAAAGAATTCCTGTGTTTTTTTTTTTTACAATGTGATTGGATTTCTCTCTTGAGATCCTGCATTCTTTTTGTAGCTCATGGACATGGGCTTCACAAGGGAACATGCGATGGAGGCCCTGTTGAACACCAGCACCATGGAGCAGGCCACAGAGTACCTTCTAACCCACCCTCCCCCGATCATGGGAGGAGTTGTTCGGGTGAGTTGGCTCAGGGGCTTTGATCTCTGAGGGTGTTGGTATGGCTGCTAATGTGCTTTACTTCTCCATGCCAATATTTTCTTTACACGCTAACTCTTACAGCTCTAGAATATAAGGAGCAGAAGCTTTCTCTCTCTTACTCAGGCAAATTTTCCTGGACTTTGCAAAAGAAGTCTTAAATTATACATAGGCAGAAAGTAATAGGAGAGGCTCTCTTTTCTGAAATGCCAAATAGGTGGTCACATTGAAGATCCTTTCCTATTTAATTTTGTTGTGGTTTTTCCCTCTTGTTCTCGTGGTGACCAGGTAAGCCTAATTGAATTTGGTTCTACAGAGCAGCATTCAGAGCCCTCTCTGTTCTTCTCTAAAGTTTGAGCCCAGGATGTCTGATTCCTTATGATTGGGGTATGTGTAGTTGCTAGATTTTCTTTTGTTGCTCTTTAGGATCTGAGTATGTCTGAAGAGGACCAGATGATGAGAGCGATTGCCATGTCTCTGGGACAGGATATCCCAATGGATCAAAGGGCAGAGTCACCTGAGGTAACTAGAAAATGGGGCTTCAAGAGGGTCTGACACAGTGATCTTAGTGTTTCTATCAACATTCTACTATTACTGTTGGGTAATTGCTGGAAATAAAGTCTAAACAAAGACATGGGAGTACTCATTCATCCCAACCTTGCCATCACTAGTCTACATTACATTGACCTGAAGCTTTATATGAAACAGATGAAGCATTAATATTATTGTCAAATAAGAGGCCCAAAATGTACTTGGTAATGCTCATTAGGCCAAACTTGGCTGTCTTTATTACCTTGGAATCTAGGTAATAATTACTACCTACAGAGAATGCAGGACAATTGTCTACAAATGATTTTTGTGGGAGGTAATGTCAAATGATGCAAATAAGTTTCCAGCACTTTGAGGATTGGAGGTGTCCTGCTGTCTTGCCTTAGCCTGTATAGCTGCCTTTATACTCATTGCCACACCCTCATGAATGTACCACCTGATTGAGGAGAAGATAGAGAATATTTATGTGGTAGGACAGATACATTATTAGAGTCTCCTCACTTTCTTCCTTCAACTGTCCCATATCCTCTCACTCTTCCTTCCCTGCCTCTAGGAAGTTGCTTGCCGAAAGGAAGAGGAGGAACGGAAAGCTCGAGAAAAGCAGGAAGAGGAAGAGGCTAAATGTCTAGAGAAGTTCCAGGATGCTGATCCACTGGAACAAGATGAGCTCCACACTTTCACAGATACAATGTTGCCAGGCTGCTTTCACCTTCTTGATGAGTTGCCAGACACTGTATACCGAGTGTGTGATCTGATCATGACAGCAATCAAACGAAATGGAGCAGACTATCGAGACATGATTCTGAAGCAAGTAGTCAATCAGGTCAGTTCTCCAGGGGCCAGAAAGTCTTTGAAAGGAAAAAACAAAGCTTTCTTTTTCTATGTGTCACTTCTTAGATTCATCTAAAATGTCAAAAATGTCTCTCACTCTTGAGCCAAATTAGACCCCTTTAACTAACTAAATAAATGTTTTTCCTTCTCCTCCTATGTAATAATCTTTTGACAAATGAGTCCCCATTTTGATAAGTAGTTGTGACCTGTTTGTCTTTTTTAAGCAATGTTTTTCTCATTATGAAATTAATATATGCTAGTTGTTGAAATAGAATAAGAAATAAACCACCCTAAATTCCCACATAGCCAGTTAACATTTTGGTTATATTTCCTTTACTTTTTTATGATTTATTTAAATCATTGGAATCTTATTTTATACAATTTTTTAAGTTGAGAGACAGGAAGAAATTAAAAACTGATATATTTAAACATAATTTTACTGTATGGAAACATCACAAGAGTAAAAGTCAAACTGGCTAAAGCTTTTTCTTCCCCACATGATATGACCAGTCTTTAGTTATCTTTATATCAAGAACTTATAGAAGTTTGTTTTAAGAAAACAAACCTTAATAGAAAGGAGCAATTATATAAAATTCATTACAAGAGATTTTCAACATGCATACTGAAGCATGACCAATGTTTCTAACATGCTGAGGTTTTTGGTTTTTTTTCCTCTGTTTTTCATGATAATTCTGAAGCGGGCATAATGAAAGATTTAAAGTGAGTAGAACCTTTGTAAAAAGTGGGTAGAACCTTTGTAGAGTTGACTGTATATGTGCACCAGAAATTTTTTAAATACTCATTGTTTAAACTTAGAATTTAGACTTCTTGTAATCTAGTCTTAAGAAAATAATTTTTGGAGGTGTTTCTTTAATAACATACATCTTCTTTTGATACAGACACCAAATGCCTATAGTAAATATGTTAATATTTACCCAGTCTCCTTCAGTGTGTTAGAGGTGGAGGGGGTATTTTACAAGGTTGAAAATGTTTTGACAAACCTCATCATACTCTATCTACAGTTATTTAACTTGGCTCCTTTCCTGCTTTTCTAGGTGTGGGAAGCTGCTGATGTATTGATCAAAGCTGCTCTTCCCCTGACAACAAGTGACACAAAAACTGTATCAGAGTGGATCAGTCAGATGGCCACTCTACCCCAGGCCTCTAATTTGGCCACTAGAATCTTGCTTTTAACACTGCTTTTTGAGGTAAGTTTTAGACCTTTTGGTCCCTGTTATTCATTTGTCAAAGAATCATCAAACACCTACCATTTGAGACACTGAAGAAGGTATAGAGAAATGTAGGACATATCTGCATTTCATGAGCCTACAGTTTCTGATAGGCTATAATGCACGTGTGTGTGTGCTGTCCCTCAGTCATGTCCAACTCTTTGCAACCCTATGAACTGTAGCCCGCGAGGCTCCTCTGTCCAAGGGATTCTCCAGGTAAGAATTCTAGAGTGAGTTGCCATGCCCTCCTCCCAGGAATCTTCCTGACCCAGGGATCAAACCTGTGTCTCTTATGTTTCTNGTCCCTGGACAGGAATTCAGGGATCCCAGGGGTCCAGAGTATGACTAGCTAGTGCAGAATTTAGGCTTCAGGCAGGCAGATTTTTTTTGACCCTGTGGTCTCCCCACCCCACTGAAGGCAGGAGAACAGAGGGTGTGGCCAATGAGATCCACAGCCAGGCCCAGAGCAAGGCCCTTCTTGCTCAGGTCTGAGGATGGAACTGGATCCAGATGCCCCAGTTGATAAATGAGGAAACAGAGGCCAAAGTCACATGGTTGCTTAGTGGCTGCACAGGGATGTCCTGATTCCCAGCATTTTTCGTAAGGCTGCCCCCTTAGGAGCCTGGGTTGTTCTATATGTGTCCTGGGATCACTTCATAATCACTTTTACCAAAGAACTAAAAAATTCTGCCAAAGGACATCATTTCTACTCATAGTTCCAACTAGGTGCTCTTGAATGAACCAACAGTCAGTTAGATGACATTACAAAGCAATCAATACCTCAGGAGATTTCTAAAGGCTAATTAGAAACTTTTGGGAACATCAATCACAGAACGTTCCCAAATAATTTCCAAATTACTTCCTATTTGGGTCAGTTTATTGATGTGCTTGATGAGTCAACCAGCTCACCAAGAAACCGCAATTAGAAATGTGATCAACATCAACTTGGTTGAAACCACTGGCAGATGTTTTCAGTGATTTGCATATAAATGAGTCACCAGCTTTAGAAATCTGGCTTATCAAGGGTTGAGATTATTTCATACATTTTTTCTTTTGTTGGACTGTGCTGAAAGAAGATGTGTGTTTATTAAAAGGTCATGTCTTAGGTGTCTTCTAGTGTTTAGGTTTTTCCTCTGCCTAGTTAATTCCTGATATAATTTTTTCACACATTGATAAATATCTTTAAAGATACCTTAACATTTGAACAGCACTTTATTTGTTATGATGTATGTTTGAGATGCTATTTTATGTTGATTCTTAGTAATATTCTGTGAGATAACTTGGGCAAAGATGTTGTCACTCCACTATTGCTTCAGATGGGGACACTGAGGTGTTAGAGACGGCTCATGCAGTGGCTTGGGGCAGAGCTGAAGTCTGACTCTCCCACACTTGCTATTATGCTAAGGTGGTTTTTACAAGTGGAGGGCCCTCAGCCTGTCTTAAACTCCCAGGTGGCTTTGCTTTCTAGCCATTCTTGTGAATGTCCCTGAACCACTTGGATGCAGAGAATTTTGTGGTACTGGGAGGGCTCCCCATCCCAGTCTCCAATCTGGAACATACTCTTTTCATAACTAAAGAATTCAAATGGATTCTGGAAGCTGTAAAGATATCATGAGTCATTTAATAATGGAATAAAATGTGACATATACTAATGATACTTGCTGTGATTTCAAAGAATGCATGTTTATTATTATACATTTTATCCCTCAAACTATATAATCAGTGAATCAAATTTTTATGTTGGCCTTTTTTATTTTTTAAATAGAGCAGACTCTCTGAACTTGCCCAGACTTGATGTGAGGTTGGATCTCTTCAGTGCTAATCTAATGCACACTGCCCCCAAACTAGTGATAAGGAGCAGCGGGGAAGATGCTCAGAAGAGTCACTCTGTCGGGTATATTCCTCAACCAGTTTTCATCATTGCAGATATTTCAGGTATTTCTTTCCTTGAAACACACCAAGTTGTTTATACCATGAGGTTATCACGACACTGTAAAGATAGTAAACAAAGAAAGGGCACAGGTTAAAGCAAGCTCACGTGAAAGGTGTGCTCTCTCTTCTAATAGGAAATATTTTCTGATGTACATTTAGGAAAATATGGTGTTAAAAAATAATCCATTATTTGGCCCCTTATGTCAAAGTACAGGGCAAGATACTAAATAGTTTAAAGCCCGTGGATCACTCTGTGTCTGTCATAACTACGCAACTCTGTTGCTGTGGTGCTAAAGTGTGCCTAGGCAATATGAGCACAAGAGCATGGCTATTTTTCAATAAAACTTATTTATAGGAATATGCAATGGGTAATATTTGGCTCACAGGATATAGTTTGTCACCCCTTAGTTTGTATATATGAAGACTCTTAAAAAATTCAATTAAAAAAACTTTCGTATTGGGGTATAGCCGATTATCAATGTGATAATTTCAGATGAACAGTGAAGGGACACAGCCATACATGTACATGTATCCATTCTCCCCCAAACTCTCATCCCCCATCCAGGCTGCCACATAACATTGAGCAGAGTTCCATGTGACATACACTAGGTCCTTGTTGGTTATCCATTTTAAATATAGCAGAGTGTGCCTGTCCATCCCAAACTCCCTAACTATCCCTCCCCCTCTTCTTTCTCCCCCAGCAAGCATAAGCTCATTCTTGAAGCTTGTGAGTCTGTTTCTGTTTTGTAAGTAAGTTCATTTGTATCATTTCCTTTGGNGTGTGCTATTTCCGGAGGAGGAGTGGCTCTTCTGTTACGTGAAGGGCTGAGTGTGCAACAGTTCTTCCAAAAGCAAGTGCTCCATATATAAACATTATATATGCCACATCATCTCAGTACCTTCTCAGAAACAGAATTTTTGTTCCAGTACATCTAAAATAATGTTTACCTTTTGTGGAAAATAGTTGGAAACGAAAGGATCACAGGATAAGAGCAGAGAGTGTTTTGTTCCTGTGGAGAAGCTCAGGGATGTGAGGGATAAGGTATATGAAAACTTATCTCTTGGTTTGCAACGTATAATAAATGTCCAGTATATTTCCTTTTCCTGGGTTAGTTTTAGCAAAGAACACTGATGAAATTACTGTTGCTTCTAATAGTCAACATTATAAGGAAATACAGTAAAACTTTGTGCTCTTGTATTTAGTATCTACAGTCTAACAACAACAACTGGCGCTGGTTTGATGACCGCTCTGGACGTTGGTGTAGTTACAGTGCAAGCAACAACAGCACTATTGATTCTGCCTGGAAATCTGGAGAGACAAGTGTGCGTTTCACTGCAGGCCGAAGAAGATACACTGTCCAGTTCACTACAATGGTACAGGTACATGTTCACTCGATGCCGTAAACTTGNTTGGTGTAGTTACAGTGCAAGCAACAACAGCACTATTGATTCTGCCTGGAAATCTGGAGAGACAAGTGTGCGTTTCACTGCAGGCCGAAGAAGATACACTGTCCAGTTCACTACAATGGTACAGGTACATGTTCACTCGATGCCGTAAACTTGATTGAAGGAAGGGAATGTGCTAAGTATGCCTTTCCATTTGCTTCTTCCAGAACCAGCAGTCCTGACATATTATAAGAACAGTATTACCATTACTAAATGGGGTATAGTTTTCAGAGAACTGAGTCTTTCTAAAGCTATGTTTTAGGCCAGGAGTCTTGGCAATTTGATACTGTCCCACCTGGAAATCAATTTAAGTGTTCAGTCAAGGATTATGGAGTTGTTGCGATATTGTGTCTGCTCTACTGGAACATTTCATAACTTGCTGTAGGGCCTTGTGTATGCCATTTTCTTTCTTAGGACCTTTGGGCTTTCTTTCTGTAAATAATATGAGTGGGATAAATTGCCAAAATTCCTTCCTGTTACAGCGTTTTGCCACTGAGTCCCAATTCCCCCATTTCCCCTTACAATTCTTTCTGTAGAGATATTTTTGTCTGCTTGAATTCCTAGGTTAATGAGGAAACAGGGAACCGGCGTCCTGTGATGCTGACACTCCTGAGGGTACCACGATTGAATAAAAATTCTAAAAACAGCAATGGACAGGAACTAGAGAAGACACTGGAAGAAAGCAAAGAAATGGATATCAAACGTAAAGAAAATAAAACCAGTGGTATGGACTTTCAGTTTTGAATCTTTCAAGAAGGGTCTTACAGTAAAGCTAATGTTCTTGTATGGCTTAAATTCTGACCAGTTTCATCATGAGTGATTTCTTACCCTTCAGATTGCTTGGTGACTTAAAGATACATAGTTTTCATTTTTATATGCTTTTTC
>SJYV01041990.1:0-36036 GCA_006410875.1 Neotragus pygmaeus
AGGAGGGCATGGCAACCCACTCCAGTATTCTTGCCTGGAGAATTCCCATGGACAGAGGAGCCTGGCGGGACCTAGTCCATGGGGTCACAGCGAGTCGGATACGACTGAACGACTAAGCACAGCATATTTTGAGATGATACCTTTGCTAAACCAACTTCTGGTTGCGCCCCTTGTGCTGGCTCAGCTGCTTCAAACGTAGTTTGTGACATGCAGGCAAAGGTTGCATCTACTCAAGTTATCCAGCCAATGACTTGAAGTTTGTTTGTTTGATAATTTTATTTATTTATGGCTGTGGGCTTTTCTCTAGGGGCAAGTAGGGACTACTCTCTCGTTGTGGCGTGTAGTCTTCTCACTGTGTGGTTTCTCTTGATCCAGAGCACGGATTCTAGCACTGACAGACTTCAGCAGTTGCAGCTCCCAGGCTCTAGAGCACGGGCTCAGTGGTTGTGATGAGCAGGCTTAGCTGATGTGTGCCATGTGGGATCTTCCCAGACCAAGGATGGAACTCACATCCCCTGAATTGGCAGGTGGGGATTCTTTACCACTGAGCCACTAGGAAAGCCCTCAGGCGTAATTTAGATTCTAGTTTTCCATCCTCGTATCTGGTGAGAGAAGCCAGGATCAAGACGCCTGGGAGCTAGGAGTCCTCAAGCACAGTTCTGGCTCTGTCGTCAAGAGCTCTGGGGCCTTGCGAGCTCCTGCGACTTCCTGTTTTGTCTGACTCTTTGAGACCCCATGGACTGGAGCCCACCAGGCTCCTCTGTCCATGGGATTTCCCAGGCAAGACAACTGGAGTGGGTTGCCATTTCCTTCTCTGACTTGAAGTTTTGGAGCTAACAAAATCTAATCCTCACCCAAGCAGGAGTGAATCCATGAGAGACATCAGCCTTTACTGGTCCTGCCTGTACAGTTGTGCCACAGTGTTTTCGTTCATTAATTAAAACAAGGTTTATTGAGCAAAATATTATAAGCCAGTAACAGGGCTAAGTGCAGAGACGCAGTGGTGAGGAAAGGTAAATGCACTTCCTGCTTTCGGAGAGCAACTGGCTTCTGGAATGGTGGACAGCTGTCAGTCAAATAGTCACAGAAGCACATGCGACGTTGTGACTGCAGCAATGCTGAGGGAGGAGGTGATGGACATGGAGGAAGGGAGTGGGAGACGCATCTGGAAAGATCCACATCAGGGGAAGATGGGCCAGCATGAGGAGCTGCAAGGAGGCCAGAGTGAAAGGCGGGGAGACAGGGAGACATTGAGACAGGGAGAGAGAGAGAGAGAGAGAGAAGAAATTGGGGTGGGGGGCAGAACTTTCGGGATCTTGAAAGACTCCTAATATACCTAAGAATCAGAAAGTTTCAGCAAGATTTGAATATTTTAAATGTCACTTAGGTTTCTCTGTAAAGCAACAACTGGAGAGGATGCAGGAGAATGGTTTGCAGGTTGCTTTTGGCAAATGATCTCGGTAGCTAACCTCATGTGGCAGTGGTAGAAATGGAGGGAAGAGGACAGACTCAGGAGGTAGTCAGGAGGTAAGTTAACTAGGTTTAGAGATGGGTCAGATGTAGGCAAGAGGCATCAAGGATATATCCAAAGTTTCTGGCTCAGGTAAAAATAACAACCAACACATATTGTATCTAATATATATAAGCACAAGCGCTTTAACCATATTAAGTGTTTCAATCCTCACAATAATAACATCTCTAGTGGGGAGAGAGATGATTATTATCCTCATTTTATAAATGGGGAGCCAGAGACACAAGAGATTAAGTGGGTTTTTACTAAGATCTCATACCTAGTAAGTAACAGAGCCAAGGTGTGAATCCAGGCATCTTTCCTTCATATTCTGTGATTGTAATTATGATATTAAACTATCCATATCCTGAAAAGGATGTATTGGAACTTATTTAGAGAGGGATTGTTGTTCACTTGCTTAGTCATGTCTGATTCTTTGTGACCCCATGGACTGCAGCACACCGGGCTTCCTCTATCCTCCACTATCTCCTGGAGTTTGCTCAGACTCATGCCATAGAGTTGGTGATGCTGTCTAACCATCTCATCCTCTGTTGCTTCCTTCTCCTGCCCTCAGTCTTTCCCAGCATCAGAGTCTTTTCCAGTGAGTCGAGTCTTCACATCAGGTGGCCAAATTATTGGAGCTTCAGCATCAGTTCTTCCAGTGACTGTTCAAGGTTTATTTCCTTTAGGATTGAGCGGTTTGATCTCTTGGCAGTCCAAGGGACTCTCAAGAGTCTTCTCTGGCACCACAGTTCAAAAGCATCAATTCTTTGGTGCTCAGCCTGCTTTATGGTCTGACTCTCACATCTGTATATGACTACTAGAAAAACCATAACTTTGACTTATGGACATTTGTCACCAAAGTGATGTCTCTGCTTTTTAATATGCTGTCTAGGTTTGACATAGCTTTCCTTCCAAGGAGCAAGTATCTTTTTAATTTCATGGCTGCCATCACTGTGATATTTTTGGCACCCAAGAAAATAAAGTCTGTCATTGCTTCCACTTTTCCCCTTCTATTTGCCATGAAGTGATGGGACCAGATGTCGTCATCTTATTTTTTTAAATGTTGAGTTTCAAGGTTTTTCACTCTCCTCTTTCATCCTTATCAAGAGGCTCATTAGTTCCTTTTCAATTTCTGCCATTAGCATGGTATCATCTGCATGTGTGAAGTTGTTGATGATATTTCTTCTGGCAGTCTTGATTCCAGCTTGTGATTCATCCAGCCTGGCATTTCTTATGATGTACTCTGCATGCAGGTTAAATAAGCAGGGTGACAATATGCAGCCTTGATGCACTCCTTTCTCAATTTTGAACCAGTCCATTGTTCCATGTCCAGTTCTAACTGTTGCTTCTTGACCTGCATACAGGTTTCTCAGAAGACACGTAAGGTGGTCTAGTATTCCCATATCTTTAAGAATTTTCCACAGCTTTTTCTGATCCACACGGAATNGAACCAGTCCATTGTTCCATGTCCAGTTCTAACTGTTGCTTCTTGACCTGCATACAGGTTTCTCAGAAGACACGTAAGGTGGTCTAGTATTCCCATATCTTTAAGAATTTTCCACAGCTTTTTCTGATCCACACGGAATTCCCTTTATTTTTCTATGATCTGACGGATGTTGGCAACTTGATGTCTGGTTCCTCTACCTCTTCGGAACCCAGCTTGCAAATCTGAAAGTTCTCTGTTTCTGTACTGTTAAATTCTAGCTTGAAAGATTTTGAGCATTACCTTGCTAGCATGTGAAATGAGCACAACTGTATGGTAGTTTGAACATTCTTTGGCATTTCCCTTCCTTGGAATTGGAATGAAAACTGACCTTTTCCAGTTCCATGGCCATTGCTGAGTTCTCCAAATTTGCTGGCATATTGAGTGCAGGATGTTAACAGCATCATCTTTAGGATTTGAAATAGTTCAGCTGGAATCCCACCACCTCCACTAGCTTTGTTTGTAGTGATGCTTCCTATGGCCCACTTGACTTCACAGTCTAGGATGTCTGGTTGTAGCTGAGTGACCACATCATGTATCCGAGTCATTAAGATCTTTTTCGTATAGTTCTTCTGTGTATTCTTGCCACCTCTTCTTAATCTCTTCTGCTTCTATTAGGCCCTTACTGTTTGTCCTTTATTGTGCCCATCCTTGCATGAAATGTTGCCTTTGTATCTCTAATTTTCTTGAAGAGTTCTCTAGTCTTTTCCATTCTTTTGTTTTCCTCTATTTCTTTGCAGTGTTCATTGAGGAAGGCCTTCTTATCTCTCCTTGCTGTTCTCTGGAGTTCTGCATTCACTTAGGTATATCTTTTCCTTTGTCCCTTGCCTTTCACTTCTCTTTTCTCAGCTGTTTGTAAAGCCTCCTCAGACAACCACTTTGCCTTCTTGCATTTCTTTTGCTTTGGGATGGTTTTAGTCACTGCCTCCTGTACAATGTTCTGAACCTCTGTCCTAATTATTCAAGCACTCTGTCTTCCCAATTTAATCCCTTGAATCTATTCATCACCTCCACTGTTTAATCATAAGGGATTTGATTTACATCATACCCAAAAGGCCTAGTGGTTTCCCTTCCTTTCTTCAATTTAAGCCTGAATTTTGCAGTAAGGAGCTGATGATCTGAGCCGCAGTCAGCTCCAGGTCCTGTTTTTGCTGACTGTGTAGAGCTTCTCCATCTTTGTCTGCAAAAAAAACATAACCAGTCTGATTCTGGTATTGACCATCTGGTGATGTCCATGTGTAGAGTCATCCCTTTTGTTGTTGTAAAAGGGTGTTTGCCTTGGTTANTTGGATGGCATCACTGACTCAATGGACATGGGTTTGGGTGGACTCCAGGAGTTGGTGATGGACAGGGAGACCTGATGTACTGCAGTTCATGGAGTTGCAAAGAGTTGTACATGACTGAGCAACTGAACTGAACTGAATAGTTTAGATAGCTTCAGTCACAGACGTATACTAGAACATGTTATATATGTATTAAGTGATTCTTCTAAATTCTTAGGGAAAAAAATTTTGAACCTATTATTTCAAACTCTGTTAAACTTAGTGTGAAAAGAAAACATGAATCTCCTTAGATATAAAAGAAATCAGGGGATTCTGGATTTCCTTCCAAAATATTATTCCTAAAGGAATTACTCGAGTTTTAGTGAAACAAATGGAGAAACAAAATAGAGCAAAATATCAGTAGTAAGTTATGTTCACCAATCCTTGAAATATGGAGACCAAGACAGGTGTGTCAGCTCAGTTCAGTTGCTCAGTCATATCCGACCCTTTGCTACCCCATGAACTGCAGCTTGCTCAAACTCATGTCCATTGAGTCGGTGATGTCACCCAATCACCTCATCATCTGTCATCCCCTTCTCCTACTGCCTTCAATCTTTCTCAGCATCAGTGTCTTTTCCAGTGAATCAGTTCTTTGCATCTGGGGGCCAAAGCATTGGAGTTTCAGCTTCAGCATCAGTCCTTCTGATGCATATTCAGGACTGATCTCCTTTAGGATCGATTGGTTGGATCTCCTTGCAGTCCAAGGGACTCTCAAGTTTTCTCCAACACCACAGTTCAAAGGCAGGTGTGTAGAGGAAAGTAAATTCTAAGGATCACAAATGCTAGAAATATGGAAACCAGGGCAGGTGTGTAGAGGAAAATAAATTCAAGGGATGTGAATTGATTGTAGCTGTGGATATGAGATACAGGTGGGGAATATTGAGGATGATGGTGGCTCAGATGGTAAAGAATATGCTGCAGTGGAGACCCAGTTTCGATTCCTGGATTGGGAGATCCCTGGGAGAAGGGAATGGCTACCCCCTGGACAGAACAGCCTGGTGGGCTACAGTCCATGAAGTCCCAAAGAGTCAGACATGACTGAGTGACGAACACTTTCATTTCACCCTAGACTAAGGGAGAAATGTTGAAAGGCATTCTTGGGGTTCTATATTGCCCAGGTCAGGGTATAGCTACGTGACATTGGAATAAAAACCAGAGGCAGAATTTTTAGCCAGGAATTCACATTTGTATCTGGCCACCATTGTTAGGCCATCCTTGAATCTCAAGTATGATAATGGGTAGAAAAATAGGAAACACAATGAGAGGAGAAAAAAGGTGAATCCCAATGTTAATTCTCTAGAAATTGAGATTAACACTAAAAGCTAGTTTCTTCTCTAAATCTCAATGCTCATTCTTCAATTTACTTCCTTATCTCATCTTTCTCTATCTATTGCAATATATTCTTCCTCCCTTAATACTTCTCCATGAGTATCCAACGTGTGATCTTCCAGAAACACAAGTCCAAATATCATATTCCTCAGCATGACATATGTATTTTCTGTTTCTTTAACCCAGTCACATTTCATTCAGAATTAAGTTCGAACTCCATCTAATGAACTAAACGACTTCCGATATCTTTTTTTGATCTCTCTTACCGACTTCACCTCCTGGTATAGCCTCTCATTCCTTAATTTTTTCAGTCAAAAATACTGCCTTGCCTGTAATTCCCTAAGTGTCCTCTACTCTCCCATGCCCATTCCTTCAACCACCACTTTTCTTACAGGGGAACTGATACAAACTTTGGAAGAGTGTTAAATGTTAGGGTTTGGGTCTTCAGAAGCCAAATTTCTTAGACAAGGTGAGTAGTATAAGGAAAGCAAATTATTGAATAATTTACATACCTCAGCCAGAAGTGATATAGGAGGAAGAGGCCAAAGACAAGAAGAGTACTGGAGCAGGTATCACCTGAAATACATAAGTAAGGCACAATTTGATGACTATAAAAATGACTTGGTTTCTGTAAATCAGCATTTTGAGCCAATGGGTGTATGAGTGAACCTCATTTAAAGGGTTGGAGGGAGTGTGGTTACCCTCGACTTTACATATTCTGCTCCCTGTAAATGGTCTTTCTCTATGTATATCTGACTATTGCTTTCTTAAGGCTTAATTATTGCTATAACTTCCTGGATATTCTGTCCAAGGATATTAAGTATTACTTTTGCTCTGGTCATGTTTAATTAATTCATGTAGTACAGTAATTATTGTATGGCATTATAGGTACAGATTTTCTTTCATAACTTTACACATGGATTGAGAATGCTCTAAAATTGCAAAAACTCTATCTTCTTCATTTCTGTATCCCAAGCCTGTATTCAATGCCTATAATATCCTAGAAAATCAGCAAAAGTTAATTAAATATTGAATTAATGGAATCGAAAGAACTCTCACTTATCCAAAAGTATTATCATTTTCAAAATTTATTAGATACAATTTAAAATATTATCTTTATGAGTTATCTTTCCCTTTTAATTTAAAACTTACTTAGTATAGAATTATTACATTATTTTAACATTTTGTTTGCACCAGATTCAAAGATATGCAATTTTATTTGATTCATTATTGGGTAAAATTTTCCTCAGCAATAGAGGAAATTGGGCTGTATTCTCCCCAAATAAAGGCTGATTCTTGCATAAAGTTGCTGAGCCAAATTATGCCCATGGAGGTTTCTGACACTGGATAGGTATGTATGGTGGCAGAAAATAATTCATCACCAAATATCTTCCTTATAACCCCTACATTGATTCTAGATGCTCTAATAATTAAAAAAAAATAAAACTGTTAGCTCTCAAAATATAAAAATTATAAACTTTTTTTATAGACCAAAGTGAAAATTTCAAGCAGGACCTTCTAAAATTATAATCAATGGCAAATACTATTACTATACTTGAAGTAATAACTTATCCTTTATTTTATTTTTATTTCTTTAGCTACTATATTACTTATGGCAAAAAATGTAATTTTATAAAAGTTGTACAAACAAAACTAGTATACTATATGCATGGCTTCAATTTCAGGATTGCAGAAAATCCCCAAATATAGCATTCTGAAATTTCTTTGGAAATAGTAGATGACAGAATGACCAGTTAATTTTTACATCTTGCTTGGTAAAACTATTTGAACAATGTCATCAGTAATAACTTATAGTATTACTCTAAGTAAATGAATTATAATTAGTTTGCCTACTAACCTTCCTGAAAACTTGCTAAATTTATATTTTTGGTAGTTGCAGATGCTGTGTTTGTGTGTGATTCAGAAGAAAGTTTACACAGATCCTTTTAGGGTTTCCTGCATAAAAGATCATGTCATCTGTGAATAAAAACAGCATTACTTCCTTTAAAATCTAGATGCATTTTTAAATTTCTTTTTCTTGACTGACTGCTGACTATAAATCCTGGCACAATGTTGATTAAAATGGTGAGAGGGTACCTCCAAGCTTTTTTCCTTCCCAGTATTGAGGGGAAAACATTTGCTCATTTACCATCATCAAATGTTATATTACCTTAGCTTTTTAATAGATGCCCTTTATTAGGCTGAGAAAATTCTATTCTATTTCTAGTTTTCTGTGAGTTTATCATAAATGGGTCCAGGATTCTGTTGAATATTTTCTACACTTATTGAAATGTGTATGGGGTTTTGCTCTTTATTCTGTCAATATGGTGGTATTATATACATTGTTATTTTGGATCTAAAATGGGCTGTATAACTGGGAGAAATATCACTTGATCATCGTGGTTATAATCCTTTTTCTGTGTTGCTGAATGTTTGCTAATGCTTTGTTGAGAATTTTTGCATCTATATTAATCAACATAATCTATAGTTTTATTTTCTCATAACATGTTAGTCTGACTTTTATTATCAAGGTAATGCTGACCTCATAGAATGAGTTTGGATGTATTCTTTCTCTCTTTTCTGGAAGAATTTGGAAAGAATTGGTATTATTTTCTTTCTTTTTTTGGTGGGGGGTAGATTTCACTGGGCAAATATCTGGGCCTAGGTTTTACTATGTCGGATAGATTTAAATTCAATTTCCTTATGTGATGTTTCTTATAGATTTGCAAGATGATAAGAAGCTTTGTGTCAGAATACAAATCAATTCACTGCTTCCTTCTCTGAGAAAGTTTTGCTATATTTTAAGTCAGCTGAACTAAACTGTGCTTAATGAAGTAACTGGTTTACAATCTGGTGCATGCTCCTTGTCATCACTGACAAAAACAAATATTTCATGAATAAGTGCCTGACGATGAATTACATTTTGAACAGTAATAATATGTAGCATGAAGATTAATCAAGACACTGGCAATAAATCAATAACATGAATTGTACAAACCAGTAAAGGAAGGATTTATTATGTTATGCTGGGCTGTATCATCCATTTTCTTGGGACATTTAGGCTGCTGTACTACAAATACCATAGACTTGCAACAAATACCACAGACTCTACAGGAGGTTTGCAAACAATAGAAAATTATTCCTCACTGTTTTAGAGGCTGCAAAGTCCAACATCAACATTCTGACAGACTGAGTATCTGGTGAGGCCCTACTTTCTGGTTCATAAATGGTCATCTTATTGCTGTAATTGCACATGGTAGAAGGGAAAAGAGAGTACTATGGGGTCTTTTTATAGGGCATGGACCACCTTCATAAGGGCTCCAGGTTCATGACCTAATCATCTCCCCAAGGCCCCACATCCACATATCATCATGGGCATTAGGATTTAGCATATGAATTCTGTGGGGACACAGTCAGTCAATCTACAGTGGTCATGGAACTGGAAGATAGGGATTAGCCAGGTCTAAGGTAGGGTCTGGAGTAATGAACTGAAAAGTCCTATTAAGGATTCAGAAAATACACGCACTCTCTTTGTTCTAATCAACTTTCTCAGCTCCTTTCACATGGTACCTCAAAGTAGTAACTTACGTATTTTGGGTTTGGTCCAGCATGGACAGATGTCTATTTGTCCCTATGTTGATCACTTCTTATAAATGGCCTTATCAGATAGTACAAACACGTTTAGGGGCTCCAGTACTAAGGATGCAAAAAGCAGGGCAGCAGAGAAGGTGGTCTGGCAAACACTGCTAAAGTATGTCCTATTTCTACTCTGAAATGATTGCTCTTAAAAATTACTTTTTGGGTGAGTTTGAAAAGCCTGTGGCAGACTACTTTGAAGGTAAATCTTTCAGGTAAAATTCACTTTTCCTAGACAGTCATATTTAGTTTTATTTGAACTTGTCATTTGAACCCACTGTGGAGCCTTGCATCAAAAGTGACCTTATTTACTCTCACCTGATAGTATCAATAATTAGTTTGATATTCTGTGTTGATCATAAATTATCTGCAGAACTTACTAAAGAAGATTCTTAAAACATATGAATGATGGAGAAATGTATAAACTTTTATTCAGATATATGCATTCTTCATTAATATTTGTCATTCATCATATTCATGAATTCCATGTTACAAACAGTAAATGTGAATAAAGTGCTTAATTAACAGAAGATTGGTTAAAAATATACATATGTAATTACATACACATGTGTATACTCAGCTGGTAAAGAATCCGCCTGCAATGTGGGAGACCTGGGTTTGATCCTGGGTTGGGAAGATATCCTGGAGAAGGGAAAGGCTGCTCACTTAAGTATTCTGGCCTGGAGAACTCCACGGACTGTAGTCCATGGGGTTGCAAAGAGTCAGACACGACTAAGCGACTTTCACTTCACTTCAGTTCATACAAGTATACAAATATGCACACACATATATGTGTGAATATATAATATATATGTCATCTCATTAGCATAAAAGACACTCCCACCCTGAGGACATTTCAGAGGCTTTAGGAGGTGTCTACTAGAAACTGGAGACAATGACGAAATATATTTTTTATATATCACAGAAGTCCATTGTAAATCTTATCCTTGTTCATCTCTAGGAAAGTTGTATTTTTTCTTTGGCTTCTTTCAAGAACTTCTTTTTCTTTGGTTTTATTTAGCTTGAATATGCTCTTCTACATATGGACTTTTTGGTCTTTATACTGCTTGGTGTTCTCTGAACTTTCTATATCTGTGGCTTGTTGTCTCTAAATTTTAAAACATTTTTGGTGTAACTTTATCAAATATTTCAACTTGTTATCTTTTGTTTTTCCTTCTAGTAGTATAATTACACATATGATACACCTTCTGAAGTCTCACAGTGTCTAGATACCTATTTTTAAAAAAAATTATTTTTCTGTTTTACTTTCAGTTTGGGAAACTTCTATTGTCTTACTTTCAAGTTTACATGACTGAGGAGAAAAAAAGTTCACTATAACAGCTCTATTTATGTCCATTTTACTATGAGGAAAAAACATAATACACTACTGATTTACTCCAGATATTCTCTGAGATTCAGAGAATTAAATGCATACAAATTTTGCATATGTTGTCAGTGAGCAACATATTTTTATTAATATTGAGTAAAAAAAAAGCTATAGTATGGAAATATAATAATAAAATATCTATCTGATATTTTTATTTCAATAAGCTAAAATTGACATATATATATAAATTAATGAACACACACAAATACACATGCATACACAAATTTCTTAACTAGATTATCCAGAGGGAAAGAAGAGCAGATTTCCAATTTGGGAACCCAGAGAGCTTAGATCCTTATGTAGTGAATGTATGGCCTACATACATCTTTTACTTCTGTTTAAGAAATCTTGAATTAATTCAAATTTGAAAAGGTTGGAATAAAAGAAAAGTTTGTTTACTTGTGACAAAGCAGCAAAGTTCATTTTTTCTAAGGACAAAAAGGGCAACTAAAAGGAAAGTATTTTCAGATTCTGAACAATTAGCAATTTAAGCAAAATCTGTCAAAACCAGATGTTGTTTTGACAATCCATCCTAAACAGATTTGTTTTGTATTGCATTCTCTGGTATCAAAATAATGGTTAAATTGAAACAGACGGTGAAGGCAATGGCAACCCACTCCAATACTCTTGCCTGGAAAATCCCATGGACGGAGGAGCCTGGTAGGCTGCAGTCCATGGGGCTGCTAAGAGTCAGACACGACTGAGTGACTTCATTTTCACTTTTCACTTTCATGCATTGGAGAAGGAAATGGCAACCCACTCCAGTTTTCTTGCCTGGAGAATCCCAGGGATGGGAGAGCTTGATGGGCTGTCGTCTATGGGGTCGCACAGAGTTGGACACGACTGAAGCGACTTAATAGCAACTTAGCAGCAGACTTCAGTGAAGGGTAAACTCTGTTGTGGTTTGAAAAAAAAGGGAGAGAGATGAAATAGTTTTATTCTATTTTCAAAGAACTGAATTAAATTCACATATTATTAATACCTAGCATAATTATTTTGGTTATTAAAAGGACATAAAATACCTTTTAAAAATTCCATTTCTAAGAGATTTTGGGAAGGCAGTTCTTTATTATTATTGAAAAACATCTACTATTTTAGTTATATATTTAAAAAGTTTGAACCCTTACAACTTCTTCAAAATAGATTCTAGTTTGTACCAGTTATGTTACATAACAAAGCATAAGCAAATAATCTGAACAACGTAAAAATTCTGTTAGTAACAAAGCAGGCACCTAACCAGTTATTTTTATTGATGTACAAATTTACCTAGAAGGAAACAAACACCAGAATATTGGCCAGGTTTGTTGAGAATTAATTTTGAAATAGAAGAAAACCAAAGTAGAGATGGCAGTGTGGCTAAGAAATGATTTAGCAATCTACTGTTAGACGATCAAGGCAGGGAAGTGTTGGAAGTGACAGTGTTCCTTGGAGTGGGAGAGCAGGCTAACTTAACAAGGGAATTTTACACTTCAAGGGAAAGGCGATGAGTGCACTTCTGCTGAGCAGGTTGATAATTAAACTTAACAGCAAGTCACAAATACAGTTCTCTCTTTCCCAGGCTATAGACAGAGAAATGATGATGAAGAGGCTTACAACCTGAATGGTGCTAAAACAAATCAAACTTTCGAGAACAATATTCAAAGAGAACTTTGAAGAAATTTATCTTTTTGTACATGCTCAATGCACAGCACTTAAAACCATTATTTGGTTTATTGAAAAAGAAAATGATAGTTTAGTAATAGTGTTCGAAAAATTGTATCTGTGTCTATTAGGAAAGTATTTTTCCAAATGATATTTCTATACCATCAATCTTAGCCATTTAAGTTACCCTGTAAGTTAACCTGAATTATTTTAATGAACATTTCCTCATTGCTAAACCAGGTTGGTTCTACTGTCTTCTGTGAAATTCACTTAGTTTTATCAGTCTTCCAAGTACAGCTTTTACTTTTTGTTGGACTCTCATTTTGCAATACTTATTACACAAAATTACAGCTATTTGAAGAGTTCTGGAATATGTATTCAAATAAACAAGCACTTATCTAAATATCTTTCAAGTATTTTATGAAGTAAACAGTGATATAATTGGTGATCATTCTAATTCTTGTGATATTTAAGAATTTTCACGTATTTGCCAACTTAGCATGATTGAATCTATGCTTGCTTGTCAAGATCTGGAATAGACCCTGTAGATTTACGATAGAATGATGAATATCTTCAAATATCTAGACAGCAAACTGTGGCATTTGCTTATTTTCATGGTATAAACCCACTCACTATGGACAATTTTAAGCTACCCATGACTCATCACTGAACAGAGTTGGGAAAGATGTACACACATAGAAATTTGAGTATATATAATAGCTAAATGTACTAAAACCATTAGAAAATGATGTTTTGAGTATTGCTATAATTTTAGTACAGTCTATTTAATTGTGTAAATTAAAGTAAATTTATGTAATTTATTTTTTTGATAATGGCTATTTTTAAAAAGCAGAGAAGGCAATGGCACCCCACTCCAGTACTTTTGCCTGGAAAAGCCACGGATGGAGGAGCCTGGTAAGCTGCAGTCCATGGGGTCACTAAGAGTCGGACACGACTGAGCGACTTCACTTTCACTTTTTACTTTCATGCATTGGAGAAGGAAATGGCAACCCCTTCCAGTATTCTTGCCTGGAGAATCCCAGGGACGGGGGAGCCTGGTGGGCTGCCGTCTATGGGGT
Source organism: Neotragus pygmaeus (assembly GCA_006410875.1). NCBI lineage: Eukaryota > Metazoa > Chordata > Mammalia > Artiodactyla > Bovidae > Neotragus > Neotragus pygmaeus. The sequence continues at coordinate 13,391 of SJYV01041990.1, forward strand.
CACACAGAGTCGGACACAACTGAAGCAACTTAACAGTAGCAGCAGCAGCAGCATGTTTAAAAAGTTGTTCACGAAATGCCTAAAAATTTGACGATTAGCTCTCACAAGCTGGTAGGAGTTGGCTCCAGCATACCATCAGCTATCTCCATTAATCTGGAAGCTTCCTTGTCCTTTCCTTCCTTTCTGTATTGTATTCACATTGTGATTAGTTGGAATTTGCCTAAAATATCCCCTCAAATTATCAGCTGCCCAATAATGTCCTCTTCTATTTTGCTATTTCCAGAATTCATAATTGATTTTAAGAATTATTGAGCAAGCCAGAATGCACTAATATTGTGTGAAGCCAGCACAGTCACACATGTCAACAAGTTAGAGCTGCTAGATGATTGATTGAGACAGCTGCTTCTCCTAAATAATCAGCTCATTGGATATTGATATTTTGCCAATAGACAATTTAAAAGGTATGTCTTGAAGCCACTGTTTGGGTAAATAGACAACTCATTATGTGCATATAAGGAATGACTTGAACAAAAATAAACAAAAATAGTTTATAGTTAAGAGTCAATCATCAATAGAGATATGAGATTTATCCTCATGCCATAGCTTATTGACTACTCAATTTGCTTTTTGGAATCCTCTGAGAAATAAAAACAGTCACAGTAGTTTGGCTAATAACCTGCTGCTTCAGCTAAATAACAGTGTCAGAATCTATGAGTTATAATGTAACATTAAAGAGTATAATGACAGCTATTCTCCAGAGGATGTTTCGAAATCACAATGAAGTAACAAGCAATTTGTTGAAGATCCTTCCCCGCCAGTTGCCAAAGCATTAGCATTCCATCTGCCAGACGGTGGGATTAGCATATCCCCAGTGAAGCTGTTAATGGTAACGTTCAAAAGACTAAATCAGTGCTTTGTAAAATCTCCAGGAAGTCATGTTGAAGACTGTATTATTTCTTTAGGTATATATTATGTTAGCCTGTTTTCTTATTGCTTATTTATTTACACTCGCTTGTTTTAGTACCTATTAGTTGATGAATGGCAGCCCCATTGGACACTGGAACTTTTTTTTTTTTCCACATAAGCAATTGAAAGCAATGCTATACTTACTCCTGTTAGAAATAGCCCAAGAGAACTGATACCATATTCAGTTCAGTTCAGTTCAGTCACTCAGTCGTGTCTGACTCTTTGCAACCCCATGAATCACAGCACACCAGGCCTCCCTATCCATCACCAACTCCCGGAGTTCACTCAGACTCATGTCCATCGAGTTGGTGATGCCATCCAGCCAGCTCATCCTCTGTCGTCCTCTTCTCCTTCTGCCCCCAATTCCTCCCAGCATCAGAATCTTTTCCAATGAGTCAACTCTTTGCATGAGGTGGCCAAAGTATTGGAGTTTCAGCTTTAGCATCAGTCCTTCCAATGAACACCCAGGACTGATCTCCTTTAGAATGGACTGGTTGGATCTCCTTGCAGTCCAAGGGACTCTCAAGAGTCTTTTCCAGCACCACAGTTCAAAAGCATCAATTCTTTGGTGGTTAGCTTTCTTCACAGTTCAACTCTCACATTCAAGTTTTAGAAAAAGCTTTATTTAAACTGAAGCAATTTGAAGAATAGGGGCTGCATTGTGCAGGACTGATACTGGAGTCAGTTGCCATTTCCTTCTCCAAGGGATCTTCCCGACCCATGGATGGAACCAGCATGTCTTGTGAATCTTGCATTAGTATGTATCCTCTTTACCGTTGTGCCACCTGGAAACTATAAGACTTCTTCTTATTAGAGAGCACTTCACTAATACTTCAAATATAAATTTCATGCTATTTCAAGTTCTAAAGATATCTAATATTCTAATTTAATGTTCTTAAATAAATTTTATCTTCTGCCTTTACCTGTATTTTATGCTATTAATAGAATAGTCTTTCTGTACTTAGCACAATATACACTTTCACATACTATTTGAAAACATTATAAAGGATAAATAAAATTATTATTAGTCAGAAAAATGATTACTAATAATGGAAAGAAGATATAAAGCATTTTTTGTTTAGCTACTAAATTTTAATGCTCATGATACATAAGATTTATTTCGTGGCTTGAGGAAAACAACTCCTAACTATTCTCTTCATTTCCATTCTTTACATTTCTCTCTTAGAAATCAATGAATTAGAAAGATGACTAAGGATGAATCTCTAAAATATTCTTCTATTCATAATATCCAGCATTTTGCATATGTTTTCTTTCCTTTGATTTATAAGATTTGTGTTTAATTAGAATTCATCTGTCTCAATCTGAAGTGATGGTTACAGATGAATCAAATATTATTAGCAAAGACTGTAATACAGGTAAATGAAGGAGCTCATTGCAGAATTTTGCTCACATCTGGTTGAGGTAGAGTGAATGTGTATGCTCAGTCACTCAATCGTGTTGGCTCTGCAGACCCATGGACTGCGGGCCACCAGGCTCCTCTGCCCATAGAATTTTGTAAGCAGGAACACTGGAATGGGGTGGCGTTTCCAGGGGATCTTTCTGACCCAGGGATAGAATCTGTGTCTCTTGCGTCTCCTGCTTTAGCAGGCAGATTCTTTACCACTAGCGCCACCTCAAATGCCTTATAGAATGAATGGTTAACCCTAAATATTTTTTGCCACATAAGGAAGCAAAACCAAAGAGACAGGCAGCCCTCACAGGCATGGGAACAGGCTGTCACCTAGAGTCTCAAAGACAAATTAACCCACTGTCTCCTGGACATTAGACTATGAGACTGATTTTCGATTNGTTAGCTTTCTTCACAGTTCAACTCTCACATTCAAGTTTTAGAAAAAGCTTTATTTAAACTGAAGCAATTTGAAGAATAGGGGCTGCATTGTGCAGGACTGATACTGGAGTCAGTTGCCATTTCCTTCTCCAAGGGATCTTCCCGACCCATGGATGGAACCAGCATGTCTTGTGAATCTTGCATTAGTATGTATCCTCTTTACCGTTGTGCCACCTGGAAACTATAAGACTTCTTCTTATTAGAGAGCACTTCACTAATACTTCAAATATAAATTTCATGCTATTTCAAGTTCTAAAGATATCTAATATTCTAATTTAATGTTCTTAAATAAATTTTATCTTCTGCCTTTACCTGTATTTTATGCTATTAATAGAATAGTCTTTCTGTACTTAGCACAATATACACTTTCACATACTATTTGAAAACATTATAAAGGATAAATAAAATTATTATTAGTCAGAAAAATGATTACTAATAATGGAAAGAAGATATAAAGCATTTTTTGTTTAGCTACTAAATTTTAATGCTCATGATACATAAGATTTATTTCGTGGCTTGAGGAAAACAACTCCTAACTATTCTCTTCATTTCCATTCTTTACATTTCTCTCTTAGAAATCAATGAATTAGAAAGATGACTAAGGATGAATCTCTAAAATATTCTTCTATTCATAATATCCAGCATTTTGCATATGTTTTCTTTCCTTTGATTTATAGGATTTGTGTTTAATTAGAATTCATCTGTCTCAATCTGAAGTGATGGTTACAGATGAATCAAATATTATTAGCAAAGACTGTAATACAGGTAAATGAAGGAGCTCATTGCAGAATTTTGCTCACATCTGGTTGAGGTAGAGTGAATGTGTATGCTCAGTCACTCAATCGTGTTGGCTCTGCAGACCCATGGACTGCGGGCCACCAGGCTCCTCTGCCCATAGAATTTTGTAAGCAGGAACACTGGAATGGGGTGGCGTTTCCAGGGGATCTTTCTGACCCAGGGATAGAATCTGTGTCTCTTGCGTCTCCTGCTTTAGCAGGCAGATTCTTTACCACTAGCGCCACCTCAAATGCCTTATAGAATGAATGGTTAACCCTAAATATTTTTTGCCACATAAGGAAGCAAAACCAAAGAGACAGGCAGCCCTCACAGGCATGGGAACAGGCTGTCACCTAGAGTCTCAAAGACAAATTAACCCACTGTCTCCTGGACATTAGACTATGAGACTGATTTTCGATTCTGACTTCCAGAGTGAGAGATTAAGTCTGTTTGCTTTTTAGCCACAAAGTTTGTATTATAAATTGATAGTAATTTGTTAAAGTGGCTATAGGAAATAAATGCACTGGTATATAGTCAGACATCTATATTGTAACTGGGAGAGGCTGGCTCAGTTCCTTTCCTGCTGCAATGGCTTACGTAATGCCATGCCATATTCACTGCTCACATGTTGAGGAGGATGAGAAAGTAGAAGGTGATATGTGCTTTCGCAACATTTGAAAATATCAATGGTCAGATGGTAGTGACTAAAGGGCTAGGGAGAGGCAGGAGGTTAGAGAAGAAAATCAGGAGCAGCAAAAGCTAACAGGAAACCATGCTTTTCTTTCTGAATGGGATTTCCTACTGAGGTTCTACTGCCTTTTATAAGGAAGACAACGATTCTTGTCTTCCTGATGAAACTGACACTATTTTCTGCTAAAAGTTTCTCTCCCTCTTCTTCTCTCACACTCTCTCTCTTTCTGTCACACACACCCTCACACACACACACACACACACACACACACACACACACACTCTCCTCAGGTCTAATATCAGAACCAGCTGAGGCTTTTGTATCTAATTTTACAAATGGATATTAAATATCTTGATCATTCTTTGGGCCCTCCATAACATACTAGACATAATAGGTAGCAACAAACGTGCCTGCACTTAGAATAACATCTTGCAAATATTGAAAGTGTAGATTCTGAACTCATATACACTATTTCTTCCCTCTATTTCTTGCTAGTCTCTGGTCCTACAAAAATGTTAAAAACTCACAATTCCCAATGCCATTGATGATGTTATTTAACCATCTGCAATGCCAAAATTTGATGGTTGTGTTACGTCATCTGTTCAAAAGAAGCCAAGCACCTTATAAGCCTCTTTTTGTTGTGGAGGTGACATGTTCCACACCTAGGAATAGTGGATGAAATGTAAAGTTTTCAGACTTGAGTCCGGCCTGGAGTAGAAAAGGGCTCAGCAGTAGGTCAAAGCACCTACACATGAAGTCCTGATGCTAAGGTCATACAATCTGCTACACCTAAGCTGTTGGATATGTCAGTGGTGAGAAAAGATGCTGAGTATTTTGATGGAAAAACCTCAGTGGGAGAATTACAATGCAGACTCCTGGGGGTTTACAGCAAGATTATGCCAATCAACACAGTGAGGAATTTTATGTTTTCTGAAAAACAACTCCTGGCCTGTTAGTAGGTCTTAGTAGAGACAAAATACTATACTGTGTATACAGAAATGCCCTTTGTGAGGTACATGTGGTTTTATTCTAATCCAAAAAATTGGAGACACCCAAACCTAGATAGCATATTGAAAAGCAGAGCTATTACTTTGCCAACAAAGTCCATCTAGTCAAGGCTATGGTTTTTCTAGTGGTCATGTAAGGATGTGAGAGTTGGACTGTGAAGAAAGCTGAGCGCCAAAGAATTGGTGCTTTTGAACTGTGGTGTTGGAGAAGACTCTTGAGAGTCTCTTGGACTGCAAGGAGATCCAACCAGTCCATCCTAAAGGAGATCAGTCCTGGGTGTTCATTGGAAAGACTGATGCTGAAGCTTAAACTTCAATACTTGGGATCTCATGAGAAGAGTTGACTCATTGTAAAAGACCCTGGTGCTGGGAGGGATTGGGGGCAGGAGGAGGAGGGGACGACAGAGGATGAGCTGGCTGGATGGCATCACCAACTTGATGGACATGAGTTTGAGTGAACTCTGGGAGTTGGTGATGGATAGGGAGGCCTGGTGTGCTGTGATTCATGGGGTTGCAAAGAGTCAGACACGACTGAGCAACTGAACTGAACTAAACTGAATAGCAGGGTATGTGAGTAGGACCAGAAGGCACAAATAAACTACATGAGCAGGTGAACAGAATTCCCATATCATGCATTCCTATAGTGGCACAGTCTTCCCTTTTCTTATTATCCATATTCTAAGGTGAAAGTGAAAGTGTTACTTGCTCAGTTGTGTCCGTTTCTTTGTGATTCCACAGACTGTAGCCCACCAGGCTCCTCAGTATATGGGATTTCCCAGGCAAGAACACTGGAGTGTGTTGCCATTCCCTTCTCCGGGGAATCTTCATGAGGCTGGGATCAGACTTAGGTCTCCTGTATCACATGTAGATTCTTTACCATCTGAGCTACCAGGGCAACCAGCTAAAGGAGAATGAAGAAATACAAACTTGGTTCACATATATGTTTTCTTGCATTCATACAAGCCAAAAATGGATAGCAGCTTCAGTATAGTCACATGGTGGCCTCGTGGGACAATGGACAGAGTTGTATTGTATCTGGTCATCCACTTAATGTAGAAGAAGTGATGTGAGGTGAAAGTATATATAAATTTCTGGGCAGTCATCAACAGCCTGGGTCTTTTGTGAGTGGTCTGGAAGAAAAGGGAATAGAAAATTAGGGACCAAAAATTCTAGGGTAGAAGCATGTGGATAGATATTTGGTTGGAGACATAGAGTGTGAAGATTTCTGTATCACACACTAACATTTACCAAAATATATTCACTGTGAAGGAGATCTGGATTTGATCACTTGGTCACGAAGATTTGCTGGAGAAGGAAACAGCAACACACTCCAGTATTCTTGCCTAGGAACTCCCATGGATAGAGAAGTTTGGCCATCTACAGTACATGGGATCACAAAAGATTCAGACATGCTGAGTGACTAAAACAACAACAAAAGTCATTGTGAAAGAGACACTAAATAGCCAAACAAACAAAAAGGCTTGGCTGGTTGACATCAGCCAATCTTTATTCATCAGTCACCATGGAACTGGCACAGTCAACACATGTACAGACCAACCACATGGACAGAGATTGCTGCTACACATGGGTTTAATTCCATGAGCTCCTACTTATAAAAGCTGACTTAACTAAGATGCTACTGAATGTCAAATCTTCTAGTAACAGAAACCAACACTGAACCCTAAATATGGCACCATTCCTTGCCTAGACCAACTTGGTTACTTGGATGCAAGGCATTCCCATAAATTTCTTTTCATCTTGAAAAAGCCAGTGATTTGTCCACCAATTTTAAACTGCTATATTATGGTCCTTACCTAGCCCTTACCAAGTCTCCATATTTTAAACATCTGCCTTAGAAGAAACTTCAAAATATCAGTATATTGTCTTTGTACTTCCTTCCCTGCATATATCCCTGATAAGATTCTATGAAGGTAGTATTCTTCCTTACTATGATAAGCAATAATCTTAGCTTTGACTTTTCAATAAATTATTTCACTGATATTTTGGGAGCTGGCAATCAACAGATGTTTGTACAGAAGCTCTGAATTTACTTCATAATGAAACTGAGGTATAAACTATATATAAATCTCTTATATTTTTATTAAAAATGCTTTCTTTCTATTCTGTTATAAAGTATGTCTTGGGAATAAAATGTAGGCTTCCCAGGTATCTCACCTGGTAAAGAATTCACCTGCAATGCAGGAGACCCTGGTTCAATTCCTTTGTTGGGAAGACCTGCTGGAGAAGGGATAGGCTAACCACTCCAGTCTTCCTGAGCTTTCCTAGTGACTCAGCTGATAAAGAATCTGCCTGCAATGAGGGAGACCTGGGCTTGATCCCTGGGTTGGGAAGATCTCCTGGAGAAGTGAGTAGCTACTCACTCCAGTTTTCTGGCCTGGAAAATTCCATGGACTCTTCCTTGGGGTTGCCAAGAGCTGGACACAACAATGACTTTCACTTTAACTTTCAAGAATAAAATGTACAGATAAATAAATCTGAGATCTCCAGTGTTTGTGTAGATGGAAGCCCTCATCTTGCCAGCTTCCTTGGCAAAATTTACTTGCTCCTGGAAATGCTACTGAGATAAAAACCTACAGGGAAAAAAAAAGAACAAACTTTTTGCCTAACCCAGTATTTATAATGGCACATCTAATGCAGCCTTAACGTATATAGAAAATTAAAATAATCATGAATAACAGATGCCAGACAAATATTTTCTAGGAATAGTGCTATAATGCATATATTTGTCATCTTTCTAATAACTTTTCTGTTGAAGGATAAATAGTTTTCTTTAGAGATAAACAGGGACTTCACAATGTCTATTTATTAATTTTAACAAGAATAGATGACAAAAATGTTATGAATTTGGTACACTAACAATGAAAAATAACAGGTCATTCTATTAATGTGATTTGAGGCCCTCTCTGCTACTCCTTTCATTTATGCATTGCTGTGACTGGCCTTTGTCCTAAGAGATATGATATTCCATTCTATTGGTAGATTTCACTAGGTGAGGAGGAATGAAGAACTAATTGGTAAATAGTTATGATCAGTTCATTTCAGTCGCTCAGTCATGTCTGACTCTACATGATTCCAAGCACTGAAGCACACCAGGCTTTTCTGTCCACCACCAACTCCCAGAGCTTACTCACACTCAAGTCCATTGAGTTTGTGATGCCATCCAATCATCTCATCCTCTGTTGTCCCCTTGTCCTCCTGCCTTCAAACTTGCTCGGCATCAAGGTCTTTTCCAATGAGTCATATCTTCACATCAAGGGGCCAGGTGCTGGAGTTTCATCTTAAGCATCAGTCCTTCCAATGACTATTCAGGACTGATTTCCTTTAGGATGGACTGACTGGATCTCCTTGCAGTCCAAAGGACTCTCCAGAGTCTTCTACAACACCACAGTTCAAAAGCATCAATTCTTCAATGCTCAGCTTTCTTTACAGTCCAAATCTCACATCCATTCATGACTACTGGAAAAACCATAACTTTGACCAGATGATGACCTTTGTTGGCAAGGTAATGTCTCTGTTTTTTGTCTCTGTTTTTTCAATGCTGTCTAGTTTGGTCATAGCTTTTCTTCCAATGAGCAAACATTTTTAAATTTCATGGCTGCAGTAACCATCTGCAGTGATTTTGGAGCCTAAGAAGATAAAGTCTCTAACTGTTTCCATTGTTTTCCCATCTATTTCCCATGAAGTTATGGGACCGGATGCCATGATCTTAGTTTTGCGCATGTTGAGTTTTAAGCCAATTTTTCCACTCTCCTCTTTCACTTTCATCTTTAGTTCTTCTTTGCTTTCTGCCATAAGGGTGGGTGTTATCTGCATATCTGAGGTTATTGATATTTCTCGAGCAATCTTGATTCCAGCTTGTGCTTCATCCAGCCCAGTGTTTCTCATGATGTACTCTGCATATAAGTTAAATAATATACAACCTTGACATACTCCTTTCTCGATTTGGAACCAGTCTGTTGTTCCATGTCTAGTTCTAACTGTTGCTTTTGACCTGCACACAGGTTTCTCAGGAGACAAGTCAGGTGGTCTGGTATTCCCATCTCTTTAAGAATTTTTCACAGTTTATTGTGATCCACACAGTCAAAGGGTTTGGCATCATCAATAAAGCAGAAATAGATGTTTTTCTGAACTCTCTTGCTTTTTCTATGATACAACGGATGTTGTCAGTTTGATCTCTGGATCCTCTGCCTTTTCTAAATCACCTTGAACATTTTGAATTTCACAGTTCACATATTGTTGAAGCCTGTCTTGGATAATTTTGAGCATTGCTTTGCTAGTGTGTGAAATGAGTACAATTGTGCGGTAGTTTGAGCATTCTTTGGCATTGCCTTTCTTTGGGATTGGATTGAAAACTGACCTTTTCCAGTCCTGTGGCCACTGCTGAATTTTCCAAATTTACTGGCATATTGAATGTAGCAGTTTCATAGCATTATCTTTTAGGATCTGAAATAGTGCAACTGGAATTGAATCACTTCCGCTAGCTTTGCTCATAGTGATGCTTCCTAAGGCCCACTTGACTTCACATTCGAGGGTGTCTGGCTCTAGGTGGGTGATCACACCATCATGATTACCTAGGTTATAAAGATCTTTTTTTTGTAAGTTCTTCTGTGTATTCTTGCCACCTCTTCTTAATATCTTCTGCTTCTGTCAGGTCCATACCATTTCTGTCCTTTATTGTGCCCATTTTTGTGTGAAATGTTCCCTTGGTATCTGTCATTTTCTTGAAGAGATCTCTAGTTTTTCCCATTCTGTTGTTTTCCTATATTTCTTTTTGCATTGATCACTGAAGAAGGCTTTGTTATCTCTCCTTGCTATTTTTTGGAATTCTGCATTCAGATGGTTATATCTTTCATTTTCTCCTCTGTCTGTAGGGTGACCCAAGATGGACGGTCATGATAGAGTGTCCTGACACAACTTGGTCCACAAGAAAAGGGAATGGCAAACCACCTCAGTATTCCTGCCTTTAAACCCCATGAAAGTTATGACAAGGCAGAAAGGCAAGACATTGAAAGATGAACTCCCCAAGTGGGTAGGTGCCCAGTATGTTACTGGAGATCAGTGGAGAAATAACTCCAGAAAGAATAAAGAAACAGAATCAAAGCAAAAAAAAAATACTCAGTTGTGGATGTGACTCCTGATGGAAGTAAAGTACAATGCTATAAAGAGCAATACTGCATAGGAACCTGGAATGTTAGGTCCATGAATCAAGGAAAATTGGAAGTGGTCAAACAGGAGATAATAAGAGTAAACATTAACATTCTAGGAATTAGTGAACTAAAATGGACTGGAATGGGTGAATTTAACTCAAATGACCATTATATCTACTACTGTGGGCAGGAATCCCTTAGAAGAAATGGAGTAGTCATCATAGTCATCAAAAGAGTCCAAAATGCAGTACTTGGATTCAATGTCAAAAATGACAAAATAATCTCTGTTTGTTTTCAAGGCAAACCATTCAGTATCACAATAATGCAAGTCTATGCCCCGACCAGTAATGCTGAAGAAGCTGAAGTTGAATGAGTCTATGAAGATCTACAAGACCTTCTAGAATTAACACCCCCAAAACATGTCCTTTTCATTATAGGGGACTGGAATGCAAAAGTAAGATGTCAAGAGATATCTGGAGTAACAGGCAAATTCAGCTTTGGATTACAAAGCAGCGGGTCAAAAGCTAACAGTGTTTTGCCAAGAGAACGCACTGGTCACAGCAAACACCTTCTTCCACCAACACAAGAGAAGACTCTACACATGGACATCATCAGGTGGTCAATACCAAATCTGATTGATTATATTCTTTGCAGCCAAATGTGGAGAAGCTCTATACAGTCAGCAAAAACAAGATCAACGGCTGACTGTGGCTCAGATCATGAACTCCTTATTGCAAAATTCAGGCTTAAATTAGAGAAAGTAGGGAAAACCACTAGACCATTCAGGTATAACCTAAATCAAATCCCTTACGATTATACAGTGGAAGTGGAAAATAGATTCAAGGGGTTAGAAGTGATAGACAGAGTGCCTGTAGAACTATGGACAGAGTTTAGTGACATTGAACAGGAGACAGTGGTCAAAACCGTCACCAAGAAAAAGAAATAGTTAAGATTAATGACATTTATTTAGACATTCTTTTAATTTGGAAGAAAAATAATTTATTAAAATTGAACACACTTATTTTACTGCTAATGTAAAGAAAAAGAACACCTTAATTATCAGGACTACAAAAGCAATATGTGTAAATCCATGGATCTAGTGATTTACAAAAGGAAAAAAATATATATTATGTTTTATATTGATGAATCAGGTAATCTAAAACCAAATAACACAAAGCAAATATGTTGTATTTTTCCTTCTGATGTTATCAAAAGTATACTAAATTTTTTAAAAAAAGAGGAAAATAGATATCTAGAACAGCAGTATTATGTTTTTTATGTAAGTTGCTATATTTATCAGCTAAAAGCCTAAGGTAGTTGTTCTCAGAGACTAACCCCTGATTCAGCAGCTTCAGCATCACCTGGGAACTTGTTTAAAAGCAAAATTGTCAGACTCTACCCCAAACCTATAGAATCAGATATTTGGGGAATAGGGCCTGGCCTAACAAACTGATTTTACAAGCCTTTCAATGTGATTCTAATATATACTAGCTTAGGCAAAAATTATGGTGTGCAAACACAGATCAATCAGTAACTATTTGGTAAATATTACTGGCCCAGAGTGTAAAAAGAAAACAGAAAACGTTTGTATTCGGCTGACCAAAAAGTTATTTCAGACTTGTCTCTAACAGAGTACAGAAAAAACCAAATGAATTTTTGGGTCAACCCAACATTTAGAAATAAGAAAGTAAGGTATTAAAATATAATTCTGAGTAGTACTACACTGAGTAGCTCAGTTCCCTTATCTTAAACATACTAAGTTGCTTTAGTCGTGTCTGACTCTGTGCAACCCTATAGACGGAAGCCCACCAGGCTCTCCTGTCATTGGGATTTTCCAGGCAAGAACACTGGAGTGGGTTGCCATTTCCTTCTCCAATGCATGAAAGTGAAAAATGAAAGTGAAGTCACTGAGTCGTGTCCGACTCTTAGCGACCCCATGGACTGCAGCCTACCAGGCTCCTCTGTCTATGGGGTTTTTCAGGAAAGAGTACTGGAGTGGTTGCCATTGCCTTCTCCATATCTTAAACATATATGGAACTAAATAATTTCTTACATTTCTAAGAATCTGTAATCTTTGTCTGAAGTAATAATCTTAATAAAATGTTATTGTAAGCATAAAGTGAAGTGAAGTGAAGTGAAGTCGCTCAGTCCTGTCCAACTCTTTGCGACCCTGTGGACTGTAGCCCTCCAGATTTCTCCATCCAGGGGATTCTCCAGGCAAAAATACTGGAGTGGGTTGCCATTTCCTTCTCCAGGGGATCTTCCCAACCCAGGGATCGAACCCATGTCTCCCGCATTGCAGGCAAACACTTTAACCTCTGAGCCACAAGGGAAAAACCCATGTATAGCTTAACATGCAATGATAAATCTTTTGGGAGAGAAGTTGAATGAAGATCTATAAAAAGGTAAAGTTTGCTTACACTTAGAGAATAAGTGCACATTCCAGGCAAAACAAACATGAGCAAACCCATGGCAGAGGCTAAAAGCAAACATCAAGTGCCCAAACAGGGAGCTAGCTGGTACATTGTGGGGAGGAAGTCTCCAGGCCCTCATGGCAGCCTGAGAAGTGGGCACTTGTTTCAGAAGCCCATGGGGTTTTCAAGCAAAAGAGCATCATGGGATAGTGGGCGGGGGGTGGTTACTGTTGTTTTCATTGTTTTTAACTCTGATAGACATGAGTGACTGATGCAAGAGAAATGACTGGAGTCTGTTAAAAGAAGTTGGTGGCCCATAAAACAGCCCAAACTAGTTATTTTAATGAGAATTGAGATGTGGAAAAGCAAAGGTAGGACCTATGGATTTTGACTATGGGCCTATAGCAAAGGGAAGATTCAATTGTTGTGCCAGTGGTCCTTTGGACTCCTGTTGGTTGATTTATTTGTTACTCTGCAAGTCAAATTTATGTGATTTGAAACACAGCTTAAGAAAATCTAGCATATAAGTCAAATGAAATCATTGTTTGAATAGTTTTAATACTTTTGTGATTTGGAAAGTGTAATATATACACAGTTAATATGTCATTGATTATGTACTTGCAGATGACACCACTCTTATGGCAGAAAGTGAAGAGGAACTAAAAAGCCTCTTGATGAAAGTGAAAGAGGAGAATGAAAAAGTTGGCTTAAAGCTCAACATTCAGAAAACGAAGATCATGCATCCTGTCCCATCATTTCATGGGAAATAGAAGGGGAAACAGTGGAAACAATGTCAGACTTTATTTTTTGGGGCTCCAAAATCACTGCAGATGGTGACTGCGGCCATGAAATTAGAAGACGCTTACTCCTTGGAAGGAAAGTTATGACCAACCTAGATAGCATATTGAAAAGCAGAGATATTACTTTGCCGACTAAGGTCCGTCTAGTCAAGGCTATGGTTTTTCCAGTAGTCATGTATGGATGTGAAAGTTGGACTATAAAGAAAGATGAGCACTGAAGAACTGATGCTTTTGAACTGTGGTGTTGGAAAAGACTCTTGAGAGTCCCTTGGACTGCAAGGAGATCCAACCAGTCTACTCTAAAGGAGATCAGTCCTGGGTGTTCTTTGGAAGGAATGATGCTAAAGCTGAAACTCCAATACTTTGGCCGCCTCATGCGAAGAGTTGACTCATTGGAAAAGACTCTGAGGCTGGGANAGAACGCACTGGTCACAGCAAACACCTTCTTCCACCAACACAAGAGAAGACTCTACACATGGACATCATCAGGTGGTCAATACCAAATCTGATTGATTATATTCTTTGCAGCCAAATGTGGAGAAGCTCTATACAGTCAGCAAAAACAAGATCAACGGCTGACTGTGGCTCAGATCATGAACTCCTTATTGCAAAATTCAGGCTTAAATTAGAGAAAGTAGGGAAAACCACTAGACCATTCAGGTATAACCTAAATCAAATCCCTTACGATTATACAGTGGAAGTGGAAAATAGATTCAAGGGGTTAGAAGTGATAGACAGAGTGCCTGTAGAACTATGGACAGAGTTTAGTGACATTGAACAGGAGACAGTGGTCAAAACCGTCACCAAGAAAAAGAAATAGTTAAGATTAATGACATTTATTTAGACATTCTTTTAATTTGGAAGAAAAATAATTTATTAAAATTGAACACACTTATTTTACTGCTAATGTAAAGAAAAAGAACACCTTAATTATCAGGACTACAAAAGCAATATGTGTAAATCCATGGATCTAGTGATTTACAAAAGGAAAAAAATATATATTATGTTTTATATTGATGAATCAGGTAATCTAAAACCAAATAACACAAAGCAAATATGTTGTATTTTTCCTTCTGATGTTATCAAAAGTATACTAAATTTTTTAAAAAAAGAGGAAAATAGATATCTAGAACAGCAGTATTATGTTTTTTATGTAAGTTGCTATATTTATCAGCTAAAAGCCTAAGGTAGTTGTTCTCAGAGACTAACCCCTGATTCAGCAGCTTCAGCATCACCTGGGAACTTGTTTAAAAGCAAAATTGTCAGACTCTACCCCAAACCTATAGAATCAGATATTTGGGGAATAGGGCCTGGCCTAACAAACTGATTTTACAAGCCTTTCAATGTGATTCTAATATATACTAGCTTAGGCAAAAATTATGGTGTGCAAACACAGATCAATCAGTAACTATTTGGTAAATATTACTGGCCCAGAGTGTAAAAAGAAAACAGAAAACGTTTGTATTCGGCTGACCAAAAAGTTATTTCAGACTTGTCTCTAACAGAGTACAGAAAAAACCAAATGAATTTTTGGGTCAACCCAACATTTAGAAATAAGAAAGTAAGGTATTAAAATATAATTCTGAGTAGTACTACACTGAGTAGCTCAGTTCCCTTATCTTAAACATACTAAGTTGCTTTAGTCGTGTCTGACTCTGTGCAACCCTATAGACGGAAGCCCACCAGGCTCTCCTGTCATTGGGATTTTCCAGGCAAGAACACTGGAGTGGGTTGCCATTTCCTTCTCCAATGCATGAAAGTGAAAAATGAAAGTGAAGTCACTGAGTCGTGTCCGACTCTTAGCGACCCCATGGACTGCAGCCTACCAGGCTCCTCTGTCTATGGGGTTTTTCAGGAAAGAGTACTGGAGTGGTTGCCATTGCCTTCTCCATATCTTAAACATATATGGAACTAAATAATTTCTTACATTTCTAAGAATCTGTAATCTTTGTCTGAAGTAATAATCTTAATAAAATGTTATTGTAAGCATAAAGTGAAGTGAAGTGAAGTGAAGTCGCTCAGTCCTGTCCAACTCTTTGCGACCCTGTGGACTGTAGCCCTCCAGATTTCTCCATCCAGGGGATTCTCCAGGCAAAAATACTGGAGTGGGTTGCCATTTCCTTCTCCAGGGGATCTTCCCAACCCAGGGATCGAACCCATGTCTCCCGCATTGCAGGCAAACACTTTAACCTCTGAGCCACAAGGGAAAAACCCATGTATAGCTTAACATGCAATGATAAATCTTTTGGGAGAGAAGTTGAATGAAGATCTATAAAAAGGTAAAGTTTGCTTACACTTAGAGAATAAGTGCACATTCCAGGCAAAACAAACATGAGCAAACCCATGGCAGAGGCTAAAAGCAAACATCAAGTGCCCAAACAGGGAGCTAGCTGGTACATTGTGGGGAGGAAGTCTCCAGGCCCTCATGGCAGCCTGAGAAGTGGGCACTTGTTTCAGAAGCCCATGGGGTTTTCAAGCAAAAGAGCATCATGGGATAGTGGGCGGGGGGTGGTTACTGTTGTTTTCATTGTTTTTAACTCTGATAGACATGAGTGACTGATGCAAGAGAAATGACTGGAGTCTGTTAAAAGAAGTTGGTGGCCCATAAAACAGCCCAAACTAGTTATTTTAATGAGAATTGAGATGTGGAAAAGCAAAGGTAGGACCTATGGATTTTGACTATGGGCCTATAGCAAAGGGAAGATTCAATTGTTGTGCCAGTGGTCCTTTGGACTCCTGTTGGTTGATTTATTTGTTACTCTGCAAGTCAAATTTATGTGATTTGAAACACAGCTTAAGAAAATCTAGCATATAAGTCAAATGAAATCATTGTTTGAATAGTTTTAATACTTTTGTGATTTGGAAAGTGTAATATATACACAGTTAATATGTCATTGATTATGTACTTGCAGATGACACCACTCTTATGGCAGAAAGTGAAGAGGAACTAAAAAGCCTCTTGATGAAAGTGAAAGAGGAGAATGAAAAAGTTGGCTTAAAGCTCAACATTCAGAAAACGAAGATCATGCATCCTGTCCCATCATTTCATGGGAAATAGAAGGGGAAACAGTGGAAACAATGTCAGACTTTATTTTTTGGGGCTCCAAAATCACTGCAGATGGTGACTGCGGCCATGAAATTAGAAGACGCTTACTCCTTGGAAGGAAAGTTATGACCAACCTAGATAGCATATTGAAAAGCAGAGATATTACTTTGCCGACTAAGGTCCGTCTAGTCAAGGCTATGGTTTTTCCAGTAGTCATGTATGGATGTGAAAGTTGGACTATAAAGAAAGATGAGCACTGAAGAACTGATGCTTTTGAACTGTGGTGTTGGAAAAGACTCTTGAGAGTCCCTTGGACTGCAAGGAGATCCAACCAGTCTACTCTAAAGGAGATCAGTCCTGGGTGTTCTTTGGAAGGAATGATGCTAAAGCTGAAACTCCAATACTTTGGCCGCCTCATGCGAAGAGTTGACTCATTGGAAAAGACTCTGAGGCTGGGAGGCATTGGGGGTGGAAGGAAAAGGGGATGACAGAGGATGAGATGGCTGGATGGCATCACCGACTCAATGGACGTGAGTTTGAATGAACTCCAGGAGTTGGTGATGGACAGGGAGGCCTGATGTGCTGCAATTCATGGGGTCACAAAGAGTTGGACCTGACTGAGCAACTGAACTGAGCTGAACTGATAACCATAATAGCTAAATGAGGTCATGCTGGAGTCAGATTTATAAATTCAACTACCAGTATAGTCACTAGCTCCTATGTTATCTTAGACGAATTACTTCATCTTTCTTAGTCTAACTTTTTGTTTATAAATTTTTTAACATAATAATTATGCCTATGTCACTGTTTAGTGTGAGAATTAAGGAAATCAATGTAAAATTTAACAAAAAGCCTGGAACATGCTAAACGTTCAATAAATATAAACAAGTGTTATTGAATAAAAAACATCAGATTGAGAGGTAATTAATAATTTCTCATTGAATTAATAAAAAGCTTATCTACAAAACTTTGCATGAAATATTATTAATATCTATAATTCATCTGCTGCTGCTGCTGCTGCTAAGTCTCTTCAGTCATGTCCGACTCTGTGTGACCCGGTAGATTGCAGCCCACCAGGTTCCCCCATCCCTGGGATTGTCCAGGCAATTTATCTAGAAACATTAAAATATATATTCTGAATTTATAATGATCTATGGACATATGGACACTGATGAAATATGTTTTGCAAAAATTAATTTATCTTTAGTTAATAATTTTTGGAAAATATTCTCTAATATCTTTTAGTTATGTTCTGTGTCATGCTAAGTCATTTCAGTTGTGTCCAACTCTTTGTGACCCTGTAGACGGTAGCCTGCCAGGCTCCTCTGTCCATGGGATTCTCCAGGCAAGAACAGTGAAGTGGGCTGCCAATTCCAGGGTATCTTCTCAACCCAGAGATCTCCTGCACTGGCAAACAGGTTCTTTACCACTAGTGCCACCAGGGAAGCCCATAATTCATAATTTTTATGTCTTAACTTTAATTTTTCTGAAAAAAATGTCCTAATGCATTATATATTTTTAGATAATTGACTAATATCTTTTAAAATATTTAGTTTGACTTACCTGAACATTCATACTAATATTTATTTTTATTATTTAGAATCAATAAGTAACTTCATTAATACAGATTTAAAATGCTTTTTTCAGAACGTTTCTGATATTTTATTCTTAACTAGTGACCCATTCATTAATTTTCATCATTATCTCAACAAATAGATTAATTCCTGATTTTATTTCCATTAATATACTTTTTAAAACAAAGAGGGTACAGAAGATAAATATTACTGACTTTCTCAATGAAGATGATGTAATTTTATTAACTTAATTTTATTTCTCCAGGGAAGATATTGTTCCTTGTGCCTTCCTGGTACATTGTTAGCTGGTGGTTTTTCTTGTCTTATATAATAAATCTATTATAACGTGCTCACTTCTTCTGAGCCTTTGCCTGCTTTCTCAATAGTTTGCTTATGCAGCTCTGACACTTCTATCTCATTAACTTTGTGCTTCTAAGCTTCAAGAAGCAATTTCTTGAAACATATTAGGCCTATCACCAGTATTCCTAGTACATTTTAAAAATGCTAAATGATTTATGAGCTTCTGGATGAACAAACAATTTCCTATGAGCCTTTATTTCATCCTCCCTGGCCTAACACCCTCAAGATCCATTTTCTAGCATGTTCTTCAGATTCCTGCTAATACATGTGAGCCTGAACCTGTAGGTCTTTTGGTGCGTAATCTTCTTTCTACAGCAGAAACTGTACTTTTCCACTTGCATTCTGAATAAGTGAAGGTGGAGATACATCAAAGGAGGCTATGAATCATTTTTCAAGGTATTAACTTCAGTGAGAACTTTCCATAATCTCCAAGGAGCATAAGGCTGCTCATTAGCAAGGGTGGAATCTCCTCAGCCTGCTTACAGTGTCCAGGGAAAATAAACATTTAAAGATCTCTGGCTAGCTTCAGGGTCTCATTCTTTCCTTATCAGGGCTGAGCAATGTGAGAGACCTGTTACAGCTATAAATTAAGCCTCCTTCGTGGTGAACATTTCTTACAATTAAGATGCTGATTTTCATATACTTTTATCTCCAGCTACAGAAGATAAGGATTTTCTCAAGACTGCCAAAAATATCTTCTGGGTTTCATACTGTACTCTAAGTTATTTGATTTGCTAATATATGTCTGTTGTTTTCTTTCTTGGGACTTCTGTGATATTAATAAGCATCAGCAACACAATCTCTATAATAAGACATCATATTCATTCTTTCAAGCCCTAGGGCTAGTACATAAACCACTGCTAACTTCATTACTTTGTCAACAAAGATTTATCTAGTCAAAGCTATGGTTTTTCCAGTAATGTATGGATGTGAGAGTTGGAATATAAAGAAAGCTGAGTGCCGAAGTATTGATGTTTTTGAACTGTGGTGTTGAAAAATACTCTTAAGACTCCCTTGGACTGCAAGAAAATCCAACCAGTCCATCCTAAAGGAAATTAGTCCTGAATAGTCATTGGAAGGACTGATGCTGAAGCTGAAACCCCAATACTTTGGTCACCTGATGCGAAGAACTGATTCATTGGAAAAGTCCCTGATGCTGGGAAAGATTGAAGGCAGAAAGAGAAAGGGATGACAGAGGATGAGATGGTTGGATGGCATCACTGACTCAATGGACATGAGTTTGAGTAAACTCTGGGAGTTGGTGATGGACAGGGAGGCCTGGCGTGCTGCAGTCCATGGAGTGGCAAAGAGTCAAACACAACTGAGTGATTGAACTGAACTGAACTTTCCACCTATGTTCTAAACTAATCCATGTTAGTAACTGCACTGTACAAGGTGCTATGGATAATCATCACGTCTGTTACCACCAGCAAGGGGGCTGGTGACATCTGGACAGCAAGTGACCTAATTCTGGAATCCTATCTTTCACCACCTGTCTTAAGGTGAGTTCCCTGTGTACTCAGAGACAAATGCCTGATTGCCAGTTAACTGCGGAAAGGATCAGTAAAGGAGTGGGAATCAAAATGTGGATAAATCTAAAAGTAATAAAATATGCTTCAATTAGCTAGGTTAACAATGAATCTGTCTGCAATGCAGGAGACCCAGGTTCAGTCCCTGGGTTGGGAAGATCCTTTGGAGAAGGAAATGGCAATGAACTCCAGTATTCTTGCCTGGAGGATCCCATGAACAGAGGGGCCTTGTGGGCTACAGTCTATAGGGTTGCAAAGAGATGGACATGACAGAGCGACTAACAAACACTCCACTGAAGGTAACTAGAGCTCAATTTTGAGGAGTACCTCTGCTATATGCCCGAGTTATCTGATCCAAGATTCAAGAGAGCTAAGATATTTATCCTTCAATCCGCTTCTATCAATGGATGAGTGACAATCACTAAGGGCTGAATCTAAGCCGGTTTCAGCCTATAAACTATGGATCTAGAGAGTTTTCAGGCAGAAAGAAATGTCATTGACATATAATGCAATTGTGGTTTCCCAGGGGCTGTGAATGACGCTCCAATAGTGTATACTATATCGATTGTGTCAGTCAGTCAGTCAGTCAGTCATTTCAGTCGCTCTGTAATGTCTGATTGTGTTAAGTTACAGTACTTTGCAGTCTGGAGATCAGTCATCCACTTTGACACATTCTGAATTAGCAGAATCTTCCTAAGGATCCCAGGGAAAACTCTGACTTTAATGTTGGTTACTAGGAAAAAAAAAAAAATGACAGTCCAGTTTATCTTTAAAGAAATAGAGTTCTCAAAGTAAGTGGTATTGGCTCCACGGGACAGTTTGGAAAATCTGTGGAGCCTTTTCATTTAACACAAATGATATGAGGAATAACCACTTACTCTGTAGCAGGGATTTAAGTTTCAATGCTCAATATATTCTCACAAAATTATTTTCATTTTCCCACAGCCAACGGGGTCGCAAGAGTTGGACACGACTTAGTGACTAAACCATCACCACCATAAGACTTTCAAATGACAATTCATGTAGATGAAATATGTTTATAATCAGAAAACATAATTCTGTAGCTTAATTTTAGATGCAAACACAAGTCTTTTTTTTTTTTACACTTTTTGATTTTCTGGAAATCTAGTACTCTATATATTGACTGTAGCTTGTTATTTATTTTATTCAAAACCTTACTAAATTTGTTTTGGAAAATTAAATCAGTGCTGCTCTGAGAGCCTGAAGTAACATAAAAATCTGTATCAGTCTATATTTTGAAGTTTTAAATTCACAACTACTTTTTATTTATACTTATTATTTATTCTAAAATGTTAAGGGGCTTCCCAGGTGGTGAAGTGGTAAAAAATCTGCCTGCCAATACAGGAGATTCAAGAGACTCAGGTTTGATCCCTGGGTCGGGAAGATCCTCTAGAGTAAGAAACCAGCTCGAGTATACTTGCCTGGAGAATCTGATGGACACAGGAGCCTGGCAGGTTATAATCCACGGGGTCGCAAAGAGTTGGAAACTGAATGACTGAGCAAACAAACAAAATGTTAAGACTTTTGAAAAGTCAACATTCCTCAGCTAAATATTGCCTTCTTTGTCTCAAATCCAAACTTACTCTAAGACATTTGATGAATGTAGTATGTCATCTCATGTACTATTGCTGGTTTTGGTATAGATGCCAGTCACATCTTTCCTCTGAGCGTGCTGGCTGTTATGCCTTTGGTAGGTGCTGTGATTAGTGTTGTGGAATCCAGAGCTTGTATGTTGGGCAGGGCCTCCTCTTTGCTCAGTGGCTGTCACAGCCCTGTCTGAGATAAAATCTGCTCCACAATTGTTAAATATCTTGAGGGTTGGGTTTGATAAGGCTCTGTCACCCTTGAGTGCCCTCTCCTACCTGGAACATGCTTTAGATAGGGACATGCGGTCAAACAGTGGCTGCCAGCACCAATATCTCTCTGTCTTTGTTGCTAGCAAGCCACCATGTGCATACTACTCACAAGCAGAGTCCAGCTCCTCCAGTCTCTCTAGCTGCTCTATCTATCCCAGTGGACCTCCCAGCAGGCAAGGTGGCTCCCCAGGGCAAGGATCTGCCCATCTGCATCTTCCTTCCTTCAGATCTCTCTCCCAGGAGTGTCAGTCTCATCATGGTGCTTTTATCCCCCATGTTCTATCTATCTGGTTATATGGAGATCTTTCTTGCAGCTTTGGCTATAGAAGAGATCTTCTGCCAGTTTCCAGTTGGTTTTCTATGAGCATAATTCCACATGTAGATGTATTTTTTGATGTGTTTGTCAGAGAATGTGAGCTCTGCCTCCTCCTACTTTGCCATCTTGATCTTCCCTCCAGGTTTGGACCTTTTTATTCCTACTGATACCAGTCATCTGATGTGAGCCATCCTGGAAGGGATGAAACCTTGGGCCAGGCAGATCTCTGCCTCTGAGGCAATTCTTGAAGGGACCTCTGGCAGACAGCTGTC
>SJYV01041992.1:0-50737 GCA_006410875.1 Neotragus pygmaeus
GAATATTACCTTAAAAGTAGACCTGAATTTGAATTCATTTGCACAATGCATCGTTCTAGTTGTGAAATCTTGAACAACATTATAAATCGCTCTCAGCATTTGAATATCTAGAAAGGAAAGACAAGAAAAGTACTAAGCTTATTACTTTGAGGATTATTAGAGGCAATAAATGTAAAATATTTAGTTCATTGCTTACCAATAAATATTAGTTATTATTTTCATTATTAGCTATTATTCAAAGGAACTATATCAGGGTCTCCTGGACAGTTTTAATTTTATTTCAGAAACTATATGTCTTTGAGATTTAATAGTCATCCTTGCCTGGATAACAAATTACTACTGGCTTTAAGCAACCAATTTATTTGCTCTTAATCCTGTATGTCAGCAATTTGAGATGGGCTTAGGTAGGCATTTCTCCCACAAGACTTACCTGAGGTCACTCATTGGGCCATAGTTATCATCTGATATTTCTGTGTATTCTAAGGTGAATTGCTTGTTTCATATTTGTTGCTGGCGGTCAACTGGTAATCAGATAACTGTTCTAGAGGAATACAGCTAAGATGGTTCTGCTACCTATGATATGTAATCCTCAAGGAGGATGGATTGGGGGTATTTATGTTGCAGCTTCACAGCAATTTGTCTAGCAGGTGAGCGTGGAAAGTTCCAGGCTCATCCAGGCCTACCATCTGAAATCCTACAATGCATTTCTATTGCATTTTGATCAACACAACTCACAGACCATCCCTGAATCTACAGGGAGGAGAAACAGATTCCACCCTTGAAGACAAGAACAATAGAAAAATTAACAAGAATAAGAGAAATTTCCATCCAGTTTGTATTTTAATTTTATGTATTTTTCTATTTTAGCTATTTATCATAGACTCTGTTTCTTTTATTCTATGTAATGGGTTCATTATGCTAACAAAGTATATGACAATTCTCTATCCCAGTGAAATTTCTTTTATACTTTCTGAAAATGATAGTAAATTCTTGACTATCTTTTTCTAAGCTATTGAGAGAATGGTGGTTAGTACTGGTGGAGTATAATAATAAAAATTAGGTTTTCTGTTTTCATACAAGAAAAATAATCTCATTTACTTCTACAAGGATTTTTTTATTCATGGAATTATTTTTACCAGTTATAAACAACATATCACATGCTCTGTTGCTTAGTTGTGTCTGATTCTTCATGACGCCAGGGACTGTAGACTGTCAGGTTCCTCTGTCTATGAAATTTCCCAAGCAACAATATTGGAGTGGATTCTCATTTCCTTCCTCAGTGGATCTTACCAACCCAGGGATCAAACTTGTGTCTTCTGCATTGGCATATGGATTCTTTACCACTGTGCCATCTGAAAGCCAAAAGCACAAAAAGAGATTTCCAATATAAGCAAGTTTTTCATTTTCATAAAAAAGCATAGTACTTTGGTAATATTTATTTAGTTTAGTTGCTCAGTCGCATCTGACTCTTTGTGACCCCATGGACTGCAGCAAGCCAGGCTTCCTTGTCCATCACCATCTCCCTGAGCTTGCTCAAACTCATGTCCATCCAGTTGATGATGCGATCCAACCATCTCATCCTTTGCTGTCCCCTTCTCCTCCTGCCTTCCATCTTTTCCAGCATCAGGGTCTTTACAAAGGCGTCAGTTCTTCACAATAGGTGGCCAAAGTATAGTTTCAACATCAGTCCTTCCAATGAATATTCAGTACTGATTTCCTTTAGGATGGACTGGTTTGATATCTTTGCAGTCCAAGGGACTCTCAAGAGTCTTCTCCAACACCACCGTTGCATCAATTCTTCAGCACCCAGTTTTCTTTATGGTCCAGATCTCACATCCATACGTAATTACTTGAAAACCATAGCTTTGACTAGATGGATCTTTGTTGACAACGTAATGTCTCTGCTTTTTAATATGCAATATTTATATCACTTCCCAATTTTAAATGAAAATTCTTCTTACCAACTTTTGGAAAACATAATGAATATAAAAAATTTCAGCAATTTAATCCCTTAAAGATAGTCACACAGAACAGACTATTTAAATGTCCTTCAAGATTTTTAAACTCTCAGTTTATTCATTTTGTGTACTTGAAGTTGGACCATATATTAACTTGTATATTTTTCTATTCTTACTAAACTCTAGCACACTTTGAATATGCCATATGGTCATCACTGTTTCTTTTGCATTGAGTGATGTTAGCATATAGTAGTACTAGATGTATATTTCCCCTAATATATGTTGAGTGAAATTTCAGATTGAGTACTTTAAATCCCACTTATCTATTGAAACTCAAATCATCTAATGGTCATGGAATAAAGGTCACAGCTCTCCATGATGAAGGATTAAGAGTAATTAAAGAGTTTAGGATTGTAATACATTTCCCAGAAGGAGGGGACTAAAACTGCTGATTGTTCTGAAGCTTGACAGTGAATGGGAAGCTCAGGAAAATTGGCTTTATTAACTTACTTTGATAATAGGACAAAAGCATTACTACTTTTAGGTTGTTCTTCTTCTCTTGTCAGGGTCAAGCCTCTTGACTCTGTATGCTTACTACACAGCCTATTTAAGCAGTTGCAGTCAAGCAAAAATCAGGATAGGCATGTCTCATGTACTTGAGTTTTCCATACCATGTTAAAAAAAAAAAAAACACACACAGATTGGTTTAGCCATTAACATGCTCTCTTTGCTCATCTAGAGATGTGAAAGAATCAGCAACTCTAATGAGCACAAGAGGTTGTGGCATGACAAGACACTGAAGCCATTAGAAGCTAAGTCCCGTTGAGCTGCCCTGCCCAAAGAGTGAGACCATGTCTTTGGCTTCATCAATATTTTACAATTATGTCAGATTATAGTGCCTATGAAAAATTGCAGAAGAGTGATTAGGAACTAAAAAGCCTCTGATGAAAGTGAAAGAGGAGAGTGAAAAACTTGACTTAAAGCTCAACATTCAGAAAATTAAGATCATGGCATCTGGTCCCATCACTTCATGGGAAATTTCCAGGTCCAGCCCCAGTGGACCCAGGGAATTCAAAGGGGAGATGGAGTAGGCAAGGAAAAACTTATTTATTTAGAAATATAAAAGAAATTAAGAAGAAATAGTATAGTAGGAAAATTTAGTGGAGAAAAGATGCTGAATAATTGGTTTACGTGGAGAACCAATAAAATCTCAGGACAAGAGATTTGCACCATCTACATTAGGCCACCAACATCCTATTGAATAGCGGGGAGTGCCCCACCTTGGGCTCCCTCTTGCGTGGATCTTAGAAGCCTGGACAAGTAAGTAGACATGGCGAGCCTCCACGCCCCAGATGGGAATTCAGCCAGAAAAAAGAGTAAAGACACAAGGGAAACCAGTCCAGCTGTCTCTTATACACATCTGGCTCAAAATATAATTTTTTAAAGGGACAGAGGATGGAAATACATCAATTATGTTTAAATCCATGAGCTCATTGTAATTTTTATAAAATAAAATCTAAGTGTTCAACACTGATTGATGTTTTTAAAAACTGATATTCTGAAGTTTAGCTAATAAAAAGAAAAAATCAGGTAGATATCTTACCTTTCCTATACAAACTGTACTACTGGGTAACCAGATAGTAGATATGGAGAAAGTTCTCTTTGTAGCAATATTTCAAATAATAAGCAAAAAAAAAAAATTAGAAACTCACTATTTTTAAACTCCTAATGAATTAATTGATCTAGCCATTAAGCACGGACAGCTAATATCACCAAAGGAGAAAACAATGGGCTGTTATGTCCCTTTGGATGGAAGAACAGATTACCATCTATGCAGAAGCCTTCCCTCCTCAGATACTCCCCATCAACAATAACAAAAACTGAACTTAAATCTCATCAAATTTCTAGAGCACACTTTTAATTATAGGAAATACAAAGAAAGTATACCACGCGGAAGCAGTCAGCAAAATTCACACTGTGGGAATCACTGCAAACAACCAAGTTTTTTCAATAAATGTAAGAAAGAGACAGAGAAAGATGGAGAGATATGAAGCAGAGAGCCTATAGGTTAAGAGAGATATTAAAAACATAACAACTAACTCTTATTTGGATGGTTATTCCAACAAATTGTTTTAAAAAAAATTATGAGGCAACTAGAAAACTGAATACTGGCTAGATATTTAAAAATCACACACACACACACACACACATCCAGGTATAATATTACTAATGTTTTTATTTTTAAAAACATATACACTTAATATTTACAGAAGAAATTACACAATGTCTGGGATTTGCTACAAAAGAATATGGCAGGAAGGAATTATGGAGGAGCAGGACTGGCCATAAGCAAAAAGTTGTTAGGCTGAGTAATAGGAACATGAGGGTTCATAACACTATTCTACTTATATTAGAAATTTTCTATAGAAAGCTTTTAAAATCAAAGAGTTCATCTTTGTAACACCCATTTTTTCTAAAATTTTCTTGTGTGTTTGTGTGTGTGTGTCACACTCCAAGCTAGATTCTTTCCTTTACCTTCCTTCCCTTGGCAACCAAGTCAATGGCTATTTCTATATTACTCTGTTTGGAGAGATATAATATATGCTTTCAAAACAATATTCCAGAGGATGGTTATATTGATGAAGATGATGGAAAACATGGTGTCATCCAACCATCACAACAAAACAATTATGTTATCTTTGACAATTGCTCTCCATCCACTCAATTGCTACTCCCTTTATTCCAGTCAGAGCAACACAGATCGAATATCATTACCTATGCTTAAATACAATAATGTTTCAAAGCTAGAGCTGAGAAGCTGACAGATACCTATTTCCAAAGTTGTGGCTTTCCCCCAAGTTCAATCTTCAGTAACAGTGTCTCAGTCTCCTCTCTGTTCTGAGAATTACCACTCCTTCTCTCATCATATGGCTACTACAGAAGGGATCCTAGCATGCAAATATTCACATAATAAAGACACAGCCAGTAAAGGGTAAATTGTCATCTTCCCAGGTGGCGCTAGTGGTAAAGAACTGCCAAGGCAGGAGACAGAAGAGATGCAGGACCAGATTCCTGGGTCAGGAGGATCTCCTGAAGAAGGGAATGGCAACCCACTCTAGTATTCCTGTCTGCAGAATCCCATGGACAGAGGATCCTGGTGGGCTATAGTCCATAGGTCACAAAGAGTCAGACACGACTAAAGGGACTTAGCATGCAAGCAAACGTATATCTAAGTCCTAATCTCAGTTCCTGTGCATGTAATTTTACTTGGAAATAAGGTCTTTGCAGATGTAACTAAGGATCTTGAGATGCAATCATCCTGGGTGGGCCTTCAGTCCAGTGACTGGTATCCTTAATAGAGACAGGAAAGAGAGATTTGAAACACAGAGGTACACAGAGAAGAAGGTCATGAAAAGTTAGAAGCAGAGACTGCAACCACACAGCCACAAGTCTAAAAATGTCAAGGGTTGCCAGCAGCCACCAGAAGCCATGAAAGAAGCATGGAACAGACCCACTCAGCCTCCAGAAGGAACCAATCCTGATGACACCTTGGTTTGGGGTTTCTGGCCTTCAGAATTGTGGAATAACAAGTTTCTGTTGCTTTAAGTTTGTAGTCATTTGTTCCAGCACTCCTAGAGAACTAATAACACAGCCCTTGGCAGAACCAACTGGTCCAGGAGCAAACATCTCAAACATGCTGGTCCTGGGAAACCTGTTAACTGTGGTCAAGAAATTCCAACCTCAGTCTGGCTATCTCTTACAGACAAGATANTTTTTTTTTTTTTTGTACATAGAGATCAATGAATAATATAAAATTATCCAGCATCAGCAGCCCCGACTCATCAAAACCAGGCTTTTCTTTCTGCATACCTAGTTGTATACACAAGTCTTAGGTGATTTACACATCATCTTGTGGCCAGAGAGCCAATTAGCATTTTATGGCCTTTTTTTCTGACAAGGGTTTGTCAACCAGAAGACTTATTGGGTGCCACTCTCAGAATGCACTAAATAAAGTTACATTCTTACATAGCAAAGATACGATAATTTATAACAAGTAAAAGAAGTACAGTGATTTATAACAAAGAAAAGTAATTAACTCAAAAGTCTAGTATTGCTAACATCAAAACTACTATATCCCTATTTCTATATCCCAATTACATTGATTAATATCCTTCAGGTGCCTAAAAGATAAAGAATATGGCGGCCTGGCAGCAGTCATTGAGTCAACAGTGAAAACCCATCACCAATATGATTTTTAGCTCTTTAGAAAAGGCTCTGTATCTTTAATATTCTTTAAGCTTTGTACC
The DNA here is from genome assembly GCA_006410875.1 of Neotragus pygmaeus. Lineage (NCBI taxonomy): Eukaryota > Metazoa > Chordata > Mammalia > Artiodactyla > Bovidae > Neotragus > Neotragus pygmaeus. The sequence goes on from SJYV01041992.1 coordinate 6,266, forward strand.
TTTCATGGTTGTGGGGCTGTAAACAATTCACAAGCTGTAAAAAGTCTGGGGGAACCTGTTAGGCAAGTTAGAGAGCTATCAAAGGGTTTGAGCTGATGCAGGAGACTGAAGCCATGAATTAACTTTTTTCCAGAGAATGTCAGAAGAGTGAAAAGCACAGTAATAAAGCAGGCAGACTGTTTTTTTGGGGTAGATGTTCAGGAAAACTCAGGGGGAACACCTGAAGCCAGATCACGCCTTTACATTTTGTTGGGCTTCCTTCATCATGACCTTTGCCATGGGCGGGATTCCTCATGCTGGCTCCCGGCAGAAAATAGATGAGAAAACAGTGGAAACAGTGTCAGAATTTATTTTGGGGGACTCCAAGGTCACTGCAGATGATGATAGCAGCCATGAAATTTAAAGACGCTTACTTTTTGGAAGGAAAGTTATGAGCAAACTAGACAGCATATTAAAAAGCAGAGATATTACTTTGCCAACAAAGGTCCCTCTAGTCAAGACTATGGTCTTTCCAGTGGTCATGTGTGGATGTGAGAGTTGGACTGTGAAAAAAGCTGAGTGCCGAAGAATTGATGCTTTTGGACTGTGGTGTTTGAGAAGACTCTTGAGAGTCCCTTGGGCTGCAAGGAGATTCAACCAGTCCATCCTAAAGGAGATCTGTCCTGGGTGTTCATTGGAAGGACTGATGCTGAAGCTGAAACTCCAATACTTTTGCCACCTCATGAGAAGAGTTGACTCATTGTAAGACTCTGATGCTGGGAGGGATTGGGGGGCAGGAGGAGAAGGGGACAAAAGAGGATGAGATGGCTGAATGCCATCACCAACTGCACGGACATGAGTTTGGGTGAACTCTGGGAGTTGGTAATGGACAGGAAGGCCTGGCATGCTGCAGTTCATGGGATCGCAAAGAGTCCGACACGACTGAGTGATTGAACTGAACTGAACTGAATAATTGCTTTGAATTGTGGTTACATGTAATTATGACATGAAGTTTTTTTTTTTTTTTAGTGCCAAATTTAAGACCTGTTAAACATTTTTATTTAATGTTTAATCTATGAAATAACAGCAATTCATTTATTCATAGGGTTTCATTTTTATTTGTTCCTAAATTAGTCCCCTAAATCTGAGTTTTCCCAGGTGGCTCAATATTTAAGAATCCACCTGCCAATAGGATACCTGAGTTTGATCCCTGCGTCAGGAAGATCCCCTGGAGAAAAAATGGCAACCTACTCCAGCATTCATATGTGGGAAATCCTATTGGCAGAGGATCCTGAAGGCCTACAGTCTGTGGGATTGCAAAAGAGTCAGACACAACTTAGCAACTAAAAAATAAAATTCAACTAGATGTATTTAGAAGTATATACTAAATTATGTGTCTACTAATATAGAGCATTTATATCTATATTCACTTCTAAATTTATATCTATATTGTTAGATGTATATTTAACAATCTGGTGATTATTGAAAAAATAATCTCATGATTTCTTTTAAATGTTCACTTTTAAAATTTGGGGGAAATGTGTGAAAGTGAGTTTGAACCTATGTATTTATTTGTCCTTGTCTACTTTGCCATTATTTTATATCCCTCCTACCACCCTTTATTCTACCAAGAACATAAAGGCTTTGTTTGGTGTTTAAGTTTAGATATAATTATTGAAGTCTTACACAGTCATTTATTGAGAAGAATTTTCAACAAGAATAAGGAGTATTTTTTCTTCCATTCTTAACAGTATGTAGTTTTGTTCACATGTACTGTCATCTTTTATGGGTTTTACTTAATTGAGAAAATATAAAATCAATTTTTAGCCTAAATACACAAAATTTCCTGTGAGCATGATGTATCAATTAAATATGATTTTTAAAATATCTTTAGTAGTATCTAAGACACACCTAATAGGAATATTTTGGCTTTTAGAACACCCACACAGCATTTCAGATTAAACCACCTCTACTCAATCTCCACACACAATGAGACGATTTTTAGTATATGTGCGAAGGTACAAATAATTTTTCTACATGAGAGCTCTTATCACTTGGTGTACTTGGGTTTCATTCCAGGGGGTAAGAATTTCTGTTGAATAAATGTTAATAATATCTAGTATGTAGGAGATGGCAATTCACCAGCAGAAAACACATTTCGATCTAAAATCTGAACACAAATACACCTGAATCAAATTTCTTCTGAGGCTTTAACCTTTGATTCCTTAATTGTCAAGTATTTTATTATTAAACTTCTGATAACATTAGAAGGAAGGGAGAGAAACGAAGAGGGAGAGAGAGATTGATTCATTGATTGAGGTAGATAGAGAGGAATTGACTTAATTTTAAAACTTTAGGCAACTTACCTAGAATATGCATTCCTATTATTTAATTTTGCTTGCTAATTGCATAAAATAGTTACCTTTTTATGCAGAGTGAAAGTGAAAGCCTCTCAGTCATGTCCAACTCTTTGAGACCCCATGAACTATACAGTCCAGGCCAGAATACTGGACTGGGTAGCCTTCCCCTTCTCCAAGGGGTCTTCCCAATCCAAGGATTGAGCCCAAGTTTCCTGCATTTCAGGTGGATTCTTTACCAACTGAGCCACAAGGGAGGCCCCAAAATATTTATCCCTTATTCGGGGGATCTTCCCAACCCAGGAATTGAACTGGATTCATTGAAAGAGGATTCTTTACCAACTGAGCTATCATGGTAATAGCTAATAATTCAGTTTTCCAACCGTTGACGAGTGATTTCATCTTATTTGGAAACTTAGAATCTCTTTGATGTGTTTATATGTTTCTTTAATTAAAAAGTGCCATCATGAATTTTCAAATTTAGATTTGAGCACTATTAAATAAATATAACTTACTAAGTTCCACTTTTGACTAGAAAGTAAATGAAGGAGGGAAACATTCATGTGTAATTTATTTTTCTTAATTTCATTTTTTTTTTCAGGAGGAGGGATAAGTCCTCAAAAAATTTCATGAGAAAACTGATCTTAGCCTTCTTTCGAAATATATGAAAAAAATGAGTTCACTATATTTTACTTTAGAAGGACAAAATAGTATGTTACAGAAGAATATTATAGTTTTTTTATGAGTCTAAGTTGTGTTGGGTATTAGGATTTAGGAATTGGGATATGAAGAAGAGAAGAGATTCGGGGAAATAATGAGAAGGTGAAATTAAATTGAAAATCCTTGAAGACATGTAGAGATNAATAGTATGTTACAGAAGAATATTATAGTTTTTTTTTATGAGTCTAAGTTGTGTTGGGTATTAGGATTTAGGAATTGGGATATGAAGAAGAGAAGAGATTCGGGGAAATAATGAGAAGGTGAAATTAAATTGAAAATCCTTGAAGACATGTAGAGATGTTGGATGAAAAAGTAAAAAGCATTTAGAGAAGAATATCATTAATATTTAAAATTTTGGGAGATAAAACTAATAACTACAAGGAATTCTGATTTTAGCCCTCTTGGTAAAATTTCAATAGAAAATTAAATATTGTTCTCATGTACTGAATGACTACAAGTGTCTCAGTTCAGTTCAGTCACTCAGTTCAGTCTGACTCTTTGCGACCCCATGAATCGCAGCACACCAGGTCTCCCTGTTCATCACCAACTCCGGGAGTTTACTGAGACTCACGTCCATCGAGTCAGTGATGCCATCCAGCCATCTCATCCTCTGTCGTCCCCTTCTCCTCCTGCCCCCAATCCCTCCCAGCATCAGAGTCTTTTCAATGAGTCAACTCTTTGCATGAGGTGGNTGTCCAGTTCTAACTGTTGCTTCCTGATCTGCATACAGATTTCTCAAGAAGCAGGTCAAGTGATCTGGTATTCCGACCTATTTCAGAATTTTCCACAATTTATTGTGATCCACATTGTCAAAGGTTCTGGCATAGTCAGTAAAGCAGAAAAATATGTTTTTTCTGGAAAACCACTTCATTATTTTTGTCTTGAGAACCCCATGGAAAGTAGTAAAAGGCAAAAAGTTAGGACACTGAATGATGAACTCCCCAGATTGGTAGGTGCCCAATGTGCTACTGGAGATCAGTGGAGAAATAACTCCAGGAAGAATGAAGAGATGGAACCAAAGCAAAAAACACCCAGTTGTGGATGTTACTGGTGATGGAAATTAAGTCCAATGCTATAAAGAGCAATAATGCATAGGAACCTGGAATATTAGCTCCATGAATCAAGGGAAATTGGAAGTGGCCAAACAGGAGATGACAAGAGTGAATATTGACATTTTAGGAATTAGCAAAATAAAATGAGTTGGAATGGGTGAATTTAACTCAGATGACCATTATATCTACTACTGTGGGCAACAACCCTTTAGAAGAAGTGGACTAGGCAACATGGTCCACAAAAGAGCCCAGAATGCAGTTCTTGGATGCAATCTCAAAAACTACAGAATGATCTCTGTTTCCAAGGCAAACCATTCAGTATCACAGTAATCCAAGGCTATGCCCTGATCAGTAATGCTGAATAAGATGAATTTGAATGNGCAACATGGTCCACAAAAGAGCCCAGAATGCAGTTCTTGGATGCAATCTCAAAAACTACAGAATGATCTCTGTTTCCAAGGCAAACCATTCAGTATCACAGTAATCCAAGGCTATGCCCTGATCAGTAATGCTGAATAAGATGAATTTGAATGATTTTATGAAGACCTACAAGACCTTCTAAAACTAACACCCAAAAAAGTTGTCCTTTTCAATGTAAGGGGCTGGCATACAAATGTAGGAAGTCAAGAGATACCTGGAGTAGCAGGCAAATGTGGTCTTGGAGTACAAAATAAAGCAAGCCAAAGGGTAATAGAGTTTTGCCAAGAGAATGCACTGGTCATAGCAAACACCCTTTTCCAACAACACAAGAGAAAACTCTACACTTGGACATCACCAGATGGTCTATTCACCAAAATCCAATTGATTATATTCTTTGCAGTGAAAGATTAAGAAGCTCTATGGAGTCAGGAAAAGTAAGACCAGGAACTGACTGTGGCTCAGATCATGAACTCCTTATTGCCAAATTCAGACAAAGTGAAGAAAATATGGAAAACGACTAGACCATTCAGCTATTACCTAAATCAAATCACTTACGATTATGCAGTTGAAGTGACAAATAAATTCAAGGGATTAGATGTGATATACAGAGTCCCAAAAGAAGTATGAATGAAGGTTCATGATGTTGTACAGGAGGCAGTGATCAAGACAATCCCCAAGAAAAAGAAACGTAAAAAGACAAAATGATTGTCTGAGGCGACCTTACAAACAGCTAAGAAAATAAAAGCAAAAGGCAAAGGAGAAAAGGAAAGATATACCCATTTGAATGCAGAGTTTCAGAGAATGGCAATGAGGGGGGAAAAAAAAAGCCTTCTTCGGTGATCAATACAAAAAAATAGGGGAAACAATAGAATGGGAAAGACTAGAGATGTCTTCAAGAAAATTAGAGATACCAAGAGAATATTTCATCCAAAGATGGGCAAAATAAAGGACACAATTTGTATGGACCTAACAGAAGCAGAAAAATCTTAATACCAGGTGAAAAGAATATANAAAAAAATAGGGGAAACAATAGAATGGGAAAGACTAGAGATGTCTTCAAGAAAATTAGAGATATCAAGAGAATATTTCATCCAAAGATGGGCAAAATAAAGGACACAATTTGTATGGACCTAACAGAAGCAGAAAAATGTTAATACCAGGTGATAAGAATACACAAAAGATCTATACAAAAAAAGATCTTCATGACCCAGATAACTACAGTGGTGTAATCACTCCTCTAGAGCCTGACATCCTGGAATGTGAAGCCAAGTGGGCCTTAGGAAGCATCACTATGAACAAAGCTAGAGGAAGTGATTTTATTCCAATTGAGCTATTTCAAATCCTAAAAGATGGTGCTGTGAAGGTACTGCACTGAATATGCCAGCAAATTTGGAAAACTCAGTACTGGCCATAGGATTGGAAATGTCAGTTTTCTTTCCAGTCCCAAAGAAAGGCAATGCCAAAGAAGGCTCAAACTATTGCACAGTTGTACTCCTCTCACATGCTAGAAAGTTAATGCTCAAAATCCTCCAAGCCAGGTTTCAACAGTACTTGAATTGTCAACTTCCAGATGTTCATTATAGATTTAGAAAAGGCAGAGGAACTAGAAATCAAATTGCCAACATCCTTTGGATCATCAAAAAGTAAAAGAGTTCCAGAAAAATATCTACTTCTGCTTTCTTGACTATGCCAAAGACTTTGACGCTGTGGATCACAACAAACTGTGGAAAATTCTGAAAGAGATGGGAATATCAGATCACCTAACCTGCCTCCTGAGAAATCTGTATGCAGATCAAGAAGCAACAGCTAGAACTGGACATGGGATGACAGATTGTTTCCAGATAGGGAAAGGAGTATATCAAGGCTGTATATTGTTAGCCTGCTTATTTAACTTATATGCAGGGTACATCATGAGAAATGTTGGGCTGGGTGAATCACAAGCTGGAACCAAGTTTGCCAAGTGAAAGATCTGCAGCCTCAGATATGCATATGACACAATCCGTAATGCAAAAAGTGAAGGAGAACTAGAGTATCTTCATGAAACAGAAAGAAGAGAGTGGGAAAAGCTGGCTTAAAGCTCAACATTCCAAAAACTAAGATCATGGCTTCCAGTCCTGTCACCTCATTGTAAATAGACGGGGAAACATTGGAAATAGTGACAGATATTTTCATGGTCTCCAAAATCGCTGCACATGGTGACTGCAGCCATGAAATTAAAAGATGCTTTCTTCTTGAAAGAAAAGCTCTGATAAACCAAAACAGTGTATTAAAAAGCAGAGACATTACTTTGCCAACAAAGTTCTGTCTAATCAATGCTATGGTTTTTCCAATAGTCATGTATGGATGTGAGAGTTGGACTATAAAGAAAACTGAGTGCAGAAGAATTGATGCTTTTGAAGTGTGGTGTTGAAGACTCTTGAGAGTCCCTTAGACTGCAAGGAGATCCAACCAGTCCATCCTAAAGGAAATCAATCCTGGGTGTTCATTGGAAGAACTGAGGTTGAAGCTGAAACTCCAATATTTTGGCCACCTGAAACAGAGAGCTGATTCTTTTGAAAAGACCCTGATGTTGGGAAAGATTGAAGGAAGGAGGAGAAAGGGACAACAAAGGCTGAAATGGTTAGGTGACATCACAGACTCAATGGACATGAGTTTGTTTAAACTCTGGGAGTTGGTGATGGACAGAAAGTCCTGGCATGCTGTGGTCTATGGGGTCACAAAGAGTCGGACACAACTGAGCAACTGAACTGAGCTATGTTGCCCATGGATTTGTCATCAATAGATTTTATTATTTTGTAATGTGTTTTCTGTATACACATTTTGATGAGTTTTTATCCTGAATGGATGTTAAATTTTATCAAATGCTCTTTCTGCATCTATTTAGATGACCATATCATTTTTGTCTTTTCTTTTTTTAATGTCATGAATCACATTGCTTGCTTTGTGTATGTTGAACCATCTTTGGAACGCTAAGATGAATCCAATTTTATCATGGTGTATGATCCTTTTTAGGTATCTAGAGATTCAGTTTTGTTAATATTTAGTTGAGGATTTTTTGTGTCTGTGTTCATCAAATATAGTGACCTGTAATTATTAATATTTTTGTATTGGCTTTGTCTATTTTTGATATTAGTGTGATGCTGGCCTCATAGAATGAATTTAGGAGTGCTTTCTTCAAATGTTTGGAATAATTTAAGAAGGATATAAGTATGTTTTGTAGGTTCTTTTTTGTATATTTGTTAGGTTTCCCCCGGGAAACCATTCAGCAGGGAGTTTTTGCTTTTGCTTTAACTATAGATTTTATTTCATTTCTAGTGATTAGTCTGTTCTGATTTATTTGTTTCACTTCTAGTGATCAATGTGTTAAAATGATCTGTTTTTTCTTGGCTCAGTTTTGGTAGGCTGTTTCTAGAAACTTGTCCATAGATCTTGTATGTTGCTTTTTTTGGTCATTTTGTCTGTTATTCTGATTGTATGATTTTTGTTATTCTACCTTCCTGATCACTTATTCATTCTTCTGTGTAATTTAGTCTCAAAATATTTGTCTTTAGATTGATTTTTATCTCAGCAATTGAAATTTCTTTTTTTATTCATTTTTATAGTTTCTATTTCGTTGTTAAAGTTATCTGCTTTTTTACCCTAGACATTTTAGGCTGTCTCTGGGTAGCTAGATGAGTCTTCTCCAAGGGCCAGTCTTTCTGAGACTCAAGGCTTAGACTCTCAAGCTGTTGTGACATTAGCCTTATGCACGCTGATAGAGACCCCCATATTGACACTTGGATTACATCCCAGATGTCCCCATATGTCTCTACACAGATAAAACACGTCTCTGCCCAGATGTCATGCCAGGCATTGGTGTGGAGAGAAAATGGCCAGGGTGTTTGTCCCTTTAGATTGGAAAGTGGAGTGGGATGGCAGCCACCAGTGCAAAGCCATCTCTGCCTTGATTGTTGGCAAGCCAGCATGTGTACATTTGTCAAGAGCAGAGTCTAGCTACCCAGAGCTGCTATCTGTCCCAGTGCATTTCCCAGGAGGAAAGGGGGACATCTCTCCCAAGCAGGACTCTAGGGATGGGGATGCCCAGACTGTGGCTCAATCTGCTTGCTCTCCACCCATAAAGACCTCTTCCTTACACATCCCTCTGAGAGATATAGCCTTAACCTGATGCCTCTTTTTCAATATTGCCCAGTTACATGAAGATCTTTTTTATAGCTTTGATTATGGAGTTCTGCCTGTTTCCAGTTAGTATTCCATAATAAGTGATTCATATACAGATACACATTTTGCTTTTAGGGAGAGGAGAGGTTCATATTTTCTTCCTTGGACAACTTGATCTCTAGCACCTCAAAATTCAATTATTCTTAATGGTAAATTTTAGACCTAATCTAAATATTTCTCTTGATTACCAAAGTGGGCAACCAAACAAATCAATGTTGCATGTGTAATGTCAGTATATATGAGATCAGTTCTGTCTAATCACACCACATACTACTCAGCAGATAATAAATCAATTTACATGAAATTCAACACCACAAATGAAACTCTCAAAAAAATTGAATCCAAAACAGTGTGGGAGATCTGAGTGTGATACAGATTTAAATATCAATAGAATTACAATGGAATAAAGATCATAGCAATACCAAAACAGCTAGTGTATATGTGTTGCTTTGTTCATTTGCTAAGTTGTGTCCAAATCTTTGTGACCCCATGCAGCATGCCAGGTTTTCCTGTTCTTCACTATTTTCCAGAGTTTGCTCAAACTCATGTCCATTGAGTTGGTGATGCCATCTAACCATCTCAACCTCTGTCACCCCTTCTCCTCCTGCCCTCAGTGGGTCTTCTCAACATCAGGGTCTTTTCCAAAGAGTTAGCTCATCACATCAGGTGGCTGAAGTGTTGGAACTTTAGCTTCAGCATCAGTCCTTCCAATGAATATTAAGGACTGAATTTCCTTTAGGATTGACTGGTTTGATCTCCTTGCAATCCAAGGGACTCTCAAGAATCTTTTCCAGCACCACAATCCAAAAGCATTTATTCTTTGGTGCTCAAGCTTCTTTACGAGCCAATTCTCATATCCATACATGACTTCTAGAAAAACCATAGCTTTACTATACAAATCTTTGTCAGCAAAGTGATGTCTCTGCTTTTTAATATGCTGTCTAGGTTTATTATAGCTTTTCTTCCAAGGAACAAGCATCTTTTAATTTCATGACTGCAGTCACTGTCAGCAATGATTTTGGAAACCAAGAGTTTACAATCTGTCACTCTCCACTTTTTCCCAGTTTGTCATGGAGTAATTGGACCAGATGTCATGAACTTAGTTTTCTGAATGTTTAGTTTTATTTATTTATTTATTTTGCCTGGGAGTGCGATTCCTGGGTCATATGGTGGTTCTATTCTTAGTTTTTTAAGGACTCTCCATATTGTCTTCCATAGTGGCTGTATCAATTTACATTACCACCAACACTGCAAGAGCGTTCCCAAGCCAGCTTTTCCACTCTCCCCTTTCAACCTCATTAATAGACTCTTTAGTTCCTCTTTACTTTCTGCCATTGTAGTGGTATCATCTGCATATCTGTTGTTGATATTTCTCCCAGTAGTCTTGATCCTATCTTGTCATTCATCCAACCCAGCATTCCATAGGATATACTCTGCATATAAGTTAAATAAGCAGAGTGACAAAAAACAGTCTTCGCATACTCCTTTCCCAGTTTTGAACCAATCTCTTCTGCCATGTCTGGTTCTAACTGTTGCTTCTTCAGCCACATACAGGTTTCTCAGGTAAGGTAGTTTAGTATTACCACCTCTTTAAGAATTTTCCAGTTAGTTGTGAACCACATAGTCAAAGGCTTTAGTGTAGTCAGTGATGCAGAAATAGATGTTTTTCTGGATTTCCTTTGCTTTTTCTATAATCCAAGGGATACTGTGTGTGTGTGGCTGTATGTGCATGTACAAATGTATAGATTTAAGAAGGAAACCCAAACTATGAGGTTAGTGACACTTAAAAAAATAAAAATCTTAGTAACTGACCTGTCATTGGAATGGGTTCAGAAGTCTGGTTAAAGGCTCAGTATCAATCCATGATCTTATTTTGTGAGGGAAAATTATAGCATTTTTTTTAATCTGTAAAAAACATCACAAGTTTTTAATCTGTTGCACAGATTGCCAATGTCACAAGTTTGCGATCTGTTCTCATTCTGATTGTTCAATGTTGCATAAACTAAATTATACTGAATTTCCACTGCTTTCACAACAGGAGATTTTCTGATGATAAATTAGCAGATGCTTAATTATTAAATATTTTTAGGTGGTTTTAAACCATAGTGATTGGAGAAGGCAATGGCAACCCACTCCAGTACTCTTGCCTGGAAAATCCCATATGGAGGAGCCTGGTGGGCTGCCGTCTATGGGTTCCCTAAGAGTCGGACACGACTGAGAGACTTCATTTTCACTTTTCACTTTTATGCACTGAAGAAGGAAATGGCAACTCCCTCCAGTGTTCTTGCTTGGAGAACCCCAGGGATGGAGGAGACTGATGGGCTATCATCTATGGGGTTGGACAGAGTTGAACACGACTGAAGTGACTTAGCAGCAGCAGTAAACCATAGTGATTACTAAAAAAAGATAACATTTTATTTTTAAAAAGAAATGTGTTTTTTTAATTATTATTATTATTTTTTTACTTTATTTTACTTTACAATACTCTATTGGCTTTGCCATACATCGACATGAATCCACCACAGGTATACACGAGCTCCCAATCCTGAATCCCCCTCCCACCTCCCACCCAACAACATCTCTGTGGATCAGCCCTAAATGCTTTTGTCTATCATATTTTAAAAATGTATGTATATATGCAGAAAAAGAAAATCAAGTCAGTCATTTCCTTGTCACTGTGAATAAATCTTAATAAATAAGTGCTGCCTTGAAGGGATCCTCTGTTTTGTGAGATATCTAAGCTTACTAATTGGACATAAACAAATTTACCCTATGTCTGAGTTTTCTTAAACTGTGAAAGATCCTTTACAGTGTGAAGATTTGATAGCATTTTAAAATGCCAACCTTAGCCAATGTAGTTAGTTAGGCGTATTTTGACTTTCAGAGAATGAAATGAGGTTAAAAGTGAGGGGGGTGGGGATATTTTCTTTGCTATATTCTGAGGGCATTAAAACTTTGGTGATAGGACCAAAGAGAACAGAGTGTGATACCAAAATATGCATTTCTAACTTCAAATTTGGTCAACATATTTCAAAAGAGACTTACTTTTGCACCAAAATTTTTTGTATAATAAATGCATGCATCCGTTTCCTGCTTTGCAGTATTTGTGAGATTTGAGGTGATAACCCAGCAAAAAATGGAAGAAACAAAATATAGGCCTCTACTATTTATTTAGAATGCTTATTTTATTTTCATGTTTCTTTCCTACTAAAAATTCAATTTTGCTTCCTGTTTCTTACTGTAATAATTACCAAACAATTATTTGAAATATACATATAATTTATTTCCATTTTCTATAATACAATGATGAACATTGGTTATTTTATTTCTTTCAGTAATGTTTTCTTCTGCTAAATTTAATGGAAATGGTTGTAGAAAAAAAGTGATCACTTATTTTCTTTTCTATTAAATAAATTGCACTAAGATCCTTTTCTCTGCAAACCCCCACCCCTACAGTGGACTAGGGTATAACTTTGAAACTTTTGTCATAGAATGTTAATTTGAGAATTTCCTGTGACTGCCTGAGATAACACAGTTATAAAATTCCAAAGTGAGTTGGGATACTAGCCAAAATGCAAATTTCCAAGGAAACAGCTGAGTATTTTATTTTCCAACACTTAGAAAACCTAATTTAGATCAAGATTATAACAAGATCAATAAGAGTTTTTTAACTTTTTGTTTCTAAAGATATTTCTTTGAAAAAAAAAATATTGTCATACTCTTAAAGTTCATCCAAATTTCAAGTCAGTTGATGTCTCAAGAAACAGAAGATTAAGGTGACTTTTGAGGTTTAACTTTCTGAGAGGACTTTTAAGGGGATCACCTAGAGAATTAAAACTAGGTGCACTGTGATGTCCTAAGTGGTACTTGTTCTAGTTCTTTTGNCTTAGAAAACCTAATTTAGATCAAGATTATAACAAGATCAATAAGAGTTTTTTACCTTTTTGTTTCTAAAGATATTTCTTTGAAAAAAAATATTGTCATACTCTAAAAGTTCATCCAAATTTCAAGTCAGTTGATGTCTCAAGAAACAGAAGATGAAGGTGACTTTTGAGGTTTAACTTTCTGAGAGGACTTTTAAGGAGATCACCTAGAGAATTAAAACTAGGTGCACTGTGATGTCCTAAGTGGTACTTGTTCTAGTTCATTTGCTCAGTCGTGTTCAACTCTTTGTGACCCCATTTACTTCAGTATGCCAGACTTCCCTCCTCTTCACTATCTCCCAGAGTTTGCTCAAACTCATATCCATTGAATCAATAATTCCGACCAACCATCTTATCCTCGTATCCTCTTCTCCTGCCCTTAATTTTTCCCAGCATCAGGGTCTTTTACAATGAGTCAGCTGTTCACAGCAGGTGACCAAAGCATTGGAGTTTCAGCTTCACCATGAGTCCTTCCAATGAATATTTAGAGTTGATTTCCTTTAGGATTGACTGGTTTGACATCCTTGCTGTCCAGAGGACTCAAAAAATTTCTCTAGCACCACAGTTCAAAAGCATCGATTCTTCAGTGCTCAACCTTTATTATGGATCAACTCTTATTTGTATATGATGGTAATGATAAAGAATTTGGGAGTTGGTGATGGACAGGGAGGCCTGGCATGCTGCAATTCATGGGGTCGAGTCTGACATGACTGAGAGATTGAACTGAACTGAACTGAACTGAAGAAACTTAACATACACAGGCGCCCAAACCCTGCAGTTATGGGCTTATCCATTAATGAATTTGGATGCTTGCCTAAGGAGTCTAAAGTTACCAAATACGTCTACGGAATCTAAAGATACTGCCTTATCTTTGGCAATATGTTTGGTAGATAAATAAAGAGGGAAAGAATGAGGGCTTTGGGGGTTGTTGGTGACTGAAGATAANACACACATATATATAGGGTGCTCCATGCAGCATGTGAGATCTTCCTTCTCTGACAAGGAATCGAACCCCCTGCCCTTGCCCTTGGAAGCATGGACCACCAGGGAAGTCCCCAGTACAACTTTTTATTTACTCTGATCCTTAATTACTTCTCACTGTGGCCTTGGGACTTTGGGAATGTCATTACTACTAAACAATTAGATTTGAAATCCATGCAAATATCTTTTAAACCTTATTTATTAACTATTTGTAAAACAATATATATGCACAGTGACTTGCAAGATTGCCAAAGCATAAATATAACTAAAAAAGAATAGTATTAGCTAATTCATTACAGCAATCTCAATAAGTCAGAATCATTCAACTCAACTTCTTAGTAACCTGATATCAGAGCAAATTTCACAATATAATGAAAATAACTACTTACCATACATTTTAAAACTGAATAGCTTTTAGGTTGTATGAAATATATCATATAAATTTCAAAAAAACACAATCAAGATCAATTAGAATACTTAATAGAGGCATAAACCATTCATGTGCTTCTAAAAACCAAGCCAAAAATAGAATACATGTAAAAACGAACCCTTTAAATATGTACTTCCATGAAAAATTAAATATAAACTATATTAAAAATGAATGCACAGTTGGTTCAATTTATTTCAACCTTGCACATTGATTTCTATTAACTTTCCTTTTCCTCCTGTCTCCTCAATGGTGCTTGTTTTCGTGGGTGGTTTATAATTCATCATTATAATCAGTGAAGCATATGGCTTCTTTTACATGCACAAAATGAAATGCATGTTTGGTGACTACATAACCAAATATGAGCCTCTCTTTACTATCAGAGTATTATTTTCAGAAATCTCTGTGAGGCTGAAGCTATAACCACATCTCTCACAGATCATCAGTGCTGTCAAATACATTTAGGAAGACAGTCAAATGGGCATAGGCAATTTCAGCAGCATAGACAGTCTGTATTTTTAACTACTAGAAAAAAACTACATGATATTATAGCAGTGAAGAAAACAGCAATGTATTATATTCATTATTTTCTCACATTTCTGGCTTAAACATGCCACATGAAGAAATACAGTTCTACACTCATCATTTTGAAACCATCAGTGTAGGAAAGATATTAAAGGGATCTATGAAAAGAATAAGTATTACATATTGAATATGTTAATATTCCTAACTCAGTGATAAATACAAAAGACATGCATAAAGGAAATAATTCTCTGAAGCTGTGTATGGAATCATAGGCAAAGTGACATAGGCAAGTCCAAGCAAAACTGGGACATGAATCATAATTTTGTTATAAGATAAAATGAAATAATAATGTGTGTGTTTAATCATGTCTGACTCTCTTGTGATCCCNATAAAGGAAATAATTCTCTGAAGCTGTGTATGAAATCATAGGCAAAGTGACATAGGCAAGTCCAAGCAAAACTGGGACATGAATCATAATTTTGTTATAAAATGAAATAATAATGTGTGTGTTTAATCATGTCTGACTCTCTTGTGATCCCATGGACTGTAGACCACCAGGCTCCTCTGTCAATGGGATTTTCTGAACAAGAATACTGGAGTGGGATGTCATTTCCTCCTCCGGAAGCTTGTCTCAACATAAAGATTGAACCCAGGTCTTTTGTATCTCCTGCATTGGCAGATGGACTCTTTACCACTGGCACTAGCTGGGAATCCAAGTAGAAGACAAATCATTAAATGTAAAAACAAAAGGCATTTTCTAAAGTTAATCCAAATTAAAATACAGTAAACTGAGTCATAGTATATAGAAGCAACTTTTAATAAATTATGAAAAATAAAAATTCAGATGGTTAGACTTATTTTTAAATTGAGATGTATTTTACATGTCATGAAATTGTTTTTTTTAATGTTCATAATTCAATGAATTTTCATAAATGCAAACAGTCATGTAGCCACCAGTGCAAACAATATATAGAACAGTTTAAACAACTACTTCTATCCCTAAACCCCANCTTATTTTTAAATTGAGATGTATTTTACATGTCATGAAATTGTTTTTTTTTAATGTTCATAATTCAATGAATTTTCATAAATGCAAACAGTCATGTAGCCACCAGTGCAAACAATATATAGAACAGTTTAAACAACTACTTCTATCCCTAAACCCCACCCACCAAGCCCTCTTTCTCCTCTGTAGTCAACCCTTCCACATTGGCACAGTCCCTGGCTGTCATTGATCAGTTTTCTGTCTCTATAATTTTGCCTTTTCTTGAATATCAGATCAATGAAATCATACAGTATGTGGCCTTAAAAGTTGAGTGTTCTTTCACTTAGGATAGGTTATGTCTCTAGATTTACCCATGCTGTTGCCTATACGTAGTTACCACTGGAGACACTAATATCGTATAAATGGATACCATCAATTTGCCCAGAGAATCCTATTCTGTAGGCTGAATAAAGAGTCTCATTGTTTGACGCAAGAAGGGCTTGGAACATACTCTGAGAGGCCCTGAAACAGGCAAAAGGAAATTCCCTCAGAATTAAGCTTTCCAAGAAGACCATTCACAGGTATAATTATAGGGGTAGAGACATAAGCCTCCTGACACTCTGTTCATTCCCAAGGCTGAACTTTGAGGGGGCATGAATCCTAGTTTTATTGAGAAAGGTTACATGTACTCATCAGACACCCCACTCTAGAATGGACAGTATATCATTAAAGCACAGATCTCAAATTTGGAAAATTATGATCATCTCTTCAGAAAGGCAGTGTTCTTTGTTACCAGCAATAGGAATACCTGTAAGTAGACAAGTAAAGGAGGTATATCAGAATTATTTTATTTCTAATAAATGAGTTAACCAAAAATAATTTATCAGCTCTTATATTTGGAATGTTTAGGATTATAACTGGCAGCAGAAGTGGACCTAGAGTTTCAAATGTTTCTTCTTTTTTTCCTACCTCTTACTCTCCTTGTCCTATGTTATGAATTAAACTGTGAGCCCATCCCCAAAAGAAAGTGGATATGTTGGAATCCCAACACACAGAATCTCAGAATGCAACATTATTTAGAAATAGGATTATTTCAGATGTAATAACAAGAGGTCATACTGAAGTAGAATGAGTCATATAGAATCATCCTATATGACTGATATCTTCATAAAAAGATGGCCATGTGGTAGCATGAACACTGAGGGTATCATGTGATAAAGGCAGAGAGTGGAGTCATGAAGCTGCAAGGGAAGGAATGAAAAATTATTAGAAAAATAGAAGCTGGGACGGAGAAAGGAAGGATTTTCCTAGAGGTTTCACAGAAAGCGTAGCCTTGAAAAACACCTTGATTTCAGACTTCTAGCTTCCAGAAGGATGAGAAAATAAATTTCTCTTGTTTTAAGCTCCCCTTTTGTCGTACTTTGTTACAACAGTCCTAGGAAACTAATATATCCCAATATAAAGAAACAGTTTTTTACTCCCTATGCTAGCTTTATTCTCATATAATGAAATTTGGTTTCTTGCTTAACCAGAGGGAAAGGGAACTCAGGCAGAATGTTCCAGATTTATATAACCTCCATTTTTTGTTGTTGTGGTGGTGGTACCCAGAAAATATCATCTCTGTATATAAAGTTCAGGGAAAGATCTTGGATTGGCCAACCAATGTGATTGCTATTAGTATGGCTGGGATACTTGCTGTCCTCTGTGACAAGAGGAGAGGAAGGTAGACTGATTTACAAATTCTCCAGAACCACAGGGAGTAGAGATGTGTAGTGATGAGGGTATCTTTTGGAGGGGACTTTTGAAAAATCGCATTTTTGGCCCAGAAGGGTTATTGAACATTCGAAGTAGAGGTATATAGACGTTCAAGTTTATATAGATAGATATAAGCATACATAAACAACAGTAAAACCAATGCATTTTCATACAAATTCTAGAATGCTGTTCACAGTGTTATACTGTTATCATATATCAAGAAAGTGGATAATCAGATATATCATTATCTACAATTATAGATAAACCCAACTGAAGCATAAAATTAGGATCTTCTTTTACCCTGAGAGTAGAGTCTAGTGATGGATAAGCTTTGAAGTCAAAGAGACTTGGATGCAAGCTCTGCTACTGGCCACCTGTGTGATCTTCATGATTTATTCGCAAAGAGTCAGACACAACTGAGTGACTTTCACTTTACTTTCCCTTTCATGTGTGTATGTCAGAAGTCAGAGCACAGAAATGAGGGAACAAAACTGAGGGAGAGGAATTTGCCACAAGTTTGGAATAATGAGAAAATACTACCAGGAATGCTGAAGTTGATGATATATAGCAGCTCTCCTACCTGTAGAAGTTTGGTCGGTTATGACTCAGATTGTTCTTGGTAGACTCACAGACCTAAATTTTATAAAGGACAGTGGCACATCAGAGTAGGTCTCCTTAGCCAAGCTTAATGTCAGAAGCCATTGTAGAAATGGATTAAGTATTAAAAGCTTCTGTGCTCTACTGTCTTCCATGTCTTCCATGTTCCAATGTCTAAGAGGTAACAGCATTCACTTTATCTTTTCTTACTACCCATGGGACAATATTCTGATGCCATGTGATTACAGAGGCAAAAGGTTAAGTAAAGTGAAATCTGTTTAAATCTCCAGAGAAAAATTCAGGTTTATAACCCCAAGATTTTTAATTATGTATCTATGGAAATATAAAACTTCACCCTCTCTCTCTCTTTTTAATTTAAAGTGTCAGCACATTTTCTATTTTGTCACAACTCTAGATGATCCTTCTGATTATAAGACAATAACAAGTCATGCAATATTCATAGTTATGATAAAATCATAAATGTTAAGGTAACATATGTTCTTCACTCTTCGTTTCCGTGTAAAGAAGTTATCCTCAAATAGCTTGTTCTTTCTCTCCTCCTACACAATTACTTTGAAATGTCAAGTGAGTGAGTGAAATCGCTCAGTCGTGTCCGACTCTTTGCGACCCCGTGGACTGTAGCCCACCAGGCTCTGCCCTCCATGGGATTCTCCAGGCAAGAGTACTGGAGTGGGTTGCCCTTTTCTTCTCCAGGGGATCTTCCTGATGCAGGGATTGAACCCCGGTCTCCTGCATTCCAGGCAGACACTTTAACCTCTGAGCCACCAGGGATAAAATGCCCCTTAAATCTATGTTGTTTTGTAAATTGCCTGGTTCANGGGGTTGCCCTTTTCTTCTCCAGGGGATCTTCCTGATGCAGGGATTGAACCCCGGTCTCCTGCATTCCAGGCAGACACTTTAACCTCTGAGCCACCAGGGATAAAATGCCCCTTAAATCTATGTTGTTTTGTAAATTGCCTGGTTCAAAAACAGTTATAAATAAACAAAAAAAAATTGACTAGAGATACTTAAAATTTGTGTTCATAGCTCTAGTTTTTGTTTACATATTAATTTTCTTGATTTGAGAGTACACTAGGAAGAGACATTATAAATTTGATCTTATCTATAAATATTTGTATGCTTAATTTTTGTATTAAAATTTTATTTGAATGTTTTGGGTGGATTTAAGATAACCAATTGAGCCATTTATAGTTCCCCAATAAGAACTCAATTTTAACTCAAAGTAGGCACAAATTATGTAAGATTTATTCCTATAGATATTACAAATACATGCACTATAAAAAGGAAATCAGCTGCTTCTCACAAATCTTAATTTTCCTTAATTGCATGATATCTTTCTTTGCCAGTTTCTTCCACTTTTACTTTTTGTCTCTTTGTCCTCACTNAGTTGCTCATTCATTTACAATTCTTTGTGAACCCATGGATTGCAGCACATCAGGCTTCCCTGTCACTTACTACTTTGCAAAGTTTGCTAAAACTCATATCCATTGAGTTGATGATGTCATCCAACCATCTCATCCTCTGTTACCCCCTTCTCCTTCTGCCTTCAGTCTACCTCAGAATCTGGGTCTTTTCCAATGAGTTGATTCTTCACATCAGGTGGCCAAAGTATTGGAGCTTCAGGTTTAGCATTAGCCCTTCCAATGAACATTCAGTGTTGATTTCCTTTAGGATTGACTGATTTGATCTTGCAGCTGAAACAACTCTCAAGAATCTTCTCCAACACCAGAGTGCAAAAGCATCAATGCCTTAGTCTTCAGACTTCTTTATGATCCAATGTCAGGGAATGTTTAACAGGAGGATTCCTACATGCTGTTTCTCGTAAATCCTCTGTTCCTTATCAGCTTCTGCCAGAAGCCAGTAGAACTTCAGGGAGCTCTCAGGACTGAGGTCATTGTCTGAGATAGGCTTGGGTCTCCTTTAGTAAACATTCTCTTTATGACAAAACTGCTTAGTCTCACCCCCCTTTCCTTGGGATATGGACTGTCTCCGGACCTTGTGACCATCATCATCCCTTTGTTCCCTTGGTAATGGTTACTGTGCGTTTAGTTTTCTGATCTTTATCATTGGCGAAATAAACTTATTGTACTACAGCCTATATATATTCACAGAAAAATCATTAAAGCACCTTTGCTCCATCAGAGCTTGGGTCCCCGTGTCTTTCTTCTTTCTCCTTTATCTCTCTCTCTCTCTCTCTCTCACTCTCTCTCTCTCTCTCTCTCTCGCCCACTCCCTCCTTCCCTCTGGCTCTCTCTTTCATTTTCTTTTCTTTTTTTTTTTTTCATTATCAGCTCCAGACTGCCAGGTCCTGGTCCATTAAAGGACCTCAAAAATCCAACTCTCACATTGGTAGATGACCACTAGAAAAACCATCAGTTCAGTTCAGTTCATTTGCTCAGTCATGTCTGATGCTTTGTGACCCGATGGACTGCAGCACACCAGGTTTCTCTGTCCATCACCAACTCCCCCATAGCTTTGACTATAAGGACTTTGTTGGCAAAGTGATGTCTCTGCTTTTTAACACACAGTCTAGTTTTGTCATAGCTTTCCTTCCAAGGAGCAACTGTTTTCTAATTTTGTGGCTGCAATCACCATATGCAGTGATTTTGGAGACCAAGAAAATTAAGTTTCTCACTGTTTCCATTTTTCCCCATCTATTGTCATGAAGTGATCATGGATGTCATGATGATAGTTTATTGAAAGTTGAGTTATAAGCCAGATTTTTCACTCTTCTCTTTCACTTTCATCAAGAAGCTCATTAGTTCCTCTTTGCTTGCTGCCATAAGGATGGTGTCATCTCCACATCTAAGGTTATTCATATTTTTCCTGGCAATTTTTATTCCAAATGTGCTTCATCCAGCCTGGAATTCTGCATGATGCACTCTGCATATAAGTAAATAAGCAGGGTGACAATATACAGGCTTGACATACTCCTTTTCCTATTTGGAACCAGTCTTTTGTTCCATGTCCAGTTCTACTGTTGCTTCATGACCTGCATACAGGTTTCTCAAGAGGCAGGTCAGATGATCTGGTATTCCCATCTCTTTCAGAATTTTCCACAATTTGTTGTGATCCACACAGTCAAAGCCTTTGGCATAGTCAAGGAAGCAGAAGTCAGTGTTTGACTGGAATTCTCTTCCTTTTTCTATGATAGAACAGATGTTGGCTATTTGATCTTCGGTTCTTCTGCATTTTCTAAATACAGCTTATATATCTGGAAGTTCTTGATTCACATACTCTTTAAGCTTTGCTTGAAGAGTTTTGAGCATTACCTTGCTAGCATATGAAATGAGTGCCATTTTGCAGTAATTTAAACATTCTTTGGCATTGCCCTTCTTTGGGATTGGAATGAAAATTGCTTTTTTCCAGTGCTGTGGTCACTGATGAGTTTTCCAAATTTTCTGGCATATTGAGTGTAGCACTTTTACAGCACCATCTTTTAGAATTTGAAATAGCTCAGCTGGAATTCCATCACTTCCACTACCTTTGTTCATAGTGATGCTTCCTAAAGCACATTTGACTTCTTATTCCAGGATGTCTAGCCCAGTGACATCTATTCTAGGATGTCACTTCATGGGTAGTCTGCCAAAATAAAAGCATCAGTTATTTCTTTCTGAATTTTCAAATCATGCCATTTCTTTCCATCATGGAAGGGACAAATGAAAAGGAACGTAGAAGGAAACACTCAGTTCAGTTCAGTTCAGTCGCTCAGTCCTGTCCAACTCTTTTCGACCCCATGAATCGCAGCACGCCAGGCCTCCCTGTTCATCACCAACTCCCGGAGTTCACTCAGACTAACATCCATCGAGTCCGTGATGCCATCCAGCCATCTCATCCTCTGTCANCCTTAGTCCACAAAGTAATGTCTCTGCTTTTGAATATGCTATCCAGGTTGGTCATAACTTTTCTTCCAAAGAGTTAGCGTCTTTTAATTTCATGGCTGCAGTCATCATCTGCAGTGATTTTGAAGCCCAAAAGATAATAAATAGCTGTTTCCCCAGCTATTTCACATGAAGTGATGGGACCAGATGCCATGATCTTCGTTTTCTGAATGATGAGCTTTAAGACAAATTTTTCACTCTCTTTCACTTTCATCAAGAGGCTTTTTAGTTCCTCTTCACTTTCTGTCATAAGGGTGGTGTGTCATCTGGCTATTGATATTTCTCCTGGCAATCTTGATTCCAGCTTGTGTTTCTTCCAGCCCAGCATTTCTCATGATGTACTCTGCATATAAGTTAAATAAGCAGGGTGACAATATACAGCCTTGACATTCTCCTTTTCCTATTTGGAACCAGTCTGTTGTTCCATGTCCAGTTCTAACTGTTGCTTCCTGACCTGCATACAGATTTCTCAAGAGGCAAGTCAGGTGGTCTGGTATTCTCATCTCTTTCAGAATTTTCCACAGTTTATTGTGATCCATGCAGTCAAAGGCATTTGCATAGTCAATAAAGCAGGAATAGATGTTTTTCTGGAACCCTCCTGCTTTTTTGATGATCTAGGGAATGTTGGCAATTTGATCTCTGGTTCCTCTGCCTTTTCTTTATCTTAAGAAGTAGCAATAGAGTTTGTAAATCCTATGTATGGAATTTAGGGTAATATTGAGTATTGTCATCCTGCTTATTTAAATTATATGCAGAGTATATCATGCAAAATGCCAGTCTGGATGAAGCACAAGCTGGAATCAAGATTGCCAGGAGAAATATCAATAACCTCAGATGTGTAGATAACACCATCCTTATGGCAGGAAGTGAAGAAGAATTGAAGAGCCTCTTGATGAAGGTGAAAAAAGAGAGTGAAAAAGTTGGCTTGCAATTCAACATTCAGAAAACAAAGATCATGACATCTGGTTCCATCACTTTATGGCAAATAGACAGGGAAACAATGGAAACAGTGAGAGACTTTATTTTCTTGGGCTCCAAAATCACTGCAGATAGTGACTGCAGCCATGAAATTAAAAGACACTTGCTTCTTAAAGAAAAGATATGACCAACCTAGATAGCATATTAAAAAGCAGAGACATTACTTTACCAAAAAGTTTTGTCTAGTCAAAGCTATGGTTTTTTTCAATAGTCATGTATGAATGTGAGAGTTGGACTATAAAGAAAGCTGAGCANAAAGAAAAGATATGACCAACCTAGATAGCATATTAAAAAGCAGAGACATTACTTTACCAAAAAGTTTTGTCTAGTCAAAGCTATGGTTTTTTTCAATAGTCATGTATGAATGTGAGAGTTGGACTATAAAGAAAGCTGAGCACCAAAGAACTGATGCTTTTGGACTGTGATACTGGAAAAGACTCTTGAGAGTCCTTTGGACTACAAAGAAATTCAACCAGTCATTTCTAAAGGAAATCATCCCTGAATATTCATTGGAAGAATGGATGCTGGAGCTGAAATTCCAATACTTTGGCCATCTGATGTGAAGAACTGACTCCTTGGAAAAGACCCTGATTCTGGGAAAGATTGAAGGCAGGAGGAGATGTGGATGACAGAGGATGAGATGGTTGGATGGCATCAGCAACTTGATGGACATGAGTTTGAGCACATCCTGGGAGTTGGTGAAGGACAGGGAAGCATGTGGAAGCATTAGGTCCATGGAGTCACAAAGGGTCGGGTGTAACTAAGCTACTGAATTGAACTGGAGTGGCATATAGGTGTCAAGTTCTCTTCCCGCTATAAAGTGATTCCAGTTTATGTATGAGACAAGTGCTTGATAATTAACTTTGTAACAGCTAATTACATCATTGTCTAGGTTCATCAGTGGTCTCTTCCCAGCTGACTTTTATCTCACTTTAACAGTTTTATGTTTCCTCCTTATGCTTCGTATATTATTCTTTTGGGGAAATAATCTAGGAATCTCTAAGATCAGTTCTAGGCTTTCATTTTCTGATTTACTAACAAATCATTATATAAGAGACTATCGCCCTGCAGAGAACAAAGTGACTCATTAATTGTAAGGTGGTGAGGTAATGTTACTCTCACTGGGTCATACAGTATGACATTTTGAGCCCTTAGCAATGCATTATCCATATCTTCCCAACATTTATTTCTAGTCTAATCTAGTGAAAGTCACTCAGTCATATCCAACTCTTTGCGACCCCAGGGAATTCTCCAGGCCAGAATACTGGAGTGGTTAACCTTTCCCTTCTCCAGGGGATCTTCCCAACCCAGGGATCAAATCCAGGTCTCCCACATTGGAGGTGGATTCTTTACCAGCTGAGCCACGTGGGGAGCCCAAGAATNATTCTCCAGGCCAGAATACTGGAGTGGTTAACCTTTCCCTTCTCCAGGGGATCTTCCCAACCCAGGGATCAAATCCAGGTCTCCCACATTGGAGGTGGATTCTTTACCAGCTGAGCCACGTGGGGAGCCCAAGAATACTGGAGTGTCTGGTAAGTGCCTAATGAGGTCATTCAGAGACACGCAGTTTTAGCCACAACTCTGAGAGCTATTTGTTACTCTCCAACCTCACATGAAAAAGTTTTCCTCATGTGTTTGTGGAAGAAATATGTGGTATGCTGATGGTTATGTGAATGATTTTTAATAGATTTACTTAAATTCTATCATGTTGGCAGGGGGAGAGGCAATGAGACAGGGACACACATTTGAGGACCCCCTCCCCAGGTTCCTAGATACCTGACTTTGTACACTTTCCTCTACAATCCCTAAGAAGAACACATTTGTAATGGGAGTGTTCTTTTACCATCAAAGGAACCCCAAAGGTCAGTGAATCAGTATCTCAACTCCATAGCTATTTACTTTTACTTTAGTAAATTTCCATTTGAACTAGTACTGAAATCCAGTTCTTCAGGATCTCTGTATTTTCCTCATCACTCAGCACCTAAATATCTCAACTCACTGTCTTGTCTTTCTCCCAAATTCTTGCCAAATCACAGCTTGCAATTAACTTCTTTGTTCCTTTTCTTACACTTTCTTCTGTCCTAACAAACATTTCAGGAGAAAGTTGCATCCTTTCTCTGACTAGCTTTACTCAAATGTGTGAGGGAAATGGGGAGATGTTGGTCAGAGTTGAAGATTTAGATAGAAAAATAAAACCCTGGGGATGAATAAGTTCTGGGATCTAATATATAGCATGGGGACTATATCTGTGTTATTGTTGTGATGGTGGGTGTGCAGTAGCTCAGTTGTGTCTGACCCTTTGCGACCCCATGGATGGTTTTGCTTTTGTCTTACTGCCTATTTCTGGTATCTTCTCTCTGACCAGCCCTTTGGATATGTGCCTCCTAATGGACTAACATCTATTTGGGGCATTGTTGTTTGGTAAAGTGGAATGCTAACAGAATGGATGCTAAAGCCGTAGAACCTTGTCTTGCAAGCCCAGTTGAACTTGGGCAAGGCAAACTCAAACATCTTTTTTGACACCCCCAAGATTATTTCCTTATCTGAAAAATTGAAATGCATTTAATATATTAAAGTGTTTCGTTAGTTTTCTAATTTAAGTTAGCAATTTAAAACAACACAAACCCATTATCTCACAGTTTCTGTTTTCAGAAGTATGGTAAAAGGTTAATTGCCCACATAATATAGGTGACTTTATATTCAAAGGCTCACCAGACTAAATTCAAGAAGCTGACCAGGGTTTCAGTTGAAGCTTGCAGTCCTCTTCCAAGATAAATGGTTGTTAGCAGAGTTCTGATTTTTTGTGGTGGTGAAGACTGAGGTCTTCACTTTATTGCCTTCTTGCTATTAATCAGGAGTCTGCCTTCACTCTCAAATTCCACCCACCATGCCCTCTACAACATGGCATTTTGTTCCTTCAAGGTCAGTAGAATAATCTATAATGCTTTGAATGTCTCTGATTTCATTTAATGTCTCATCTAATTGAGCCAGGTCCACTTTGAATAATCTCCCTTTTGATTAATTTAGAGTCAACTAGCTGGGAATATTAAATATGTGTGCAAAATCCCTCCTGCTATATAAAGTAATATAACCATGAGAGTCATATGGCATCCTATGAGAAGTCCTGCTCATACTTAAGGGAGGGAATTACTCAGAGCATGGATAGACATCAGGAGATGGGGATCTTGGAAACCATCTTAAAATTTTGACTTCTAATCAGACATTTAACTCATGATATTACTGTGAGAGTTAAACTATAATGCATAGAGGTCATTAATTTCACACCTGAATTTAAACTCTCACTATCAGTGTGATATGATCAGCTAATCATCATGAATCTTGATTCTTTTCCCAATGTGACCTGTGGGAAATCAGTATCCAACTCATTTTCCCAAATGTAGAAAACTTATTCTAGCTTGGTTTAAACATCCTAGGTTTTAGTAGTCAAAAGTATATTAAACAAATTACTGATTTTGAATTCTATGGTTTAGATCTTGATAGCATCTAACCTGTTTCATTAAAAACAATTGATCTATACATCTTCCTAAAATTTAAGTAAAGCCAAATTTCTATTATATATTCTATTGAAACAATAACCTGCTAGAGAAATACAGCTTCATAGTATTAATTACCACTTGAGAAACTGAAAGCGATATCTGGAAAAGAAATCAGAAACTGTCTAAAAGTGTGGAACTTTAAGTGAGGAGGAGTAGGGCAAACTGGAAGATGGAAGAAGCAGGGAAGAGGCAGATAAAACTGATTTGCTAATGATTACTCTGAATTCTTCCTCTCTTTGTTTGCAGAATAATGTCTCCCTTGAATTATTTTTACTTAAAATTAATGTAAATCTTAGTGATTTGTTTTCCTCACTTCTATTTGTAGAAATACATGAAAATGTTCTGGGTTTTAAGTGAAAATCATCTTGCCTCTTGTTATTCACATCAGGGTAGTGGTAAGTCACAACTGATTGCTTGGTGGGTCAGTTTTTGGGCCCTCTAATGTTTTTTTATTGATGAACTATTACTTTAAAAACAACTAATATTATGTTCACTCTTCAAACAGTAAGTTCTGGGATCCAGAGAGAGGCCTGTAGTGGCTTCATTAGTCACACTCTGTCCTTGACAGTCTTCAGAAGGTAGTTCCCAAAGAGAAAACAGGTATCTGTCATGTAATATTTATCCCATGCACCTAGTAACTTGCACTTTTCATGGTTGGTGATATAAATGACATGCTGAGCTTAAGCTAGTGAATTTCCACTTCAAACAGCACAGTAACTTTTTTTTTTGTATTAAGTTCTGAGCAGGTGGTGTTTTCTAATCATTTATGTTCAGTTCATCTGCTGTCATGAGCAAGAGGGATTGGAAATGTGTGCTGTAGCTTGTGTGGTAAAATAATGATAAATATAACAAGGTTGTGGATACTTTGATCAGGGAAATATTTAATTTGGGTTCCGTGGAAACAGAAGTGTATGAGGTGGGGCTGGGCCCTGTCCTTGTCAAAAAGGAGTAATTCAATATCATCTAGCAATCCTCTGGCTTGGTTCCTGTCACTATCGAGAAATGATGAATTAGAGCAGAGAATCAGGAGCAGAAGTGAGAAGACATTGCCCCTGGTTAGTAGAACAAAGTGTTTTTATAGCAACTGGAAATTAAACTTTCAAAACCAGGTTAAATGTTTGTCCTTTATGCTCTCAAAGCATCACATTTCAACCATTATCATAACCTTTATTTTGCCTATACTGAGGATCTCTCCAACCATTTTTCACCCTCATAGACTAGATCTTTGGAGGCGATAGTACTTCCATTTTGTTTTTCAATTGCCTCATCCAATATTTGAGAGCAGATGGGTAGTCAACAAATATGTGTTTTTAAATAGAATATACTCAAACACTGAGAGATTTTGAAGATATCTCTCAAATCTTATCATCCAAATCCTTTAACAGTAATATTCTCAATCATTTCAATAATTGTTAATGTCTGACTTTACATTGACCAAGTCAATAAACTTGTAACATGTTCAATTACATCAAACTCCAATTTGAAGTACATTAAATTAATAATAGAGCTGAGCAACTTTTCTTGGGACAGGTTTTAAATTTTAGGTCTAAATTTGAGATTTGATATACAACATGTTAGCAGTTGGAATGAGACATTAAGAGAATTAGGTTTCAACTGTGAAGCCATTCAGGATGCAACAAGGAGGTCATTTGTATAACAGCAGTTTCCTGTAATAAAATTATTATTTACCAGCAACCTGTGGGATGTGTAAGTCACAATAAGAAGAGTTAATTGAAACCATGAGACCATGTTTTATTCATAGTAATTTCTATCCTTTTATTTCTAGAGTGTAAATGAATGGATAGAGAGAAAAACAGACTTGGAAGGGAGAAAAATATAGTCTTTCTCATAGCCAGATAATAAGATGCTGCTACAAAAACCGTATAGTTAAGATAAAGGCACTCTCTGTGGCTTTTTACCTTATCTGCAAAATAAACATAATAATCTTTAAAGTTTAAGAACTTAGACCTCTTAAAGTTCAATGATTTGTTCACATGGTTAATGCAAGAGGGCACTAAATTACACTAATGTTAACAAGGGCATTTAAGGATGTCATTTTCTAAAAATAATTGTAACATCAAAAAAAGCACTTTGGGTATAATTCTCTACATGTTATTTTGTAAGAGAAATCATTTAGGTCCTTATGTATGTAGCATTCTCTGTGTTTTTAATATTTGGAAAAAAGTTTATGGGACGTTATGAAAGACAGGGTTAGCATGATAAATGGAAGTCAATAGGACACTGGCCGGCAGAAGCCCAAGGGCCACAGGAAAGACTTATATACAGGTCGATGGTGTGATCACTCACCTAGAGCTAGACATCCTGGAATGTGAAGTCAAGTGGGCCTTAGAAAGCATCACTACAAACAAAGCTAGTGGAGGTGATGGAATTCCAGTGGAGCTGTTTCAAATCCTGGAAGATGAAGCTGTGAAAGTGCTGCACTCAATATGCCAGCAAATTTGGAAAACTCAGCAGTGGCCACAGGACTGGAAAAGGTCAGTTTTCATTCCAGTCCCCCAAAAAAAGCAATGCCAAAGAATGCTCAAACTACTGCACAATTGCACTCATCTAACATGCTAGTAAAGTAATGCTCAAAATTCTCCAAGCCAGGCTTCAGCAATATGGGAAATGCGAACTTCCAGATGTTCAAGCTAGTTTTAGAAAAGGAAGAGGAACCAGAGATCAAATTGCCAACATCTGCTGGATCATGGAAAAAGCAAGAGAGTTCCAGAAAAACATCTATTTCTGCTTTATTGACTATGCCAAAGCCTTTGACGGTGTGGATCACAATAAACTGTGGAAAATTCTGAAANACATCCATATACGACCACTGGAAAAACCATAGCCTTGACTAGACGCACCTTAGTCGGCAAAGTAATGTCTCTGCTTTTGAATATACTATCTAGGTTGATTATAATTTTTCTTCCAAGGAGTAAGTGTCTTCTGATTTCATTAGGATCCTCTAATTTATGATAGAAAAAATTTTAGATAGCCTACAATTAACAGACACAATAGAAAGTTGGATATTTGATAGAACATAATGATATGGTAATAGAGATTTGGTTTTTATATGAGTAGTTTAGTATTTGATGTCAAATAAGAAAAATATAAAGTTCCATTTAACTGTGATCTCACAGTTGACCTGTAGTCATGATATCTTGATAATTCAAAATTATGGTAGACTGAACCAGTATTTTCTGACTCTTTTAATTTAACCAGTGCTGTAAAAAGTATGCAATTTTGTAGAATGCTCTATGTTCTTTGTTTTCTGTTCTAAGAAGGGTGAGCATCAGTCATTCAAAACCAGAAGTTCATCAAGATATATTTTTCTTTGAACCACTTTAAAAATAATTGCATAGAAAAAGTCACTTGATGGGATACTTTGTAGCTCATCAGATAAGCTATATTATTTAAAAATATGCATTCTCATTATCAGATATTACTACTATGAATAAAAAATGATAAAGACAGTGAGAAGGCCAAAAAATTGATTTGTTTTTGTCATACCAATTATAATTTGGTTAGAATGATTAAAGCTTCAAATGCAGACAAAAGTGAAGTATATTTTAATTTACAAAAAGACATTTTAAGTATATTGTACATTTTAAACAACTTTAGATGGTGTCATTTTCCCTCCCCTTAAGGCAGTTTCAGTGTGAACATTATCAAGTCACGCAGGTTGTGTCTCCCTTCTAGACTGAAATTAAATAAAATTGTTTCATTATCATACCCATGGTTAAATGCATGAAACATTAGCATCTGTTCAGAAGTGAAGCTCTCCCTGGGGCCATGTACTGGAGAATTCTTTGTGTCTCAGTGAATCAGAGAAGATTTCAGATCCCCAAAACATCTCCAAAGTAATTTACTTTTGAGCAGTGGGATGCCTTGGTCTTAGCAAGAGAGCTCTTTGAAAAAATTTCAGTTTAATTACAGAAATTAGTTATTTTTATCGAAGTCACTATTTAGAGCAGCATTTTGTTTCTGTTCTATAATTACAGCCACATATGATTCACTTAATAGGTAAGATAGACTGAACCTGTATGTTTATTGAGCAATTTATCCTAAGACATCAAAGAAACTATTATAGAAATGAACTTAAGCAATTTTTGGTTAATTTATAATAGTAAAAAAGACAGTAACCTGGAGAAGTATATAAAAAGAACTAAATATGCACTGAGAAGAAGTAAAAGAAGATGCAGTAAAGAGAAAGGTGGCAAAAAAAAAAAAAAACTCTGAAATTTAAATCATAAAAGGAGTTTATTAGAATTCTAAGTATTAATGAAATGATCTTAGCAAGTTGAGTTTTTGTTTTCTCTGTGTCTGCTTTCTAATCTACATGAAGAGAAACTGTTCTGAGTTGTTTCTCAGGTTCTGTTCAGCACTTTCCATAATTCCACTGGTAATTAAGTTTTTAAAAGGTGACATAATTAGCTGTAATAATATATTATCTATCCCATTTACTCTTTTGCTTTGATTTTCATGGAAACTGGTAGTGATGAAAGTGCATCAAGGAGGCGATGATAGCAGATACAGAAAATTTTAGAAGTTGAGGATGTATTAAGCAGTCCATAATTCATCAAATATAATCAGTTGGTCTAGCTGTGGTGATTGCTTTCTAGTTCTTTGTTATTGTTCAACCACTCAGTCATGTCTGACTCCTTGCTACACCATGGGCTGCAGCAGGCTAGGCTTCCCTTTCCTTTGCTATCTCCGGGAGTTTGCTCAAACTCCTGTCTATTGAATCAATCTAACTGTCTCTGTTTCAATCTTTCAATCTTCAATCTTTCAACATTAGAGTCTTTTCCAATGAGCTCTTTACATCAGGTGGCCAAAGTATTGAAGCTTCAGCTTCAGCATCAGTCCTTGCAATGAATACTCAGGGTTGATTTCCTTTAGAATTGACAGGTTTGATCTTCTTGCTGTCCAATGAACTCTAATATATTGTTCACCTACTTACCTAAAGGCTCTCAAATTATTACTAGAATACATTATCTACAACCTTACTTCACCTGGGAAGCTCAATCCACATTTACATTTTGAGTCTACATGTCACTTATTCAGGAAGAATGCAATGGTGCCATCTTCCTACCATTGTATTAGTTCATTCTTACATTTATAAGGAAAATACAATCATATCTGTAAACATTTCTTATTGATGCTTTCACAAATTACCACAAACTTAGTCATTTCAAATAGTGCTAATTTCACATTTCTGTGTCAGAAGTCTGATACAGATATCAACCAGAGCTAAAATCAAGTTGTGTGCAGGACTATGCCTCCCTCTGGAGGCTCTAGAGTGAGAACGGTTTCCTTGGCCTTTCAAGTGTGGGACAGAATTCAGCTCCTTGTGGTCACAGAACTTAAACCCTTGTGTTCTTGATGGCTGTTAGGTGATGACGGTTTCCAGCTTCCAGAGATGACCTACTCCCTGTCTTTTGTCTTCCTTCTTCCACCCTTCATCATGAAAGCCAGCAACACTGAGGCCAGTTTCTCTTATACTTCAAATATCTCCTTTTTCCCCCCCTTTTACTTTAATTGCTCACCCACTCAGAAAAGAATCTTAGTTTTAGGGACACAAGTGATTAGAATAAACCAACCTAGACAATCCAAGATTCTCTCTTCTTTATGATCCCCATAACCTTAATTATATCTGCAAAGTACCTTTTACATTATAAAGTAATATTCTCACAGGTTCTTAGGACCTGTGATGTCTCACAGAACAAAACAGGACATGCATGAATCTGGTTACTACAGTTAAAAAAATGATTAATATATTTTCAATAGAATGCTGTACAATTTGGAGACTTTTTAAAACTATTGGTACATGTTATTTCCACTAACATTATAGTTTATAGCAATCTAGCTCAGATTACTAGCAATATAATTTTGAAAGTTGAAAGTTAAGTCGCTCAGTCACATCCAACTTTTTGCGACTCCATGGACTGTAGCCCACCAGACCCCTCCATCTATGGGATTCCCCAGGCAGGAATACTGGAGTGGGTTGCCATTTCCTTCTCCACGTGATCTTCCCAACCCAGGGATTGAACCCAAGTCTCCCGCATTGCAGGCAGAAGCTTCAACCTCTGAGCCACCAGGGAAGCCCTAATATAATTTTAACACTACTTAAAAGAACATTTAGGTTAAAATTCAATACCCAACCAGCCAATCAAATATAAGATATTAAGTGAACACAACCTAAAAGTTATTACCACCCATATAGTCTTTCTCAAAATACTAACATGAAAGCAACCAGTTAAGGAAGGCATAGGATAAAGGAAAAAGGAAGCAGAACAATCTGTTCAGGTGGAAGGTTACCAAAAGAATGAAATTACCAAAATAACAGTAATTAAAAAGACCTAGGTAGCCACATCATAGAAGGCAATGGCAATCCACTCCAGTATTTTTGCCTGGAGAATCCCATGGTTGGAGGAGCCTGGTAGGCTACAGTCCATGGGGTCACGAAGAGTGGGACACGACTGAGCGACTTCACTTTCACTTTCCACTTTCATGCATTGGAGAAGGAAATCACAACCCATTCCAGTGTTCTTGCCTGGAGAATCCCAGGGACAGAGGAGCCTAGTGGGCTACCATCTATGGGGTTGCACAGAGTCGGACACGACTGAAGTGACTTAACAGCAGCAGCAGCACATTTCCAGATTAGAGCTGATAAAATTGTTTGTTCATGTACTAACAAATGATAGAAGGACTTTGCTAGCAGTTCAGTGGTTAAGACACTATGCTTCCACTTCAGGCGCATGGGTTTGATCCCTGATTGGGGAACTAAGATTCCTAAATGCTCTGCAGCATGTTAAAAACAAAACAAAACAAAACAAAACAAAAAAAGTTATTTAATACAAACTAGCTTTACAAAAGTGGATGCTGTTGGTGTATAAATTGAAAGCCTTTGTCTCTGAGAAGGGAGAAATGGATGAATTAAGGAAAGGGAGCCTTTTTTTTTTTTGGTAACAAACTTATTGAAGAATTTGACTCTCTAAATAATATGCATATATATTTATGAAAAAAATAAAATTAAACAAACAAAAAAAAAAAACAGCAGAAAGTCCCAAAATTAAAAAAAAAGTTAGTATGTCTCTTTTTAGTTGAATAAATTAAATTTATAATTGCAAAGTAAGCATATTAATATTACAAAAAACCTGGCAGACTTAAGCAAACTGTTCTTATGGTTAATTAAAATGTTGAACTGACAATGCATCTAAAATTTAAGTACATTACAGATAGAGAAATCCTATCTTCAATCCTATGTGTTGAATAAAACCTTCTTAACTGCATGTTCAGTATTTTATATACTTGAGATGAAATATTAATACATGATCCTCATGTCAACTTGACACAGAAAACTGAACTGAATGTTGTCAGGTTCATTACACTATAATCCTATAAAAATTGCCAATATATATATATATATTCAGACAATGTTTGGGCAATAATTTTTAGGCCTTGGGGTAAAATAGGCAGGCTTATTTTTCTTTGATTTTGGAAAAGCGAGCTACTAAAAGTCTTATAATCAGAAGAATGGGCTGAAATAACAGTGTATTTTGTTTAGCTGTTCAAATTTTGATTTATGCATAGTACTAGCAACTTGAAAAAATATGCATAACTTAAAGGTTGAAAGTTATGTTTTATGTGGTAGAAATTTTTAGGACTTCAAGCCCAGGAGGTGGCATCTCAAGAAACCCTGGGAGAACTACTCGGAGGAGATGTGGCAGGGAGCCAGGGTATATAGAAGTTTTGCAACAAAGAGTAAGTAATCAAGTGTCAAAATGTTATTATTGATAAAGGAAAACCAGATATCTTGTTAAGGAATTTAGAGTTTTTCTATGTATGGGAAGATACAAGAATCTGAGCTCACTGAAGTCATTCCCTTATTATGCACTTCAGCTGTGTGGGGCCAGTATCCTGTGTTTTCACATCCAGAACTTCCTCAGGGCTTACCATGGGAAGTGATTGCAGGCTGATGACTGCTAGATGGAAGGCATTCTTCCTGAGTTCCCTCACCAGAGGGGGCTACAATTGCTGATGAGTCTGACTTATTTTCTTTACTGATATGACATGGAATATTCCATGCTTCAGTAAGTATACTTCAGTAAGTATACTATTTACTTTCTAAATTTTTTTCATCTAAAAAAATTCCCTTAACTAGCTTATGGAATCTTAAATTATATTAATTATTTGGTAAATATCCAAAATAATTTTCTTACAGCAAGATGTTATTTCTTTTCTGTATAGTGTTATATCTCTCTTATAGCTTAAAGACATCCTTGGAAAAATATTTTTAGAAACTGCTGTTAATTTTCTATTAAAGAGTTAAACAGTAAAATGATAGCTTTCATTGCAGGTAAACTTCTCCTGTTGCCCAGTGAAGTTTCCACCTTTTTCCTTTCATAGCTGTCGATTCACAATGAATGTCTCATACCCTTAAATCTGTTTTAACCACCTACTTCTGGAGAATAATGCATGAGATTATCCTANCCTGTTGCCCAGTGAAGTTTCCACCTTTTTCCTTTCATAGCTGTCGATTCACAATGAATGTCTCATACCTTAAATCTGTTTTAACCACCTACTTCTGGAGAATAATGCATAAGATTATCCTATCAAAACTAGTATTTTTTGGCATTTTCTATCTGAAAGTAGAAAATTTTTAGAGTTTATCACAAGTTCTAATACTATCTGATAAGCTATCAATGTGGTTAGTTGCTGTTTTTAATTCTATTTGTTGTTCAGTTACTAAGTGTGTCCAACTCTTTGTGACCTCATGAACTGCAGCATGCCCAGCTTCTATGTCCTTCACAATCTCCCAGAGTATGCTCAAAATTATGTCTATTGAATCAATGATACCGTCCAACCATCTCACCCTCTGTGGCCCCATTCTCTTTTTGCCCCCAATCTTTTCCAGCATCAAGGTCTTTTCCAGTGAGTCAGGTCTTTGTATCAGGTAGTCAAAGTATTGGAGATTCAGCATCAGCATCAG
The DNA here is from genome assembly GCA_006410875.1 of Neotragus pygmaeus. NCBI lineage: Eukaryota > Metazoa > Chordata > Mammalia > Artiodactyla > Bovidae > Neotragus > Neotragus pygmaeus. Next base: position 41,631 of record SJYV01041992.1, read on the forward strand.
TCCTTCCAGTGAATATTCAGGATTGATTTCCTTTAGGATTGACTGGTTTGATCTCCTCTCTCTCCAAGGACTCTTGAGAGGCTATTTGACCATATTATTTATGCTATGAATTTTAACTGAAAACATTAATCATCTCTATGAATCTTTTATTATCATCAATAAATTAGTACATTTAGATATTTTCTCATATAAAATAAACTAATATACAGCATTACCCTTCGGTTGTTTTTGGCAGTAAAACGTGTTCAAAAAGCAGCTTTTAAGGAACCCATTAAATTTTTTGGATCACATTAAATTTCGGTAAAATTTATGAAACAAATTAATGTAGACATTGACCAAGCTTATGGAGATTTGGGGAAAATGAGTTACTCAGACTATTATACACTATGCTTTCCATTCCAAGAAATTAATAACCAACTTCCCAATTTTCCATTATTCCAAATATTTTAAACTCAAATACTACTATGCATTTAGGTTTGAAATTACAGTGAGTTCCCAAAATGTTTCTCAATTTATGTACTTGTTTGTTATTGTCACAACAGTTGTCTATCTATATACTGGGGAATGTGCTTCTCACTTGACATAAATCTCAGTTTTGATAGACAGATTGCTCTGGTATCATTCAAGAAATTTTATTTTATTGGTTTCTCTGGATGAGAAGTTGGCAAATATTTTCTTAAAGAGCTAGATAGTAAATATTTTAGACTTGCTATACAAGATAAAATTTTTAAAACATTATCTGGGAATTTACATGATCATTTATAATTAATTTTAAAATTATTTAAAGGCATTCTTATTTTTTCAAGGCTGTACAGAAAGAAATATTGGGTTAGATTTGGCCATAAGGTCATCAGTTACTGAACCCCACTTAGGTGAGGGACTTCCCAGGAGATGCTAGTGGTAAAGAACCCACCTGCCAATGCAGGTGACATAAGAGATGTGAGTTCCATCCCTAGGTTGAGAAGATTCTGTGGAGTAGGGCACAGCAACTGGCTCTGATATTCTTGCTGGATTAGAATACTGGAGTAAACAGAGGAGCCAGGCAGGCTACAGTCCATAGGGTCCATAGAGTCAAACAGGACTGAAGTACTTAACACTAGATTTATTTGTTAGATGAGAGTGAGTCATTTATGGTTACCCACTCTGCATAAGCTCAGAATCTATTCTGAAGGGGAAAAAAATTGCAGATCAGAAAATGCTAAATGTCATCAATACAGCCTGTGCCTCTGAATTATTTTCCTCTCTTTTTACTTTATTCTCCAATTATATTATTTCAGTCAGTTATCAAATCTCTTGGATTGATCTTGTAAAAATTTATGGGAAACATACTTAACTACATTTTCCAAAAGTATATATTGATTTTTCACTGTACTTTAAAAAAATTTGTTTTGAAATAATTATAGATCAATGTGGAGTTAAAAATAAAAGGTAAAGAGATGTTTCGTGACATTTTGACTTAGCTCCTCCCAAAGGTAAAAACTTGCATAACATTGTACACTATCAAAACCAGCAAATTGTCTATGTACAATACACAGAATTTGTATTCAGATTTCAATAGTTTTACAAGCACTGTGTGTGCTTATATTTCTACACAATTCTATACTCCTACATAATTTTATAGAGTGTGTGTGTTTGTGTAACTACTATCATATTCAAGATGCAGAACTGGTCCATCATTGCAGTTTTCTGCTACCATTTTCTGTTGCTGCTGCTGTTAAGTTGCTTCAGTTGTGGCCGAATCTGTGTGACCCCATAGATGGCAGCCCACCAGGCTCCTCAGTCCCTGGGTCTCTCCAGGCAAGAATACTGGAGTGGGTTACCATTTCCTTCTCCAGTGCATGAAAGTGAAAGTGAAGTCGCTCAGTCATGTCCAACTCTTAGCTAGCCCATGGACTGCAGCATACCAGGCTTATAACCACAGTCAATACCACCCTCCCATCATCAACCCCTGACAGTCACTAACATGTCTCCATTGTGTAATATTATTCCATAAATGCTGTGTAAAAATATTCACATTATATGTAAACTTTTGAAATGCTTTTTTTCCCGCCCACTCAGCAAAATTAGCTTGATATTATCCAAGTTGTCAGAGGTGGGATAATGGGTCTGCAGTGGACTGCTGTAGGGTTAGGGCACTGAGTGTAGCAGTGCATTCAAAGGACATTTTGAAGGAGGTCACTGTTATCTTCATTACCTCCACCACAGTTTGGCATCAAGTCAAATAACAGAGAGGGAATACATACCTGTCCTTCAACAAAAGTTGGATTGAAGATTTACTGAGCATGGCCCTGCCAAACAGAAAAAGACCCAGTCTCCCACTCAGTAAGTTTCTCCCATCAGGAAGGTTCCATAAGCTTCTAGTCCTTCTCCATCAGAGAGCAGACAGACTGAAAATCATAATCACAGAAAACTAACCAATCTGATCACATGGACCACAGCCTTCTTTAACTCAATGAAACTACCAGAGATGCTGTGTAGGGCCACTCAAGACGGACAGGTCATGGTGGAGAGTTCTGACAAAATGGGGTCCACTGGAGAAGGGAATGGCAAACCACTTCAGTATTCTTGCCTTGAGAAACCGACAAACAGTATGAAAAGGCAAAAAGACAGGACACTGAAAGATGAACTCCCCAAGTTGGTAAGTGCCCGATATACTATTGGAGATCAGTGGAGAAATAACCCCAGGAAGAATGAAGAGATGGAGCCAAAGCAAAAACAACTACAANACCGACAAACAGTATGAAAAGGCAAAAAGACAGGACACTGAAAGATGAACTCCCCAAGTTGGTAAGTGCCCGATATACTATTGGAGATCAGTGGAGAAATAACCCCAGGAAGAATGAAGAGATGGAGCCAAAGCAAAAACAACTACAAGTCGTGGATGTGACTGGTAATGGAAGTGAAGTTCAGTGCTGTAAAGAGCAATATTGCATAGGAACTTGGAATGTTAGGTCCATCAGTTCAGTTCAGTTGAGTCACTCAGTTGTGCCCGACTCTTTGTGACCCCATGAATCGTAGCACACCAGGCCTCCTGTTCATCACCAATTCCCGGATTTCACTCAAACTCATGTCCATGGTGTGAGTGATGCCATCCAGCCATGTCAACCTCTGTCGTCCCCTTCTCCTCCTGCCCCCAATTCCCCCCNAATATATATGAAAATACATATTATAGAAAACAATTTACACTGGCAAAATTATATGATTTTGCAATAATAGTCAAATATTTTGGATTTATATCAGAACTGTTGTGACTGAAAAGCTAAAATACCATCATTTTCCCCTCATTTTGCACACTGTATCTTTAAATACATTAATGTGTCGATGGATACTTAGGTTAATCCTTAGCAGCAATTATAAATAATGCTGCCATGAACATTGAGGTGGATGTATCTTTTCAAATTAGTATATTTCTTTATTTTAAACATAAATTCAGGAATTTCCAGGGCATATGATAGTTATATTTCTAGTTTTTTTCAGAAACGTCCATACTGTTTTCCACAGTGGCTGTAGCAGTTTACATTCCCATTGGAGAAGGTAGGTTCTCTTTTCCTTGCAACTTTACCAGCATTTGTTATTTTATCTGTGTGTGTCTGTTTTGATGATAGCCATTCTGACAGGTATGAGCTGGTATCTCACTGTGGTTTGATTAGCATTTACCTGATTATTAACAATGCTGAGCACTTTTTCATGACTGTTGGATATCTGCATTTCCTCTATGGAAATATGTTTATTCAGTCTTTCTGTTCATTTTTTATATGAATTATTTGTTTTGGAATTTTTTATGTTGAATTGTGTGAGCTGTTTACATATATTCAATCCATACCATTTTTATTTATTTTTAATTTTTTTAACATAAAAAATCATTTCTATGGAAATTAGAACCATTTAAAGTGTTTGTACAAATTTGCAAATACATACCATTTTTAAATAGTTTATCCATTCAGTAGATTGTCTTATTTTGTCAATGGTTTCCTTTGCTGTGCAAAAGTCTTTGCTTAATTAGGTTACATTTGTTCATTTTTGCTTTTATTTACTTTGTTTTAGGTGACAGGTCCAGAAAACATAGCTCCAGTGTATGTCAAAGAGTGCTTTCCCTATACACTCTTCTGAGAGTTTTATGGTATCTGGTCTTTTAGGTCTTTAATCCTTTTGAGATAACTTTTACAGACAGTATTAGGAAATGTTCTAATTTCATTGTTTTACATGTAGCAGACTAGTTTTCCCAGCACAATTTATTGAAGAGACTGTCCTTTTCCCATTTTATCTTCTTGCCTCACTTGTCTTAGATTGACCATAATGTGTGTGGGTTTATTTCTGGGCTCTCTACTCTGTTCCACTGACCCATGTGTTTCTTTCACTGCAGTACCATACCATTTTGAGTACAGTTGTTTTGCATTGATAGTATAGTCTGAAGTTAAAGAGTTTCATTCCTTTTTCCTTCTGAAGATTGTTCAGTTTGTTTGTTTGTTTGTTTGGGGGAGGGGCATTTGTGTCTCCCTACACTTTTTAAAGTTATTTGTTCTAGTTCTGTGAAAACTACCATATTAACAGGAGTAGCATTGACTCTGTAGATCACTTTCGATAGTTTTACTATATTAACAATACAAATACTTCAAACCCAAGAACCCAGTATATTTTTCCATCTGTTGTATTGTCTTAAAACTTTTTTGTGTGTCTTACAGTTGATATTCAATACACTGTCCAATATCTGAAGCCAGGTAATCATCAGTTTAGCCATTACTGCATTTCAACAAAAAACACAATGGACTATATTCTAGAGTCATAGATTTAGTGATACAATGTTTTCAAGTTTTCTATTATTTATTTGTTAAATGATAAAATATAATGCTTGGGATTGTGTCAATTTGATATTGGCTAAATATGGGCTCTTTTTTTTTTAACTATTATTTACTCTGAGGAATAGAAATTAGTTACACCAACTGAGTGGGATTTTGATAGGATGTTGCAGTGGTATGCCTCAAACTGCTAATACACCATGTATCCACATTCTTAGTTATACCCACACTGACCAGGCTGGAATAAACTTACCTAGTCCATTGGTACAGTAGTAAACACGGCACCATTAGAAACCAGAGAAAAGTGATAGGACATTGAAATTATCTTCCTCTTGCTGTTTTAGGGACCTCTAGCATTATTTCCTGGTGGCTCAAACACTGAAGAATCTGCCTGCAATATGGAAGACCTGGGTTCGATCCCTGGGTTGGGAAGATCCCCTGGAGAAGGAAATGGCAGCCCACTCCAGTATTCTTGCCTGGAGAATCCCAATGGACAGAGGAGCCTGGCTGGCTGCAGTCCATGGGGTCACAGTGTCAGACACAACTAAGTGCCTAAGCATAGCACAGAACTATTTCCATAAGCAGAATTCTGAAAAAGATTATTACAGAACTGTAACCCAGTTGCCTGATGCACCCTAGCTGATAGATAATGATGATCAGAAACATAACTAGCTACCTATTTCATAATTGTCTACAGACTAAAAACATAAATTAATTAAGAGAAGACCTAACCAGTTGAACAGAGCCCAAATTGCAAAACTAGAGAATCATGATGAAAATCAATGGTGATTCTTTCAAATCACTAATTTTGGGGTAGTTTTTTATGTAGCCTTAGAAAACTTATTGTCATCATACTGCTTTGATTAAGTGAGAGTAAAAGTGTTCCTGTGAGAGAGTGAGAATACTTTATATATGGGAGGCATGTGAATCCTTGGTGCTAAAGACAGACTATACTAGATTGTCACAGTAATAGCTCCTGTTTATTCACATCTTCCTGTATGTCTTGTTTGAGTTGTGCCTTTACATGTTAAATATGGACTTTGCCAACTGATCTGAACAATGAGACGATAGTAAACATTACATAAGCAGAGATTTGAGAATTGCTTATGGGTTGTGGCTTTGTCCTATCCCCTGATATTCTTAAAACCAGTCCTATAAGCACCATGTGATGATAACTAGGATAATATGCTAGATGAGGAGCATCCATTGTTCCAGTAACTTGTCATATTGGTCAAAAGCTAGAAATTAAGATCTTTAATTGACCAGCAACTTACCATTTCATGAGTGAGTCCAAAGAGTAGCCTAAATTGCCAAGCCACATAATTGCAAATTAAATTAACATTATTTCAAGGCAATATATTTTGGTTGGGCTTCCCTTATGTTTCAGCTTGCAAAGAATCTGTCTGCAATATGGAAGACCTGAGTTCGATCCCTGGTTAGGAAGATTCCCTGGAGAAGGGAAAGGCTACCAACTTCAGTATCCTGGCTTAGAGAATTCCATGGTCCATTTAGTCCATGCAGTCCCAAAGAGTCAAATACAACTGAGCAACTTTCAATTTCACTTTCATCATGGGTACAAGAGAGGAAATGATCAAGTTTGGAGGAGAGAAGATATAAAACTTTTCTTATTTGTTAATAATTTAAGTATTTGATTATCTTAGTAAATTAAATATTGTGGTTTTTTTTGATTGTAGAAAGCAAAATTATAAATGGAAACATAAGTTTTATTCTGAAAAAAGAAAAATGGGGGAAAGTAAACATGTCTTCATAATATGTCCAGAGTATCATTGGGCTTTCCAGGTGGTGCCAGTGGTAAAGAACCTGCCTACAAGTGCAGGGGACATAAAAGAAACATATTTGATCCCTGGGTTGGGAAGGTCCCCTGGAGGAGGGCACAGCAACCCCCTCCAGTATTCTTGCCTGGAGAATCCCATGGGCAGAGCAGCCTGGTGGACTACAGTCCACGGGGTCACAAAGAGTCAGACAAAACTGAAGTGACTTAACATACACACATAAATAAATTTGTAATGATTTTTAATCATTTACTTCTGTAATGTATAGTTATCTTAAAACATTTCTTTTTATAATATCAACTTAAAATAATAAAATACTTTTAAAAATTTGAAAATATTATATGTTATTGGAAAAATGTTATTAAGTCAAAATATTTTGAAGAGTCTAAAAGACATGCATTTTATATTTAACTTTGCATTTAGAATTCCTTTATTTCTTTGTTCATCTACAAATTCAGATGGTTGAAGTCGACTTTCAGTGTGTACTTTAACATCCAAAATTTAACGACTTTAAATCCTTTTAAGGTATTTACATTTAGTCACATGATAGATAAAATATGCCATTGAAAACAGACACTGATAATGGTATTTCCCAACAAAATCCATTAGAATAGCATGACTGTTTCTAGATATGAAAGGATTTTTTTTTCTTTCTAGATATGAAAGGATTCATAACTGATAATGTATTATTTCTTCTATATATAATCAATTCTAATATGATGGAAAAATCCATTCTTCAGGGCACTAAAATTAATTCTACTTTCTTAGCATTATATTTTTTATATTTTTATGAGACAGATTATGATTATCTTAAGCATGTTAGAATATTTAAAATGAAATATTGTAGGTAAATATATATATTTAGTTTATGGAAGACAAATACATTCAAAAAACTGCCAAGTATTATTTTATGGTTTGCAAATAACTTTGTAAAGCAAATTAATAGGAAAATAGTATAAAGGGAGAGATAATTATTTTCACTTATGTCATTTTTAATTGACCACGATAATATGAGAGCTATTCACCCTCATCACTGTAGTAACCTCCTGCCCACATATTCACTCTTATATAGACATAAAGCCAAGTTGAGCAATAAGATTAGCAAATTCTAAGATAGTTTAATTAACTTGCAGATGTCTTAGCACCATTCTGAAAGTTAATCAGTAGATGCATACATGGTGTGATTTGTTACTCCGTGTTTTCTTTACAGGAGCAAAGCCATGGAAGTCAGCTTACCTTCTTTTCTACTCTATAGAGTAGAAAATGAGATATATATTATTAATTTGGCTGTGCAACAAGTGTATCCCCATCTTCTCTGTAGAAATATGCTTTAAAATGATCTATATTTAGTTAACCTGACTATTTCGTGTTCATGTTCACTTAAAAAGTCCAACTGGAAATAAATCCTAAACAATCCTGTGCTCTGTCTTGATTTATTTCCATTTTATAGATGAGAACCTATGATCCTAGAGAAAGTTACCCTGCTTAGATAAGACCCATGGTTTTCTACCATTTAATTGACATGATTGGATCTGTTTATGACTTTCTGAATCAGTCTGTGTTACCCATTTACTCTGTGTGATAGAAAATATGTATATATAGGACATTGGCCTACTAAATTAAGCAAGCAGAATTTTCAAGCTAGAAACATGCATATGCCAATAGTGCATCAGTTTGAAATATTTCCTGCTTTTCTTATCTATAGTGAGTTTATCTAATACAAGCTTTTATTTCACACTCAAACATAAGTGTTCCATTTGTAGAAAATTTAACTTGTAAAATAATTTCCACAGCTCATTACTTCATTCGCTATAGAATATCTGACACTTGTGATGTTCTAACACAAAGATGTAATCACTGACAGTGCTAATTGTAGGACAGTTCAGTTCAGTTCAGTCGCTCAGTTGTGTACGACTCTGCATCCCCATGGACTGAAGCACTCCAGGCCTTCCTGATCAACAGCAACTCCTTTATGCCCACTGAGTTGGTGATGCCATCCAACCATCTCATCATCTGTCGTCCTCTTCTCCTCCTGCCCTCAATCTATCCCAGCATCAGGGTCTTTTCAAATGAGTCAGCTCTTTGCATCAGGTGGCCAGCATCAGTCCTTCCAATGAATATTCAGGACTGATTTCCCTTAGAACTGACTGTTTGGAACCCCTTGCAGTCCAAGGGACGCTCAAGAGTCTTCTCCAGCACCACAGTTCAAAAGCATAAGTTCGTCAGCGCTCAGATTTCTTTACAGTCCAAGTCTCACATCCATACATGACCACTGAAAAATCATAGCCTTGAATAGACTTCTCAACTTTTTTGACAAAGTTATGTCTCTGTTTTTTTTTTTTTTTTTTAATATGCTATCTAGGTTGGTCATAACTTTCCATCCAAGGAGTAAGCGTCTTTTAATTTCATGTCTGCAATCACCATGTGCAGTGATTTGGGAGCCCCCCCAAAATAAAGCCTCTCACTGTTTCCACTGTTTCCCCATCTATTTGCCATGAAGTGATGGGACCAGATGCCA
>SJYV01041992.1:74757-93240 GCA_006410875.1 Neotragus pygmaeus
ACAGTGGAAGTGAGAAATAGATTTAAGGGACCAGATGTGCTAGATACAGGGCCTGATGAACTATGGACGGAGATTCATGACATTGTACAGGACACAGGGATCAAGACCATCCCCATGAAAAAGAAATGAAAAAAGGCAAAGTGGCTGTCTGGGGAGGCCTTAAAGACAGCTGTGAAAAGAACAGAAGTGAAAAGCAAAGGAGAAAAGGAAAGATATAAGCATCTGAATGCAGAGTTCCAAAGAATAGCAAAGAGAGATAAGAAAGCCTTCCTCAGTGATCAATGCAAAGAAATGGAGGAGAACAGCAGAATAGGAAAGACTAGAGATCTCTTCAAGAAAATTAGAGATACCAAGGGAACATTTCATGGAAAGATGGGCTTGATAAAGGACAGAAATGTTATGGGTCTAAAAGAAGCAGAAGATATTAAGAGGAGGTGATAAGAATACAAAGAACTGTGCAAAAAAGATCTTCATGGTCAAGATAAACATGATGGTGTGATCATTCACCTAATAGAGACAACTTGGAATGTGAGGTCAAGCGGGCCTTAGCAAGCATCACTAGGAACAAAGCTTGTGGTGGTGATGGAATTCCAGTTGAGCTATTTCACATCCTGAAAGATGATGCTGTAAAAGTGCTGCACTCAAAAAGCCAGAAAATTTGGGAAACTCAGCAGTGGCCACAGGACTAGAAAAGGTCAGTGTTCATTCCAATCCCAAAGAAAGGCAATGCCAAATAATGCTCAAACTACCACACAATTGCACTCATCTCACACATTAGTAAATTAATACTCAAAATTCTCCAAGCCAGGCTTCAGCAATGCATTAACCGTGAACTTCCAGATGTTCAAGCTGCTTTTAGGAAAGACAGAGGAACCAGAGATCAAATTGCAAACATCTGCTGAATCATTGAAAAAGCAAGAGAGTTCCAGAAAAACATTTATTTCTGCTTTATTGATTATGCCAAAGCCTTTGACTGTGTGGATCACAAGAAAATGGGGAAAATTCTGAAACAGATGGGAATACCAGACCTGTCTCTTGAGAAACCTATATGCAGGTCAAGAAGAAACAGTTAGAACTGAACATGGAACAACAGACTGGTTCCAAACAGGAAAAGGAGTGTGTCAAGGCTGTATATTGTCACCCTGCTTATTTAACTTAGATGCAGAGTACTTCATGAGAAACACTCGACTGGAAGAAGCACAAGCTGGAATCAAGATTGCTGGGAGAAATATCTATAACCTCAGGTAAGCAAATGACACCATCCTTATGGCAGAAAGTGAAGAGGAGCTAAAAAGCCTCTTGATGAAAGTGAAAGAGGAGAGTGAAAAAGTTGGCTTAAAGCTCAACATTCAGAAAACTACGAGAATGGAATCTGGTCCCATCATTTCATGGGAAATAGATGGGGAAACAGTGCAAAAAGTGTCAGACTTTATTTTTGGGAGTTCCGTAATCATTGCAGATGGTGATTGCTTCCATGAAATCAAAAGACACTTACTACTTGGAAAGAAAGTTATGACCAACCTAGAGAGCATATTGAAAAGCAGAGACACTATTTTGCCAACAAAGGTCCATCTAGTGAAGGCTATGGTTCTTCCTGTGGCCATGAACAGATGTGAGAGTTGGACTGTGAAGAAAGATAAGCAATGAAGAATTTATGCTTCTGAACTGTGGTGTTGGAGAAGACTCTTGAGAGTCCCTTAGACTGCAAGGAGATCCATTCAGTCTATTCTAAAGGAGATCAGTACTGGGTGTTCTTTGGAAGGAATGATGCTAAATCTAAAACTCCAGTACTTTGGTCACCTCATGCGAAGAGTTGACTCATTGGAAAAGATTCTGATGCTGGGAGGGATTGTGGACAGTAGAAGAAGGGGACAAAAGAGAATGAAAACTGGATGGCACCACTGACTTGATGGACGTGAGTCTGAGTGAACTCTGGGAGTTGGTGATGGACAGAAAGGCCCGGCATGCTGTGATTCATGGTGTCGCAAAGAGTCTGACATGACTGAGCAACTGAACTGAACTGAACTGAACTAAGTCTGGGTGACAAGATGCCATACCTTCAGGCAGCAGCTTTTAAAATACATAGCCTTTCAAAAAACCAGCTTTTGGCTTTGTTGATTTTTGCTATGGTCTCTTTTGTTTCTTTTGCATTTATTTCAGCTCTAAGTTTTAAGATTCCTTTCCTTCTACTAATTCTGGGGTTCTCCATTTTTTCCTTTTCTAGTTGCTTTAGGTGTAGAGTTAGGCTATTTATTTGACTTTTTTCTTGTTTCCTGAGGTATGCCTGTATTGCTATGAACTCTCCTCTTAGCACTGCTTTTATAGTGTCCCACAGGTTTTGGGTTTCTGTGTTTTCATTTTCATTCATTTTTATGCATATTTTGATTTCTTTTTTGATTTCTTCTGTGATTTGTTGGTTATTCAGAAGCGTGTTGTTCAGCCTCCATATGTTGGAATTTTTTAATAGTTTTTCTACTGTAATTGAGATCTAACCTTTATGCATTATGGTCAGAAAAGATGCTTGGAATAATTTTGATTTTTTTTGAATTTATCAAGGTTAGATTTATGGCCCAGGATGTGACCTATCCTGGAGAAGGTTCTGTGAGCACTTGAGAAAAAGGTGAAATTCATTGTTTTGGGGTGAAATGTCCTACAGATATCAATTAGGTCTAACTGGTCTATTGTATCATTTAAAGTTTGCAATTCTTTGTTAATTTTCTGTTTAGTTGATCTGTCCACAGGTGTGAGTGGGGTATTAAAGTCTCCCACTATTATTGTGTTATTGTTAATTTCCCCTTTCATGGTTGTTAGCATTTGTCTTACATATTATGGTGCTCCTATGTTGGTGCATATATATTTATAATTGTTATATCTTGGATTGATCCTTTGATCATTATGTAGTGGCCTTCTTTTTCTCTTTTCACAGCCTTTATTTTAAAGTCTATTTTATCGGATATGAGTATTGCCATTCCTGCTTTCTTTTGGTCTCTATTTGCGTGATATATCTTTTTCCAGCCCTTCACTTTCAGTCTGTATGTGTTCCTTGTTGCCGGGGGCCAGCATGAGGAATCCCGCCCATGACAAGGTCATGTGGAAGGAAGCCTGACAAAACACAAGGAAGTGATCAGACTTCAGGGGTTCCCCCTGGAATTTCTTGAGCATCCACCTCCCAAGATCAGAGTCTGCCTGCTTTACTGTGTTATGCTTAACACCTACTCTTCTGTCATTAACAGGGGGCTGTCCCCCCACCACCTTTTTCTGGGAAAATTTAGAGCTTTTAGATAATAAACCTCCTGGGCATAATATGAGTATTTCAGTCCAAAACCCCTCTGATGGCTTTCTAGCCTGCCTGTAGGAGTCTTACAACTGTGCATGTGATTGCTTGAGGCCTCCTGACCGCTGGAGGCACAGGAAGCTTAAAACATCCTAGGAATGTAGGGGCTTCCAAGGAGTCAAAATCATTAGAATAAGACTGATTAAATGTTTCATTTGTTGAGCCAATACTTGCTGCCAAATTTTCATATCTTTTATTTTTAGATATAGTTGGTATATAGAAAAACAGGTAGTAGACCTGGTATTAGCAACATTAGATCTTTGAGTTAAGTACTTTCTTTATTATAACCCACTGCACCTTTGATCTACAGGAATGTAACTTTATTTAGTACTTTGAGGGTGATGCAGAGTAAAGAGAAACTCTTCTAGGGAAAAGGAGTTTTCTGGTTGAGAGACAATTATTCAAAAGAGAGCCATAAAAATGTTAACAGGCCTCTTGGCCAGAAGATAATGTAAACCACGTGAGACCTTTGGTATACAGGAGGGTATGCAAAAAGAAAGCCTTGTTTGTCTCATTTGAGGGTCAGGACTGCTGCCCCTGCATAACTCTGCAATTCCATTATTTCTTTATGTACAACTTGGGGTATATAAGCTGATTTTGAAAAATAAAGTTTTTGGAGTCTTGCACCGACACTGGGCTTCCCCATGTCATTCTTTTCTCTCCTTTTTTAGCTGAATTTCCATCTGGAGTGGGGAGGCTCACCACGTATACTTATTTTCCCAGGCTGCTAAGACCCAAGCAAAAGAGAGCTTAAGGCAGGGCACCCTTCGATATTCAAGTGGGCACCGGTGGCCTAACGTAGATGGTGCAAACCTCTTGTCTCGAGGTTTTATTTGTTTTTCCCGTAAACCAAGTTATTCAGCATCTTTTCTGCACTAAGTTTTCCTACTACACTATTTCTTCCTAATCTAATCTTATATCTCTAAATAACTAAGTTTTTCCTCGCCTATCCATCTCCCCTTCGAATCACCCTGGGTCCACCAGGGCTGGACCCTGGCACCTTGTCTTGAGGTGGGTTTCTTGTAGGCATCATATATAGAGGNGGGAGGGGGATTCAGGATCAGGAGCTCGTGTACACCTGTGGTGGATTCATGTCGATGTATGGCAAAGCCAATAGAGTATTGTAAAGTAAAATAAAGTAAAAAAAAAGAAAAATAAAATAAAATAAAAGTGAAGCTGGGGCAAAATGGAGAAGAAGAGAGACCAAATAGTAGGGATAAAGGTATTTGGATTTGATTCAGTAGGATGCAGAAAAACTGCTGAAAGTTTGTCATTAAGTGAATAAACCGATCATGCTTTCAGTCTGAAAGGTTTATCCTGTAGGATAAAAGAGAAAGAGATGGAGACAAAGGACTTAGTTAAGAGGTGTATTTAATAGCTTAAGGAAAAGGTAACATGTATTTCAACCACATTTGTACTAGAGAACATCTTGCATGTAGGTGACTAGGTTGAATAAAGAGCAGACTCAAGGTAAACATTAGTCCTACGTGCTTTTTTTTACATATAACCATTTATTCACTGACAAGTATGGTGAAGACTAGTAGACTAATTTTTTTTTAAGTCACTGGGAGTTATTTCCTATTTAAAGAAGAGGTCAAATGCAATGGCAAATAATCAGAACACAGCCTGCAGAGGTTTTGTTTGGCTGTGTACTGCCAAAATAAATACATGTGAATATTTTTAGAATAAAAATGATCTCTCGAGTTCATTAGTTCATCAGTTTCCTCTTGTTTTGTTGTGTCCAACTGAAGATATTTACTCAGTGAATTTTATTCTGATTCAGTTCAATTCAGTTCAGTTCAGTCACTCAGTCATGTCCGACTCTCTGCGACCCCATGAATTGCAGCACGCCAGGCCTCCCTGTTCATCACGAGCACCTGGAGTTCACTCAAACTCACATCTATCGAGTCAGTGATGCCATCCAGCCATCTCATCCTCTGTCATCCCCTTTTCTTCCTGCCCTCAATCCTTCCCAGCATCAAAGTCTTTTCCAATGAGTCAACTCTTCGCATGAGGTGGCCCAAGTATTGGAGTTTCAACTTTAGCATCATTCCTTCCAATGAAATCCCGATTACTCTAATTAAATGTGCAATCATTCCCAACTCTGTTCTTTCAACCCTACATACCTTGTTATATATTATATATGTTTTATTATTTTAAACTTTTTATTTTTTAATAATTTCTGTCTCAAGAGAAATAGCATAAAGAGATCCAGATATAATTTAAGTGAAGTTGCTCAGTCGTGTCTAACTCTTTGCGACCCCATGGACTGTACAGTCCATGGAATTCTCCAGTCCAGAATACTGGAGTTAATAACCTTTCCCTTATCCAGGGGATCTTCTGAACCCAGGGATCAACATCAGGTCTCCTGCATTACAGGTGTATTCTTTACTGGCTGAGCCATGAGGGAAGCCCAAGAGTACTGGAGAAGGTAGCCTATCCCTTCTCCAGAGGATATTCTTGACCCAGGAATCAAACCGGGCTTTCCTGAATTTCAGGCAGATTCTTACTGGTGTATCAGGGAAGCTCCCCTAACTTGCTCAATCTTAATTTAGTTTTTCTTAGCACTCATACAATGATAAATTTAATGTAGTTATTTAATATATTATTGCATTATCTTTCTTCAACACATCCCACTAGAAAAACTTCACAATATATCATATATGAAATGAACAGCCAGTCCAGGTTCAATGCATGATACAGGATGCTTGGGGCTGGTGCAATGGGATGACCCAGAGGGATGGAATGGGAAGGGAGGTGGGAAGGGGGTTCACGTTGGGGAACACGTGCACACCCGTGGTGGATTCATGTTGATGTATGGCAAAACCAATACAATATTTTAAATTAATTAGCCTTTAATTAAAATAAATATTAAACTATTATTCAACATTATTCAACATAGTTTTGGAAGTTTGGCCACAGCAATCAGAGCAGAAAAAGAAATAAAGGGAATTCAAATTGGAAAAGAAGAAGTAAAACTCACTTTTGGCAGACATGATCCTCTACATGGAAAACCCTAAAGACTCCACCAGAAAATTACTAGAACTAATCAATGAATATATTAAAGTTGCAGGATATAAAATCAACACACAGAAATCCCTTGAATTCCTATACACTAATAATGAAAAAATAGAAAGAAAATTAAGGAAACAATCCCATTCACCATTGCAATGAAAAGAATAAAATACTTAGGAATTTATCGACCTAAAGAAACAGGGAGGCCTGGCATGCTGCAATTCATGAGGTAGCAAAGAGTCAGACACGACTGAGTGACTGAACTGAACTGAACTGAACTGAAAGAAACAAAAGACCTATATATAGAAAACTATAAAACACTAGTGAAAGAAATCAGAGGACACTAATGGAGAAATAGACCGTGTTCATGGAAATGGAAGAATCAATATAGTGAAAATGAATATACTACGCAAAGCAATCTATAGATTCAATGCAATCCCTATCAAGCTATCAATGGCATTTTCACAGAGCTAGAACAATTGATTTCACAATTGGTATGGAAATATAAAAAACCTCATATAGCCAAGAAATCTTGAGAAAGAAAAATGGAACTAGAGGAATCAACCTGCATGACTTCAGGCTCTACTACAGAGCCACAGTCATCAGACAGTATGGTACCAGCACAAAGACAGAAATATAGATCAATGGAACAAAATAGCAAGCCCAGAGATAAATCCATGCACCTATGAACACCTTATTTTTGACAAAGGAAGCAAGAATATGCAATGGGGAAAAGACAATCTCTTTAATAGGTGGTGCTGGGAAAACTAGTCAACCACTTGTAAACGTATGAAACTAGAACACTTTCTAACACCATACACATAAATAAACTAAAAATGGATTAAAGATTTAAATGTAAGACCAAAAATTCTAAAACTCTTAGAAGAAAACATAAGCAAAATGCTCTCTGACATAAATCAGAGCAGGATCCTCTATGACCCACCTCCCAGAATACTGGAAATAAAAGCAACAATAAACAAATGGTATCTAATTAAAATTAAAGGCTTCTGCACAACAAAGGAACTATAAGCAAGGTGAAAAGACAGCCTTCTGAATGAGAGAATAGCAAATGAAGCAACTGACAAACAATTAATCGCAAAAATATACAAGCAACTCCTGCAGCTCAATTCCAGAAAAATAAACAACCCAGTCAAAAAAGGGGCCAAAGAACTAAACAGACACTTCTCCAAAGAAGACATACAGGTGGCTACCAAACACATGAAAAGATGCTCAACATCACTCATTATCAGAGAAATGCAAATCAAAACCACAATGAGGAACCACTTCACACCAGTAAGAATGGCTGTGATCCAGAAGTCTATAAGCAATAAATGCTGGAGAGAGTGTGGAGAAAAGGGAACCCTCTGACGCTGCTGGTGGGAATGCAAACTAGTACAGCCACTATGGAGAACAGTGTGGAGATTCCTTAAAAAACTGGAAATAGAACTGCCTTATGACCCAGCAATTCCACTGCTGGGCATACACACTAAGGAAACCAGAATAGAAAGAGACACATGTACCCCAATGTTCATCCCAGCACTGTTTATAATAGCCAGGACATGGAAGCAACCTAAATATCCATCAGCAGATGAATGGATAAGCAAGCAGTGGTACATATACACAATGGAGTATTACTCAGCCATTAAAAAGAATACATTTTAACCAGTTCTAATGTGGTGGATGAAACTGGAGCCGATTTTACAGAGTGAAGTAAGCCAGAAAGAAAAACACCAGTACAGTATACTAATGCATATATATGGAATTTAGAAAGATGGTAATGATAACCCTGTATGTGAGACAGCAAGAGAGACACAGATGTATAGAACAGTCTTTTGGACTCTGTGGGAGAGGGCTAAGGTGGGATGATTTGGGGGGATGGCATGGAAACATGTATAATATCATATAAGAAAGGAATGGCCAGTCCAGGTTTGATACAGGATCCTTGGTGCTGGTGCACTGGCATGACCCGGAGGGATTGTATGGGGAGGGAGGTGGTAGGGGCTTTCAAGATGGGGAACACGTGTACACTCATGGCAAATTTATGTTGATGTGTGGCAGAACCAATACAATATTGTAATTAGCCTCCAATTAAAATAAATAAATTTAAATTAAAAATAAATAAATAAATAAATAAATATATATATATATATATAAAGAAAAACTTCACAATAAATAGGAAGAATTTTTATTTTGTTCACTGATATATAGTGTTGTAAATTTTGCCAACCACAAAGGAACGTCAACAGTTTGTCACTGAATGGCAATAATATAGTAATGATAGCTGATGCCAAAGAAGTATTTTTTCATATATAATTCAATTCAATGTAGGTGTACATTGACCTACACCATAAGAACCAAGTTTTGAAGACTTAACTAGCAATATCCTCACAATTTAGGGGGGATTTGGGTTCAGAGTCCATTTAAAATGATCATTACATTTGCTGTTTTGAATTTGGTACAAAATATTATAAAGGTTTATGGTACTTTGTAGGCAATGTAACACATTCAAGTGTTGGTTGGCCTAAAATCCTCTGTAAACTTACAGTCAAATATCAAATGTAATAGGTGGATGGAAAATGTACAGTTTTTCTTTCATATTATTTTGACTAGAGTTAATATGTTCAGTACTAGTTCATATAAACTATCAATGACATATACTATACATTGATAGATATGACAGAGATGAGATAATTTCCATGTTTATATAATTTCTGTTTAGATATGTAATACATATTTAACAAACAGAGAAAGAGCAACTATAATACAGAGCCAAATTGGAGAAAAGAAACAGAGTAATATGTTATATAATTAAAAGAATTAAATACACACATATATACATTCTTGATTTCCAGTTGTCATGTGGATGTTTGGGCTTCCCTTGTGGCTCAGCTGTAAAGAATATACCTGTAATGTGGTAGACCTGGGTTTGATACCTGGGTTGGGAAGATCCCCTGGAGAAGGGAAAGGTTACCCATTCCAGTATTCTGGCCTAGAGAATTACACAGACTGTAGAGTCCATGAGAATAAGAAGAGTTGAACATGACTGAGCGAGGTTCACTTAAGTTATATAGATGTTTTATTATCATTAAAAATAAAATTAAAAAGTATGCAAAGATATAAATGAATTATTTAGCTTCTTCTTCTTCTTCTTTTTTTTTTTTTTCCTGTTTTAGGCAGTCTTGTCTGTATATTTATTCAGGAAGAAACTATGTCAATTTATGTACCCTCTTTAGACTAGATTTTGGCAGCTTATTCATAAAAATATCAAAGATAAAGATACTAATTTCAATTCCATCATTTGGAACAGGCTATATGAAATATTTTAAGATCTTTCCATCCACTGGTACTGTGAATGTTTCTGGAAAAAAATAAGCCCAAACTGATATTTTCATTTTTGACTTGTATGTACATCTACTTTATTATCTAAAGAAGGAAATCTTGAGAGTAAAAGGGACATAAATTTAATCTGGACAACATGTATGAACTATGTAGTTTTGATGTGTGATTATTACACTTATAAGTTCCCTTTTGTAACGTAGGAAAAGGCACAAATAATTATTCTCTTTATTTTCAATATCCCATGTAAAGTAATGCACTTTCTGTTTTTACATCTTGTTGTTCAGTTGCTGAGTAATACTCAACTCTTTGCAACCGCATGGACTGCAATACAGACTTCCCTATCCTTCACCATCTCCCAGAGTTGCTTAAACTCATGTCCATTGAGTCAGTGATGCCCTCCAACCATCTCATGCTCTGTCACCTACTTCTTTTTCTGCCCTCAGTCTTTCCCAGCATTCAGAGACTTTTCTAATGAGTTGGTTCTTTGCATCAGGTGGCCAAAGTATTGAAGCTTCAGCATCAGTCCTTCCAATGAATATTCAGGGTTGATTTCCTTAAGGATTGACTGGTTTGATCTCTTTGCTGCCCAAGTGACTATCAAAAGTCTTCTCCAACATCACAGTTCGAAAGCATCAGTTCTTGGGTGGTCAGCCTTTTTACGGTCCAACTCTCATATCTGTGCATGACTACTGGGAAAATCATAGCTTTGACTATATTATACAAACATTTTTTGACAAAGTGATGTCTCTGCTTTTTAAACATGTTGACTAGGTTTGTCATAGTTTTTATTCAAGGAACAAGCATCTTTTAAATTTCGTGGCTGCAGTCACAGTCCGCAATGATTTTGGAGCCCAAGAAAATAGTATGTCACTATTTCCATTGTTTCTGCCTTTATTTGCCATGAAATGATGGGGCCAGACACTATAATCTTAGTTTATTGAATGCTAAGCTTTACATCAACATTTTCAGTCTCCACTTTCACCTTCATGAAGAGGCTGTTTAGTTTTTACAACTAAGAGTCAATAATTCTTGACATAAGATGTTCTATGTTAACTAATGAAGTCAGGTCTACAAACTCATATCTTATTTCCACCTTTGTTATCCCTTTTCCTCTCTGTGTTTCTTCATGTCTACTCTATAATAGTCCGTCATTAAAGTGATTTCTTTATCTTTTAAAATTCATCCTGTGGTATTTATTAACAAGTGTCTTATGCTTTAGCACAGCATTTTTCTGGAGAATATTTTTCTCCAGTCCTTTTCTCTGAGCCTCTTTCCTTGTTCCAGGTGTCAATGTTTATCAGGTGGGTTAAATATTTTCTTTACATAACTTATTCTATGGTAAGTCCTTGAAAACATAAACACATAATTACCATGTAATTCAACATTTCCACTTTTGGGTTTATACTCAAAAGAATTTAAAGCAAGGATTTGAGAGATATTTATACATCAATGTTTCAAATCCTTGAAAACTTAAACACATAATTACCATACAATTCAGCATTACCACTTCTTAGTATATACTTGATAGAATTGAAAGCAGAGATTTGAGATATATTTACACATCAATGTTTGCAAGAACATTATTCACAATAGCTTGAACTTGGGCATAACACAAATATCCACTAAACGATGAATGAATAAATGCATGTGGTGTATGCTGCTGCTAAGTCACTTCAGTTGTGTCCAACTCTGTGTGACCCCACAGATGGCAGCCCACCAGGCTCTCCCATCCCTAGGATTCTCCAGGTAAGAACACTGGAGTGAGTTGCCATTTCCTTCTCTAACATATGGTGTATACATACACTGAAATACTATTCTGTCTTAAAAAAGGATCAATTTTGATGTATGGATGAACATTGAACACATTATGCTAAGATAAATAAGCCAGGCACAAATATTATAGGGTTCTATTTATAAGTGAGGTAGAAATTATAATGGTTTCAGGGTCCTGAGTGATAGAAGAATGGAATATAAAATTTTTAGATATGGTAGTGATTGTTGCACATCAATGGGAATGTACTTGATACTGCATTACTGTACACTTCAATTTATTAAAATAGTAAATGTTTTGCTAGGTGAGGCTTCCCTGATAGTTCAGTTGGTAAAGAATCTGCCTGCAATGCAGGAGAACCCGGTTCAATTCCTAGAGCAGGAAGATCTGCTGGAGAAGGGATAGGCTACCCACTCTAGCACCCTTGGGCTTGCCTTGTGGCTCAACTGGTAAAGAATCTGCCTGTAATAAGGGAAACCTGAATTTGATTCGCAGGTTGGACAGATCCCCTGGAGAAGTGAAAGGCTACCCACTCCACTATTCTGGCCTGGAGTATTCAGTCCATGGGATCGCAAAGAGTCAGGAACACCTGAGTGACTTTCACTTTCATATGTCCTATGTACATTTTATCACAATGAGGAAAAAATAATTTATCATCAATGTTTTGAATTTCCTTGATAGCCTATTTACTCAATGAAAAAGTGAAGACAGGTCCAAATAATTTTCCAAACTAATTAATATACTTTAATTAACTTTTGCTTCAGAACAGTTTTATATTTTTAGAACAGTTACAAAGTTAGTTCAGGCAGTTCTGATATACTCCAATCCAGTTTTCCCTATCATTAAAACTTTATACTGGTATGAAGGAGAAGGCAATGGCACCCCACTCCAGTACTCTTGCCTGGAAAATCCTATGGACAGAGGAGCCTGGTAGGCTGCAGTCCATGGGGTCACTAAGAGTCTGACACGACTGAGCGACTTCACTTTCACTTTTTACTTTCATTCATTGGAGAAGGAAATGGCAACCCACTCCACTGTTCTTGCCTGGAGAATCCCAGGGATGGGGGAGCCTGGTGGGCTGCCATCCATGGGGTCACACAGAATCGGACACGACTGAAGTGACTTAGCAGCAGCAGCAGCAGCAGCAGCATACTGGTATGATGTGTTCATTATAATAAATGAAACTGTGAGTAAGTGAGTGAGTGAAAGTCACTTAGTTGTGTCTGACTCTATACAGCCATGGAATCCTCCAGGCCAGAATAGTGGAGTGGGTAGCCTTTCCCTTCTCCAGGGGATCTTCCCAACCCAGGGATCAAACCCAGGTCTCCCACATTGCAGGCGGATTCTTTACCAGCTGAGCCATGAAACAGTATAGACACATTATTATTAAAGTCCATGCTTTATTTGGATTTCCTTTTTCTTTTTTAATCTAATGCTCTTTTTTTCTGCCTAGCACCCCATCCAGGATACCACATCATGTTTAGTCGTTATATATCTTAGTGCACAGACATTGTGCAAACCTGCAGGCATGTGTCTTGGGCTGGGAAAAGCAGTGACATGGCTAGGACCGTCTTTGCTGGTATCCTCCTGTCCTGACATCAGCAAGTCATCTGGTATACTCTCCTCTGAGCCTCACCTCTCAGATGGTGAAGAATGTTCCTAAGATGAGGAAAAATTTCCTCTTTCACAGCACCCCCCTGGGGGAACAGTTCTTGTTGTAGCTTAGTCACTAAGTCATATCTGACTCATTAAGACCCCCATGGACTGTAGCCCACCAGGCTTCTCTGTCCCTGGGATTTTCTAAGCAAGAATACTAGAGTGGATTACCATTTCCTTTTCCAGGGGATGTTCCCAACCTGGGGATTGAACCTGTTTCTCTTGCATTAGCAGGAGTTTCATTATCATCTGAGCCACCAAGGAAGCCCAAAAAGCACTGCAGATCCTGCCCCAATACCCTGCTCCCAATCCCACCCTCATTTTTTTTTTTTTTTNGTGAGTGAGTGAAAGTCACTTAGTTGTGTCTGACTCTATACAGCCATGGAATCCTCCAGGCCAGAATAGTGGAGTGGGTAGCCTTTCCCTTCTCCAGGGGATCTTCCCAACCCAGGGATCAAACCCAGGTCTCCCACATTGCAGGCGGATTCTTTACCAGCTGAGCCATGAAACAGTATAGACACATTATTATTAAAGTCCATGCTTTATTTGGATTTCCTTTTTCTTTTTTAATCTAATTCTCTTTTTTTCTGCCTAGCACCCCATCCAGGATACCACATCATGTTTAGTCGTTATATATCTTAGTGCACAGACATTGTGCAAACCTGCAGGCATGTGTCTTGGGCTGGGAAAAGCAGTGACATGGCTAGGACCGTCTTTGCTGGTATCCTCCTGTCCTGACATCAGCAAGTCATCTGGTATACTCTCCTCTGAGCCTCACCTCTCAGATGGTGAAGAATGTTCCTAAGATGAGGAAAAATTTCCTCTTTCACAGCACCCCCCTGGGGGAACAGTTCTTGTTGTAGCTTAGTCACTAAGTCATATCTGACTCATTAAGACCCCCATGGACTGTAGCCCACCAGGCTTCTCTGTCCCTGGGATTTTCTAAGCAAGAATACTAGAGTGGATTACCATTTCCTTTTCCAGGGGATGTTCCCAACCTGGGGATTGAACCTGTTTCTCTTGCATTAGCAGGAGTTTCATTATCATCTGAGCCACCAAGGAAGCCCAAAAAGCACTGCAGATCCTGCCCCAATACCCTGCTCCCAATCCCACCCTCATTTTTTTTTTTTTTTGCCCTATCTAGTTTTCTGATGCTCATTTTTGTTCTTTGAGACTGCCAGCATTCAGTAGTTATTATGTGGGAATGTTTCCGTATGTAGATGTATTTTTAATGTATTTCATGGAGGATATTATTCTGCCAAATTGATCTCCACCTTCTGGTCATCATTAAGAGTTTTATTTTTAAATAACATTTGTATTATGTCTTCTACATAATATTGATTTTAGACACTGTGGTACTAGTCTTTGGAAAATTCTAGCAAAATAAAACAGTAGCAGGTATTAGAGGATGTAATTGTTTTCACTCGAGAGTCCTTTGGACTGCAAAAAAGATTCAATCTTTCAATCCTAAAGGAAATCAGTCCTCAATATTCATTGGAAGGACTGATGCTGAAGCTGAAACTCATTTGAAAAGACCCTGATGCTGGGAAAGATTGAAGGTGGGAGGAGAAGGGGATGATAGAGGATGAGATGATTGGATGGCATCACCAACTTGATGAACATGAGTTTGAGATCTGGAAGTTGGTGATGGACAGGGAAGCCTGGNATTTGAAAAGACCCTGATGCTGGGAAAGATTGAAGGTGGGAGGAGAAGGGGATGATAGAGGATGAGATGATTGGATGGCATCACCAACTTGATGAACATGAGTTTGAGATCTGGAAGTTGGTGATGGACAGGGAAGCCTGGTATGCTACAGTCCATGGGGTTGCAAAGAGTCATACACAGCTGAGCAATTGAACTGAAATGAACTGAATAGTTTTCACAAAACCAAATGAAATATTAATAACTATTAGAATAAAACATATACATATCTACATATATTTGTGCCCAGATGCTCAGTTGTGCCCAGCTCTTTGCAACCCAATGGAATGTAGCCCACCAAGCTCTTCCGTCCAAGGCATTCTCAGGTGAGAACATTAGGGTGGATTGCCATTTCCTCCTTCAGGGGATCTTCCCAACCCATGGATCAAACTCATGTCTTTTAAGTCTCCTGCATTGTCAAGCAGATTCTTTATTACTAGCACCACCTGGTGAGCCCCAATAACTCAAAAATGCCAAAGCTCATCAAAACTCTTTTTGAAGCATTTTCATTGAATTACTTATAAATAAACATTGAAATTATCATGTAGGCTTAATCGGAATTCCTGTACACAGATATCCCCTTGGTGAGCTTGGAAAATATGGAAACCATGGCAGACATGCCTCTTCTGTGTAAGCTTTTAGGTTGGGGGAAAAAAAAAAGGGACACTGTTCTAATTGATTGAAACAAGTGAGTGGAAGAGAAGTGGAAACAATTCTCAAAGGAGTAGTTCTAAAAGACAAAAGAACAACATGGCAGTGCATTCACTAGGGCCATATTCCAGGTTTGTTTTATTCTTAAAGTATGAGTTTTGTGGTCAACCATTTAAACAGATGTTGAATTTTCTTCATACTTGATAGTATTTTCATTTTTCACTCTTTAGACCTTAATAACTTTGTTCACAAATGATAGAGAACTCTTCCCTTCAAAACTTCTGCTACATAATCCCAGCATTTCTGCTTATCAGAAATGAAATTTTGTATATATATATCTTTTTTTGTATGTATCTTTCTTCTCAGTTGTGGTCTGATACTATGTTTCCCCAGATAACTTTGTTTCCAGTTCACTTTACATAGAGATAATGCTATTTTATTACAATCCAATTCTTTAGAATCTCTTCATGGAGCCTCTATTCAGCTACTTCATCACATTAGCTTCCTTTCAGAACAGTGAATATAGAGGGAAATTACTATAGAAAGCAGTTGCATATAATTTTCATCTAAGCCTCTTTGCTAGAGTAAAATTTAGATATGTGTGCTCCAGTGATGAAGTCATGGATCTCCTGAACCTATCCCATCTTCATCTGAGGAAATTGGGCCCCCTCAGTTTTACTTGTCAGCTAGTTATTAATTTGCTGTTTTCTTGATTTATGCATACTCAAAGCATCTCCTGTAGGTTCTTTTGTTCCCATTTCCTGTTCTTGCTCCTATAGCTGTCTTGTCTCTGCGTTTTGTGAGACTGATGTGTTGTAATGCCCAAAGAGTGGTCACAGGGATATAGAGAACATGGGCTGTGCTGTGCTGTGAAGTTGCTTCAGTCATGTCCAACTCTGTGCAACATTATGGACTGTAGCCCACCAGGCTTCTCTGTCCTGAGATTCTCTGAACAAGAATAGTCGAGTAGATTGTGGTGCCCTCCTCCAGAGGATCTTCCTGATCCAGGGATCAAACCCAGGTCTCCTGCATTGCAGGTAAATTCTTTACCATCTGAGTCACCAGGGAAGTTCATAGATAACATAGGACTCTTTGTACACATATTTCACTCCAGATTTAGGCATAATAATATCCTTACTTTCTTTCAGAAAAAAAATCAGAATGAAGTTAACTCATTTAAAGAACTAACACTAAATGTTTGCACATAACAGAAAGGAATTGCAATGAAAAATAACTGACAAGTGCTGCATAGTCTTCAAGTCCAACATAGGGATTTTTATCTCTTTCCTTTTTTATGAAGAGCTCACCCTTTATTCCTCATGACAAACCATGCAAGCATCTCAGGTCTTTCTGGCCATCGCTAACATGTTGGCCAAACTAACTCTTCACCTTAGAAGAGGAAGGAGTTGTTGTTGTTGTGTGTGTGTGTGTGTGTGTGTGTGTGTGCGCGCGCGCATGTTTTTCTCTCTCTCTTTCTTTCTCCAATCTGTGGTCTCTCTCACAAAATAGGCTTTTAGGTCTTAAATGTTCCTGTTATACACATGAATGTACATTAGAAAATTTATTTCTTTGGGGTCAAAACAATTCACTTTACCAAGAGGAATATAGTCTGTTTCCATAACTGAATAAAAGGGAGTCAAGCATAGCATTTTCTAAAATTTGCCCAGCTTAGCATTTAAAACATCTCAGGTAAGAATTGGAGAAGACAATGGCACCAGTACTCCAGCTTGCCTGGAAAATCCCATGGATGGAGGAGCCTGGTGGGCTGTAGTCCATGGGTTGCTAAGAGGCAGATATGACTGAGTTATTTCACTTTCACTTTTCACTTTCATGTACTGGAGAAGGAAATGGCAACCCACATACAGGAGTGGGTCAGTCAGTCAGTTCAGTTCAGTCGCTCAGTCGTGTCCAACTCTTTGTGACCTCATGAGTCACAACACGCCAGGCCTCCCTGTCCATCACCAACTCCCGGAGTTCACTCAGACTCACGTCCATCGAGTCAGTGATGCCATCCAGGCATCTCATCCTCTGTAGTTCCCTTCTTCTCCTGCCCCCAATCCCTCCCAGCATCAGGGTCTTTTCCAATGAGTCAACTCTTTGCATGAGGTGGCCAAAATATTGTAGTTTCAGCATCTGTCCTTCCAGTGAACACTCAGGACTGATCTCCTTTAGGTGGACTGGTTGGGTCTCCTTACAGTCTAAGGGACTCTCAAGAGTCTTCTCTGGGTAGCCACTCCCTACTCCAGGGGACCTTCCTAACACAGGGATCAGATATGTGTCTCTTGAGTCTCCTGCATTAGCAGGCAGATACTTTACCACTGTGCCACTCGGCAAGTATGCATGCATGTGTGCGTTAAGTCACTTCAGTCACTTGCTAGTCTTAACACAGCAACCGAGAAAGCAGCACAGGGCACAGGCTGAGTCTATCATCAGTTGGACCTATATCCTGAATCCACCGTTGGTCTTCTGTATGCTCTTGGATAAGCCCCAATTATCTTCATCTATATATTAATGATATTGATGATAGAACCAGTGTCCCGGGATGGCTTTTAGGAGATCCTGACAAAGTGTTGAACACAGTGACTGGCACACAGTAAGTGTAGCAAATTCCCTGCAACTAGTAGTCATTAACTTTTCTCCATTCTCAGCCATACCTTTGGAGAAGAGAGAAGCATAGTTGTGACTCTGACTGTTTTTCCCAATATTGGTGTTTCATCAGATGAGGAACATCACCAAATCCAGGCAGCTTTGTTCTTTCAGTAAGGTGCCTTCACAGGACCCTTAATATTGGGTCATTAATAGGGCAGATATTAATGCAGCAACAGAGATCACAATAAGACTAGAGACAGGAACAACTAAAACTAAAGGGAGTAGGGAACACCCAAATTCCTTCAATTCAACAATAATACCACCTTTAACAGTTTAATCTGATTCTGTTGTATTTGCTACTACTATTTTCTTAGCTTATCATTTCATAGTATTTGAAATTTGGAAGCTTTACATTTCTTTTTTTTT
>SJYV01041992.1:101100-122372 GCA_006410875.1 Neotragus pygmaeus
AAGTTAAATAAGCAGGGTGACAATATACAGCCTTGATGTACTCCTTTTCCTATTTGGAACCAGTCTATTGTTCCATGTCCAGTTCTAACTTTTGCTTCCTGACCTGCATACAGATTTCTCAAGAGGCAGCTCAGGTGGTCTGGTATTCCCATCTTTTTCAGAATTTTCCACAGTTTATTGTGATCCACACAGTCAAAGGCTTTGGCATAGTCAATGAAACAGAAATAGATGTTTTTCTGGAACTCTCTTGCTTTTTCAATGATCCAGCGGATGTTGGCAAATGGATCTCTGGTTCCTCTGCCTTTTCTAAAACCAGCTTGAACATCAGGAATTTTACAGTTCACATATTGCTGAAGCCTGGCTTGGAGAATTTTGAGCATTACTTTACTAGCATTTGAGATGAGTGCAATTGTATAGAAAACCCTTATATCTAGAACTAAACTGCAACTTCTGATATACATTTATATTTAACAGTATTCAGGCTAGCAACAACAAGAATTCAACAATCTAAATACACACCCCACCCACAAAAATACATAAACATAATCAACTATTGCAACCCTGGGCAGTATAGAAAACTTACACCCTTAGCCTAAAACATACTGAAATCTGTATGGAGGAAGGGGATACTCATTTTCAACACTACCATTCTAATATAGCTGTGGATGAAAGGAAAGAAGACTATTAACCTGAAAATAAGTCAAAGAAAAAATATATCATACAATCTTGCTAAACCTGAAGCTCTGCTAGGCTGCTAGATCTACTTTTGCTTATAGTACAGCTACATAGCAGATAATCTGATGGGATTGCCTTAGGGGATGTCACAATTTTCCCATAAAATCACTTTCATGAATAGATGTTTCAGGTGGATGGAAATTAAAAAACAAGAAGCAAAGAAAAAGATCACTTTCTCAGTGGGCACGTTCTCAGAGGGTCACACTACATTTAAAATACAGAACAAACTGGAAAGCCATCGAAATAACAACCATCTGTTAGAATGGTCACAGAGGAGTAAATTTTCTTACAGGAAATCTGAGTTGACTCAACAGAATCTGAGAATGAGAGTGGCAGATGGCTCCTAAAGACTACATTTCAAGTAATTTTGTTCTAACCTGTACATATATAAGAAGTTATAAGCAGAAGAAGAAGAAAAGATAAACTGGCATCTGCTATATCTGTTTTGACATAATGCAGGATTTAAGCAACTAACACTTAACGAAGGATTTAAATTATTCTTCAAAAGTTCTGATATAGTTTTATACACATTATACATTTTAAAATAAAGTGCACATTTTTGCTTCACTTGATCAATTGCTCTGCAGTCTTCCCAAAGAGCAAGAGACAATTCTTATCATCTTGTGGAAAACCCCAAATGAACTTTTTGGCTAACCCAATTGTATGAATTAATTTAGCGAAAGCCCTAAGTATTTGTTATGGAATGAATTGTATATCCCCAGAATTCTTATGTTCAGGCTCTAGTCCCTTGTGTAACTGTATTGGAGATGAGGCANCTTAAAGCTCAACATTCAGAAAACGAAGATCATGGCATCCGGTCCCATCACTTCATGGGAAATAGATGGGGAAACAGTGGAAACAGTGTCAGATTTTATTTGAGGGGGCTCCAAAATCACTGCAGATGGTGACTGCAGCCATGAAATTAAGATGCTTACTCCTTGGAAGAAAAGTTATGATGAACTTAGATAGTATATTCAAAAGAAGAGACATTACTTTGCCGACTAACATCCGTCTAGTAAAAGGCTATGGTTTTTCCTGTGGTCATGTATGGATGTGAGAGTTGGACTGTGAAGAAGGCTGAGCACAGAAGAATTGATGCTTTTGAACTGTGGTGTTGGAGGAGACTCTTGAGAGTCCCTTGGAGTTCAAACAGATCCAACCAGTCCAGTCTGAAGATCAACCCTGGGATTTCTTTGGAATGAATGATGCTAAAGCTGAAACTCCAGTACTTTGGCCACCTCATGAGAAGAGTTGATTCATTGGAAAAGACTCTGATGATGGGAGGAATTGGGGGCAGGAGGAGAAGGGGATGACCGAGGATGAGATGGCTGGATGGCATCACTGACTTGATGGACATGAGTCTGAGTGAACTCCAGGAGATGGTGATGAACAGGGAGGCCTGGCGTGTTGCAATTCATGGGGTCGCAAAGAGTCGGACAGGACTGAGTGACTGAACTGAACTGAACTGTATGCAATGATATGCTGGATTCATACCTGTGGCAGATTCATGTTGATGTATAACAAAACCAATACAATATTGTAAAGTAATTAACCTCCAATTAAAATAAATAAATTTATATTTAAAAAAAGTGAATGTCGACATTCTAGGAATCAGTGAACTTAAAAAAAAAAAAAGTCAACTTGTTCACAGGTCTATTCATTATCTATTAAAGCAATGTGGAAAAATTTAAAGAAAGATCAATCCAAAGAAATTAAATTATAATAAAATTCTCAAAAGGAGAAATTAAATTTTGTAAACTATCTGGAAAGAAGAGTCTATCAGAGCATAAATTAAGAATATCAGAAAATTTTCATTTTTNAGCAATGTGGAAAAATTTAAAGAAAGATCAATCCAAAGAAATTAAATTATAATAAAATTCTCAAAAGGAGAAATTAAATTTTGTAAACTATCTGGAAAGAAGAGTCTATCAGAGCATAAATTAAGAATATCAGAAAATTTTCATTTTTAATTTTTTTTTAGTATTTTTACTAGTATTTTTATTCCTGCAAAGTCTGAAGAGGCTCTTACAAAGTTATTCATTTTCAACTAGATCTTTATTTTAATTTTTAAATTTTATTCTTATTTTATATTGGCATATAGTTGATTTATCATATTGCATTAGTTTCAGGTGTGGAACAAAGTGGTTCAATTATATTTATAAACATATATTCATCTTTAATATGTCATGCAATTGAGCAAGAAAAGTAAAAGTAGGCTAAAAGTAGGCTAACATCTCTTTTTCTTAATTTCTTTAATTAACCAACAAAATATGATTGGTAAGTGTTCTTTCCAGTTCTGAATTTATGTATAAATTTAGCATGTAGATGGTAATGCAAATTTAATAAATAATAGTTGTCATAGTGCTTATCATATTACACATATACATATATATGAATCTATGCAAATATTTAGATTTGCTATTTATGCACTAAGAAAAACATTCATTACTTCAAAAATTCATAATTTCTTCCCTGAGCTCTTGACCTCTCAGTCCACCGGCAGAATTAAAATTTCTACTTGAATGTCTCATAGGCTTCTTCTCATGCTTTTCATTTTCAAAACTGGATATTTGCAGTCCCCTCCCCCTAAATTATCCCCTGCATAGTTGTCTTATCTCATTTAACAGGAACTTCCTTGCTGTTACCACCTGGGGCAATCATTTTGGTCCTTGTACTTGCCCTTTCTCCCTCACTGGGAATTGAGTTTATCAGGAAAGCCTCTCAGGTCTACTTTGAAACAAATCCAGAGTTCAAGCTTTTCCTATAATCTCCACTCTCAGTTCCTTGGTGCAATGATCAGCGTGGTTTACCTCAGTTATGACAGTACCTCCTTACAGGTTTCCCTGCTCTCACTATTCATCTGCTGCAGTCTGTTTTATAACTATCTGTTGCTGTTTAGTTGCTAAATCATGTCAGACTCTCTGTGACTCTATGGACTAGCCCACAGGCTCCTCTGTTACCAGAAAATATTTTTAAAGTGAATATCAGTACCTGTTTCTCCTCTCCTCTCATCGTGTTCTCTGGACTCAGACTTAAGCCAAAGTTCAATGAAAGTTTACTTTTCCCATCCAGTACATCTGTAGTCTTATGTCAGTTGTGCTGTGCTGTGCTTGCTCAGTCCTATTGGACTCTTTGTGACCCCACAGACTGGCTCCTTGGTAGATGGAGATTCTTCAGGGAAGAATACTAGAATAGGTTGCCATGCTCTTCTCCAGAGTAACTTCCCAAGACAGGGATCAAACCCAGGTCTCACACATTGTAGGCAGATTCTTTACCATTTTAGCCACCAAGGAAGCCCAATTATTTTAGTATCTTCTCTATTAATTGTTTTCTAATCCAGTCACACTGTTTTATTAGCTGATTCTTAAAAATTAAGATCTTTTTTTTTAATATAAATTTATTTATTTGGAGGCTAATTACTTTACAATATTGTATTGGTTTTGCCAAGATTCTTAAGAACCCCAGACATTCTCTTTCCTCAAAATTCCTGTATATACTTTCTCTCCTTCCTGAAATACTTTTCCAATCTAGTCAAACAACTTGCTTTTTCTTTGTTCAGACCTCACTCTATAAACAGACCTTCTCAAGTCACTGCTAGAGACATCTTATGTAAATCAACAATCTGCTGTTAATCTTATTTCCCATACCTGATCTCCTTTCATTTACTGCCACCTTAGAATTATATATTATTCTTTGTTCTCCCTTTAAAATATGAGCTCCAGCAAAGAAGCAAATTTTTGGTCCTCATTTGTGCCCTGTTCTTAGGGCCTGGAATTGTTTTTGGCAGAGTAGATAGTCAAAATATACTTGTTTATGAATATGTACATTTGATGTTCACTTATTCAGTCGGGTCTGACTTTTTGCCACCCCATGGACTACAGCATGTCAGGCATCCCTATCCATTACCATCTCCCAGTGTTTGCTCAAATTCATATCCATTGATTCAGTGATTTCATCCAACGATCTCATCCTATATCATCCCCTTCTCCTCCTGCCCTCAATCCTTCCCAGTATCAGGGTCTTTTCCAATGAGGTGGCTCTTTACATCAGGTGGTCAAAATACCGGTGCTTTACCATCAGTCCTTCCAATGAATATTCAGGGCTGATTTCCTTTGGGATTGACTGGTTTGACCTCCTTGTTGTCCAAGGGACTCTCATGAATCTTCTCTAGCAACACACTTCAAAAACATCTTTGTTCAAATAGTTTTTAAAAATTTTATTTGTTACTCAGCCTTCTTTATGGTCCAATTGTCACATCTGTACATGAATACTGGAAAAGCCATAGCTTCGAATATATGAAACTTTGTGTACAAAGTGATGCCTTTGCTTTTTAATATACTGTCTGGGCTTATCATAGTTTTTTTTTGTTTGTTTTGTTTTGTTTGTTTGTTTTTTTTCTCCCAAGGAACACGTGTCTTTTAATTTTATGGCTCCAGTCACCATCCACAGTCATTTTGGAGCCCAAGAAAATAAAGCCTGTCACTGTTTCCACTTTTTCCCCATCTGTTTTAAGTGAAGTGATGTGATCAGATGTGACCAGATGATATTAGATTTTTGAATGTTGAGCTTTAAGCCAGCTTTTTCACTGGATGCTGGGAGCCAGCATGGGGAATCCCGCCCGTGGCAAAGGTCATGAGGAAGAGGCCTGATAGGCAAAGGTGAGATCAGGCCTCAAGGAAACCCCCTTGGGCCTTTTTGAGCATCTACCCCCAAACCAGAATCTGTCTGTCTTATTATTTTATGACTTTCACCAATGCTTCTGATATTAACAGGGGCTATCCCCACCACCTTTCTCTGGAAAAATTTAACTTAGAGCTCCAGTTAACAGTCTCCTGCGTATAAAAGGAGTATCTCAGCTCAAATCCCTCTGATGGCTCTCTAACTTGCCTGATAGTTTTACCGGGACTTTTACAACTATTCACATGATTGTTTACAGCCCCCCAACTGCGAGAGGCACGAAGCTTAAAAAAAAATCTTAAAGATATAGAGCCCTTTTTAAGGAGCTAAGAATTATATTGCTGGAGGATTTTCATTGTTAAGTTAATGACTGCTGCCAGGCCTCCATATCCTTTATCTTTTAGGCACCTGGAAGATATTAATCAATGTAATTGGGATGTAGAAAAAATATATAATAGTTTTGATGTCAGGAATACTAGACTTATGAGTTAATGAATTTTCTCTTTGTTATAAATTACTGTACTCCTCTTTCTTTGTTATAAATTGTTGTGTCCTTGCTATGTAAGAATGTAACCTTAATTAGTGCTTTCTGAGAACGGCACCAGACTTTAGTAAGAACAACACTTTTAGGACAAATAAGCTTTCTGGTTGACGGACCCTTATCAGAAAAGGGCCATAAAATCCTAATAGGCCTCCTGGTCAGAAGATGATGTAAATCACCTAAGACCTGTGTATACAGCTAGGTATGCAGAGGGAAAGCCTGGTCTCGAAAAGGGACAGGGCTGCTGACCCTGCATGACTTTGTATTATCCATTGATCTCTATATATAACAAAAAGTATAAAAGCGGACCTAGAAAATAAAGAAACGGACCAGTTTCTTGGAAATCTGGCTTCCCCCGTGTCTTCTTTTCTTTTTCTTCTTTTCTGGCTGAATTCCCATCTAGAGCACAGAGGCTCACCAGGCCTACTAATTTTGCTGGGGCTTCTAAGATCGGAACAGGGAGGCATTTTGTGTCTCCGCTCCTTCAGAAGACTGGGAAGACACCTGTGGCCTAGGTAGGTGGTGCAAACTCCTTGTCTCAGAGTTTTATTGGTTCTCCACGTAAACCAAGTTATTCAGCATGTTTTCTCCACTAATTTTCCTACTACACTATTCTTTTCTAGTCTCTCTCCATATATTTAATTAAACAATTTTCCTCTAGATGTCGACTTCGTCCCCACTTCGAATTACCCTGGATCCAACGGGGCTGGACCCCAGGAACTCTCCTCTTTCATCCTCATTGAGAGATTCTTTAGTTCCTCTTCACTTTCTGTCATTAGGGTGGTGTCCTCTGCGTAGCTGAGGTTGTTGATATTTCTCCAAGAAAATTGATTCCAGCTTGTGATTCACCCAGCCCCACATTTCACATGATACATTCTGCATAGAAGTTAAATAAGTAGGATGACAATATACAGCCTTGACATAATTCTTTTCCAATTTGGAATCAGTCCTCTGTTCCATGTTCGGTTCTAACTTGTGCTTCTTGAACTGCATACAGGTTTCTCAAGAGGCAGGTGAGATAGTATGTTACTCCCATCTCTTGAAGAATTTTCCACAGTTTGTTGTGAAAGGCTTTTGTGTAGTCAGTGGAGGAGAAGTAGATGTCTTCTGAAATTCCTTTGTTGTTCTATGATCCAACAGATATTGGCAATTTGATATCTGGTTCCTCTGCCTTTCCTAAATCCAGTTTGTACATCTGGAAGTTCTTGGTTCACATAGTACTGAAGCCTAGCTTGAAGGATTTTTAGTAATACCTTGCTAGCTTGTGAGATTTGTTCAAGAATAATAGCATTAAAAAAATTTTTGTTTGAATATAAAAGTTTTAAACCGAGTAGATAAAGATACTCTTATAAATCAATTTTGATATTTAAATACTTCAAGATCAAAGAACTACTTTAAACATAAGTTCTTTAGGAATTTAAAAATATTAAATGTATAATGGAAAAGAAATATTTGGTATAAATACAGAAAATAAGTAATAGGCATTTACAGTTATGACTTCATTTTAATTGGATACAATGTTGGGTAATCAGATAGGAAGTACAGTGGTAGAAAGTTTGTGGAACACAATTGTGAGAAAAAATTTTGAGGAACTTTAAGGAGAGTTACATAGCTCACTAAAATAAAGTATCCTAAACAGTGTGTTATTACTTCCCAGGTGGTTCTAATCTTTAAAAATCCACCTACCAATTCAGGAGACATAAGAGACCTTGGTTCAATCTCTTGGTCAGGAAGATCTGCTGGAGGAGGCTATGGCAATCCATTCCAGTACTTTTGCCTGAAGAATCTCATGGACAGAGGAGCCTGGTGGGCTACAGTCCACAGGATCACAAAGAGTCAGACACTACTGAAACAACTTAACACACATGTAAAGAGTATAATAGGAAAATGTTATTTGGGTATTATTATTTTTTACCATTTTCAGGGTGACTTCTAGAAAGTAAATAAGTAGAAAATTATCATTTAAAATGATAGATGGATATTTTAAAAGTCATCCAGAAAAACTGGTTAAAATAAATGAAGACAAAATAGGAATTCATAGGAAATATTTAAAATGAGGTATATTGGCTGAAAAACATGCTTCAAATAATTATAATGTTGAATAATAATACAGAATATATGAAAATTAGAGAAAAATCTAAACAAATGCTGGAACTTAGCCTTGACATAGATTTAACCACACAAATATGCTCTTACATAGAAACACAAGGACAGATACACACATATATATAACACATACAGGTGTCTCCTGAGATTTGGGCAAATATATCTTATTACCAGTCTCTAACTGAATGTAGGTAAATTTATAGTCACGTTAACCTTACCACTTATCAATGTCTAATTTTCAAACCTGTTGTTTCCCGTTTTTCATCTCTCTGGGGATAAAAATACAATCTTCTTATCACACCAATTGTGCAGTGACTTAACTATAAATTTAGTACCCATGTTGACTTCCCCCGATGCTGCTCTACATATCCAAATTTAAATTTTGTGAATTTGGAGATTAAAGGATATTAGTAGACATGATCCCATTTAACCATCTCTCTTAGCTACACACTTGGGTGTCTGTGCTTTCCTTGCTTGCAGTTTTCATTCTGAGAGTTTAGAGCTTCAGCTTGTAAACCCAGAAAACTTTCATCTTGGAACAGAGTAACAGTTTCTTTAAATAGACTCTTTGTTTGAATAGACTAACAGGCAAGGAAAGGAGTCACCTTCCTGGCAGGGATAATTGATACTAATTAATCTATCACAATAAATTATGAGGAAGTAGACTAGCTGTTATAAAACTGGTAATGGAAAGAACATGTTTTCACTGAATTAACTCACTGGAGTCTCTCTCTTCAGACTCCTTTATTTTGATTGTAGATTGAGAAATACAAGAGCCACCACTTGAAAAAGGCATGTTGAATAAGGGCTCAGAACCTTCTTGGAGAAAAGTCTGGCTCACTTCACCAAGTGTCCCTTCTAGACACTGAGCTATATTTGCTAGTGGAATTATGCAAGGAATGATGAATATCAGTTATGATTTCAAGACAGGCAACAGCAAATGGGGCTGAAGTTCATCTTTCTCTTTTTAGATTCTTCTGGAAAAGTGAGGAATGCCAATCTTGGAAGAATTGTTTCTATATAGGAAGTATTGACTATTTGAAAGTGGTGGATCTTACTGGTGTACACAGTGAACCCTTTGGATTCTGCACCATCCAGATATTCCCTCCAGAGAGGAGGTCCTTATTTCCTTTGCTTCCAGTAGAGTTAGTTAGTGACACCTTATGTTTGAGTCCTCTTTGGAAATTGCTCATTTAAGACAACTTATGTTCATTAAGTGGTTTATGTTTTAACATGAATATTTGCTTCTTCACCTCAGTTTAGGAAAGAACCAGTTTCCTGTGAGATTCACTGAAGCCTCTTTTGCAGTTTCATCCAATTTAACTTCTCATTCTGTTCAGAGCTACTTCCACATTCCCTGAGAGCACTGTTATCAGAGCATTGCTTAACAAACTCCCTGTATGAAACTAACAACATCTCAGGATATGTTTCATGTAGACACATATGAAGGGCACATATGAAAATAATATCCTGCTGCTTCTTATATTTCAGTCGGTTACCCAAGTAGAAGAAAAATGATTTCTCACAATTAGGATTATCCTTACGACTTTTGGTTGAAAGTTATATCAATTAGTTTATGATACAGGATACTAAAACAAGGAATTGAACAGAGACCGCAAACACAAAAGGAGATTTTGTTTTTCTTGTCTTCTGAGAGAAAAAGAGATTGACCATTAAGGTTTATTAGACCAACATGCTTGATAATATCCAGCAACCAAGACTCTACTTTCCTTGTGTTCTCTTCTCACTACCCCATGCTTTCCAAATTGTGGTCTAAGATGGATACTTCCATCATGACATTTTCCACCATGACTACTAGCTACTTCCACCATGACTTCTTTCCAGAGAGTAGTAAGTGGTAAAGTGAAAAGGAAAAGTGCATCCTTTCTCTTTAAAGATGATGATGATTCTTCAATTGCACACAATATGCTTGTCAGTCCCATTTGCCAGCACATAATTTCTGTTTTAGAGAGGATTGCCAGGTATTACACTCTCACAGGTTCTTAGGAAATATTGTGGAATGTTTAAGAGTTACTGAATTCATTTATGGAATATTTTCATGGAGAAGGAAACAGCAACTCACTCCAGTGTTCTTGCCTGGAGAATCCCAGGGATGGGAGAGCCTGGTGGGCTGCCGTCTATGGGATCGCACAGAGTCGGACACGACTGAAGTGACTTACCTTAGCTTAATCATTAAACTACAAAGAATTCTGGAAAATGTAGTGCTTAGCTACATTTAATGGGTCCTAGGTAAATCTTCCATTATTACACAAGAAGGCAAACCACCATATTGGAACAAGTGACAACTTTGTCACAGATCTAATATTTGTAACTATTGCTTTATTTCTCTTCTCTAAACGTCTTAATGTTTATATTATCTTTCTTGATTATTTGCAACATAAGACTTGTATCATACCATGAATTTCAAGTCTTTTGGAGAGTGACTACTTATATAAATAATTATCTTCCCTCCTTATTCACTCAAAGTTATATGCAGATATTTCATTTAGCTTATGAATAAGTTAGATTGTATGAACATAGAAGCTTATTAGCATTTGTTACCTGTGCTTATCAGTGATTTTATTATTGCATAATCACATGCATTCATTTTTACTTAAATAAAACATGCTAATTTTTATTCAAAATTGTTTTAAAGAACAAAGGAGACAATTGTTTATTTTTCCAAATACCCTAAAATGTGGTAGACTTGTAATTTTCATAATCTCTTTGTATTTTATAGTAATGAATTTTAAATACTGCAGAGCTCTGAAACAGATTTGTGTTCATATAAATCAGAATATATGCACTGCATTCATTTGAGCATTCTAAGTTCAGTTAGTATAATAATTAAAATTATGCCTTAATGTAAACTTGTAAATATTTTCAGACAGAAGACTAATACATGCATTTGACTGAAAGATTGCTAAAATTCAATAAAACTAAGTAGGAGAAGAAATAAAGATCATCAAAGGTTGGAGTTTAGCAATAAAATAAGAAAGTCATAACATTTATTCAAAATATTCTTTGTGCCAGGATGTTTATAAAAACATTTCATGTTTTAACCCATATATTTATAATAATCTTATAAGATGGTTACTATTGTTTCCCATTTTATTGACGAACAAGTAGAAATCTAGTGCTATCAATAATTTTTCCAATGTAATATGAATAATGCATAGCAGAGGTGGGTGTCTAACCAACATCGTCTGTATTTAAAGTCTATCAGAAGTTCAATGCACTATCCATTGTGCTCATTGCAGCACTGTTTATAATAGCCAGGACATGGAAACAACTTAGATGTCCATCAGCAGATGAGTGAATAAGAAAGCTGTGTTACATATACACAATGGAGTATTACTCAGCCATTAAAAAGAATACATTTGAATCAGTTCTAATGAGATGGANAGCGGATGTTGGCAATTTGATCTCTGGTTCCTCTGCCTTTTATAAAACCAGCTTGAACATCTGGAAGTTAACGGTTTACATATTGCTGAAACTTGGCTTGGAGTATTTTAAGCATTACTTTACTAGCATGTGAGATGAGTGCAATTGTCTCTATTATGTCTTGCTTATTAACATTTCAAAGTGAAACGCTTGACTGAACCCAGAGACCATAGTAGATGTAGGCTACCCAGTGTAGCATGCCTTTAAGATTACATGCTCAAGCTGTAGATTTAGGAAAGGGTGAATCGTTAAGTCCAATGTGTGAACTATCAAACTTTTGGGGTTTAGAAAGATATCTGTACTTCTTAAAACCTTCATCCATATCTTTTGGTTTTAAGATACTATACCCAGTGCTGTTTAGTCTGTATTTCTTCAAATAAAGGAAGATGATTAATTCTGAATAATGCATCCTGTTTCCATTTTTTAAATGTACAGCTTAGCTCTCACAATTAATGTAACTCACTTGGGAGACAATGTTTATATGTGTTTTCTTATTGATTAGTAAACTAATTCAAGCCAATGTATTCCACTGAAGCAGTCTTCAACTGATCTTTGTGTTTCCATTCCTCCTTCTCAACATTCTCCACATAGCAGTAACAGTTATCTTTTTACAATATAGATCAGTTCTTGTCACTCTCTCTCAGTACTGCTGCATCTCCACTTAGTTACTGCAATTTGTAATCCTTGCTAGGACTTCCTTGGTGATTCAGTGGTTAACAACCCACCTGCCAATGCAAGGGACATAGCTTCAGTCCCTGTTCTGGGAAGATTCCCCTTGCTTCAGGGAAACTAAGTCCAAGTTTTTTGGACTTAGTATTTGTGACTACTGAGGCTAAGAGCTCTAGAGTCCATGCCCTGCAACAAGAGAAGCCACAGCAATTAAAAACCTGTGCAGCACAACTAGAGAGTAGCCCCCACTTGCTGCAACTAGAGAAAGCACGCATAGCAATGAAGACCCAGTGCAGCGATAATTAAATAAAATCCTTGCCATAATTGAGCTCGTTCTTCTGGATTAAGTCACTACCTTTTTCTTCAGCTTCCTTCTTACCATGTCCCTCATTCATTGTGTTCTGTCCCCTCTGTATTATCTTTTCAGTCATATTTACTTGTGTAATACAATCATACTAACATTATCCTGACTCTCTCATTTTTTCTTCCTCCTTAATGGAGTATCTTCTCCCAAGCATTCATGAGAAAAAAGATCTCTTCCATCAACCATCGAAAAAGATCTCTTCCATCTAAAGAAATACATGTCTCTGCTGTGCTTTATCTCCTTATCCTTTTTAAACATTTATGAAAACAAAAGAT
Source organism: Neotragus pygmaeus (assembly GCA_006410875.1). Lineage (NCBI taxonomy): Eukaryota > Metazoa > Chordata > Mammalia > Artiodactyla > Bovidae > Neotragus > Neotragus pygmaeus. The sequence goes on from SJYV01041992.1 coordinate 113,912, forward strand.
AATTATGTTAATTATGTCATATTTGAATCATATAGTTTTATTCTATTTTGTTTGCCTACTGACTGACCATATAGATATAAGGCATCACTCAAAACACTGTACATAAATGTTTTAATAGACACTGTCTAAAAAAACGTTCAAAAAGCAACTGTTCAAAAACAGTCATGAAAAGTTATGTATTTATTTAGAAGAGTGGAGTGGCTGTTATAACTACTATGATATTCCAAAGCAATAGAGAGTAACAAACTAAATAACATGAGAATGTTATTTTTGAAATATTTGTTTTAAGGTTGAGGGGATTGATTTTGAAAGAACATTATATAATTTATTCATGAGCCAATACTAAATGTGGGCTGCTCTAGAAAAGCCTAGAAATAGAGCTAAAGTCTCTGGGTGGTGTTACAAGAATATCATGTCCACCCTGACAAAGACAAGATTAACCTTAAGCCAGCAGCTATGGCTACAAAAGTGTGAACTCATTTGTATCCACAGACTTACTGAGACCAGAGAAAGTGGTATAAAAGGTAGAATAAGGTGTGTGTCTTATTTTCCTCACAAGAATGCTATCTTAAGTGGCATAGAATTTTGCCCAATATTGGAGATAAAAGTGCTATATATAAGTATGAAATGAAATGTTTTATTTCTTTTAAAATTAATTTTAAAAGTTAGGTAGTTGGTGGAAAAGATGCTTTAAGCAAACAATCAAAATGGCTATACATATACCTTTGTTATCCCCTCATGTCCTTTTCACAGACTAAGGTAAAGAAGACTATTTGCATATTTTTCTTTTGTGATCTTATATTTTTCAGTGATTGTCATTATTCCAATTTGTAATGACATAGAATTGAATACAGTAATTAAACTTTCCAATGTGTTATCTTTCTTCTTGGATAGATGAATATGTCACCCAATATATTTTTATGTTGAAAAGAACTTATTAAAATATGATGTCTGGCTGTTATTTAAAATGTTATGAGCAGTCAGATAATGGTTGACTTTTAAAACATACCTTACTAGCTAGAAAAACAGCCTGCATGTCAGAAAATGGCTTAATTGAAAACAGAGAAGATAGCAATGTCAATAAGTTCTGAAAAGCAAGGTTTGCTACAGGTAATCTATCATGTAGTAATCCCAGGAGATAATCAAGAGCTGACTATAAATGCAGAAAATACCTTGTGTCTTGGCAGAGCCTTTTAAGAAAAATCTTTCAGGTGGAAAAAACAAGTAGACAATTAAATGGGAGGCCAAGCAAACACCTGGTCTTACAGGTGATCTTAAAATGTACTCAATTAAGTTGAATAAGAAGTTTTATGTGAGTTCAGTTGAGTTTTTTAAAAAGAACTCTAAATAGCAGTTAACAATATATTTGTCTAAAGATTAAATTTTAGAAATGTGTCCATATTTACCATGTAAATCTTCAACCTTCATCCAGGCTACAGAACTACTCTTTAAACATATATAATATTTGTTAATAGAACCTAGAAAAAGTATTTANGTTTTTTAAAAAGAACTCTAAATAGCAGTTAACAATATATTTGTCTAAAGATTAAATTTTAGAAATGTGTCCATATTTACCATGTAAATCTTCAACCTTCATCCAGGCTACAGAACTACTCTTTAAACATATATAATATTTGTTAATAGAACCTAGAAAAAGTATTTACTAAAATTAAACAAAAAAGATGAATAAGGAATATCACTATTGCAGTATTTCTATTATATGTATTCTAATATTACAACATTGCTTATTGTATTATGAAAGAATACCTTCAATGAGAACAGAGATTTGGCATATATATACATCTGTATGTTTATATATATATATATATATATTTATATATGTATGTATGTGCAAAAATGAGGGCTTTAGTGCCTAGAAAAGAAGAAAAGAATATCTTTATTAGACACACAAACATTAGTTTCCATATGAAAGAACACATGAGTATGAATTATGTGTTAAAACACCTCTATGTACCAGAAATAGATTTGGGGCTCTAATAATACAGTAACTTCCTTCCTCCTAATATTAATTTTTAATTTTATTTAAATTTACAAACAATGTCATCTTTTCCTGCTTAGTGGAGGTAGGGAGGAAAACAAAGTTTGTGACAAGAAGATCCTTATAATACTTCTTACTGATTCTTTACTACTGTATCTTTATATTTAATAAATGTAACTTGAAGTATAAGGAGATACTGCTTCATTTATCTCATTGTTCTAGGGGAAAATATATCTTGGTATTCTACAAGTATTTTGAAAAGTTTTTATCTGTTTGAAACTTATGGAAAAAAAAATGTCATTGATCTGCCTTTCTTGTAGCAAACTCAAGTGACATTGACTAGTCACTTGGATCTTGGACCTTTGGTTTGCCCCTGTTCACAATGACTCTAATTTAAGATGGAAAAAATAATGCTGCTAACAACTATACATTTTTCCCAAATCAGTGTAAAATTCGGTGATGATGTCTGCCAAAATAGATTTTTGTCAAAATATTTTTTTATATTTGGGATTCCCTGGTGTCTCAAATGGTAAAGCATCTACTTGCAGCGCGGGAGACCGGGGTTCCATCCCTGGGTCAGGAAGATCCCCTAGAGAAGGAAATGGCAACCCACTCTACTACTCTTGCCTAGAAAATTCCATGGATGGAGGAGCCTTGTGGGCTACAGTCCATGGGGTCGCAAAGAGTTGGACACGACTGAGTGACTTCACTTTTTTTTTCATTTAATAGCTTTATATCATATGCTTATATGTAGAAACTGTCAGAAAAAAAGTTGTCATGACTCTTTTAGAGAAAATACTTCTTCCTTAATGTGCTCATGCATGTGCTTATCAAAGTATTTTTAGAGCATCTTTAAGCAAAAGCCATTTTTTCTTTCTCATTGAAAATTTTAATCTGGTTAAATCCTTCTTACTTTTTTTTTTTTTTTTGTACCATTCCCCTCACTTCTCCACTGATACACAGAAAGGATATATTCCTTCTCTGTTCAGCGTGCACAGACAGGTGCATATTTTCCCCATTGGCAAATTTCTTGATATATCTTTAAGTTGAAAATTTACTATATGGAACTATTCCTTTTCCCATCATATCACTACAAAATGGCTCCTTCTTTACAAGTTTTCAAAACACAATGTTACTAAGATGACTCATTACCTCATTGGTGTACTGTACTCATGGACAAAACAATTTATGGCTTATTCTCAGTATTTAACAATGATGATTGTAGTGGAGAAAAATGTTTTACTCCACCGTCTTAGGGTGCTTTCCTGGGTTTGAAAAATAAATTGACAAAGATAGATTAACAGGAGAAAGCATACAGTTATGCTTGATTTAAGTTTTAAGTGACATAGGAAACTTCATAGGGAAATGAAGACTCTAAGAAACAGTAAAACCAGAGTATTCTGATGCTAGGTTTGAGGAAGATTGGACAGCTGTAGAAGAATGTGGCAAGGCAAAGAGCAGGAGATGAATGCGGCACACTGGCAGAGGTTTAGCAAAGCCTGTTTATTAAGATTATCTTCAGCATTCCTTTGCCTTCAGAAATAAGAACATTCCTTCCCTTCAAGTATAAGGATGACCTCTCTTGCATAAAGATTTGATGACCTGTTTTAGGAGATACAGAGAACTGTGTCAAAGTCACCTTCCTGCTTCTCCAGTTTTTTTTTTTTTTTTTTTTTTCCCCAAACTCCTTCAACTGAAACTATTCAATATGCTGGGGGGTGGGGGGTAGCATGCCCCTTGTGATAATTGCTTTCTTTTTATAACTATCTGAGATTGCAGTCCTCTGCTATTTTCTGTTCTCCAGGTTAGCTGATAGTTTCTCTTTGAGGTTCTCTTTGCAATTCCTTGAAAAGTCAGTCTGTAGATTATACACTTTCTATTAAAAACCTCAATTCCTATTGTTCCAGCCATCATGAGTGTCCTGTTGACTTTCAAATACTCTGATTAACATCAGTTCAGTTCAATTCATTTCAGTCGCTCAGTCATGTCCAGCTCTTTGCAACCCCATGGACTGCAGCACAGCAGGCCTCCTTGTCCATCACCAACTCCCAGAGTTGACTCAAATTCACGTCTATTGAGCCAGTGATGCCATACAACCATCTCATTCTCTGTCGTCCCCTTCTCCTCTCGCCTTCAATCTTTCCCAGCATCAGGGCCTTTTCAAATGAGTCAGCTCTTTGCATCAGGTAGCCAAAGTATTTGAGTTTCAGCTTCAACCTCAGTCTTTCCAATGTACATTCAGAACTGATCTCCTTTAGGATGGACTGGTTGAATCTCCTTGCAGTCCAAGTTACTCTCATGAGTTTTTTCCAATACCACAGTTCAAAAGCAACGATTCTTTGGAACTCAGCTTTCATTATTGTCCAACACTCATATCCATACATGACTACTGGAAAACCATAGCCTTGACTAGATGTTCCTTTGTTGGCAAGGTAATGTCTCTGATTAACACACTGAAACTTAGACTCTTTGCCTCCTCCCTCACCAACCTTCTTATTCAGTATTTTTTGTTTTAATGAATGATGCTGCCATCTGAATAATGACTGAATTTAGATTTTATAGTGACTGATTATTTTCCTAAAGTGGATGCCATGTTCTATCAATTTATCTTCTGAAATATCTTAGAAAGCAATTTTCACACCTGTTATCATTACTACCAATTTACAAGTGATTAACTGACTTCTCATCTTAACCAAGGTTCATAATTCTCAATATTATCACCAATATTCTGCTCCTACATCACCAAGTTTATCACAGCATATTTGTTAAAAATATTTCTGTATTCCCTAGGGACTTCAAAATATTTTCAATGTAGCATACAAAACACTACATAATTCAGACTTTTTATTTTATAAATCTCATCCTTTGATCCATTTCTAAATTCTATTTTCCCAAGTCTTTGTTTTATGCCATATACCTTTGTATTTGCAATTGTTGCCTTTCATGCTTGGAAGGCTCTCTGCAATCCCATGGACCACATGAACCTGAAGCTATGCTTTTACCTTCAGATTAATTGTTATATTTGGGAGGATAAAGGGTTTCCTGATGACTCAGTGGATAAAGAATCTGCCTAAAATGCAGGAGGCACAGAAGATGAACCCTGAACCAGCTTTCAATCCCTGGTTCAAGAAGAAACCCTGGAGGAAGAAATGGCAACCCATTCCAACAATTTTGCCTAAAAAATTCCATGGACAGATAAGCCTGGGGGGGCTACAGTCTATAGGGTCACAAGAGTCAGGCAAAACTGAGTGGCAAAGTACAAATGGCACATACTGTGGTATCCCTTTTCCTTCTTAATTAATAGGATAACATACAGAGTATTATACTTGAAAGTGTCTATATTTATCTTTCTTGCTTATGAGTTTGCCTGGACCTCAACCTAAATGTTTTTTGTTTTCACTACATAGTCACATAATATATTCTTAATAGCTTGCTTATTGATTTTATGCATGTGTGAATGTATTATTAAAGAAAATAAAGTACTAATTCTGACTTTTGTTAAGATATGGTGAGGAAGACTATTCATGTGGTCTTTGCAACAGAAATAGGGACCACTGGGGCTTCCCAAGTAGCTCAGTGGTAAAGAATCTACTTACCAAGCGGGAGACGCATGTTGAATCCCTGAGTCAGGAAAAAACCCTGGAAAAGGAAATGGCAACTTGCTCCAGTATTCCTGCCAAGTAATTTATAAGCAATGAGGAGCCTGGTGGGCTACAGTCCATGGGGTCGCACAGAGTCAGACATGACTCAGTGACTAAATAACAGCAAATAGGGACAGCTGCAATGGAGTTTTGCAGTAAGCAGAGGAAAGAGATTGGGTTCCACTGCAAACACAAGAGAAAGTGGGACATTTATAGCCAAGGAGCAAGATGGGGTACAGGGAGATCAGTGTATAAAAAATTATTCAGAGGAAATAGTAAAGGAGGATAGCTGAACTAGCAGGATTCTTGCTGAAGTCAGGTCAGAGCGAGCAGACATGACCTGGAGGACGATAGAAATAAGAACATGATAAGGTATGAAGGGTGATCAGATACTGAGAATGGAAAATTCTGGATAAAATGACATAGCAGAATTCATGATAAAATTGGACAATATGAAAATGAACATGGAAACCCAAAAGTTGAGGCCTACCTAGTTAGGAAGAGAATTCAGAAGACCCAGACTAGGTTTTGGTCAATTAGAGAATCTTTGTATAGCTACATCTTTATCTACATCTGCATCTGTACCTATGTTCTGCACTGTGCTTACTCATTCAGTCATGCCCGACTCTTTGCAACCCCATGGATTGTAGCCTGCCAGTCTTCTCTGTCCATGAGGATTCTCCAATGCAAAAATAATGGAGTGGATTGCCATGGTCTCCTCCAGGGGATCTTCCCAACCCAAGGATTGAATCCCAGTCTCCCATGTTTCAGGTGGGTTCTTTGCCATCTAAACTAGTGGGTACCCTATCCCTTCTCCAGGAGATAGTCCCAATCCTGGAACTGAGCCTGGGTCTCCTGCAGAGCAGGTGAATTCTTTACCAGCTGAGCTACCAGGGAAGCACATTTATACCTATATCTATCTATATATTGATGTATATTTGTGTGTATATATATACATATGCACATATATTGGAGAAGGAAATGGAAACCAACTCTAGTATTCTTGTCTGGAGAATTCAATGGACAAAGGAACCAGGTGGGTTACAGTCCATGGTGTTGCAAAGAATCAGACACAATGATTATCACTCACTCATATACATGTGTATATATATACACATGTATAGATAATGTGCCTCAGTACATATTACATATACAGACACATTTCTGTTCAGTTGCTCAGTCTTGTCTGACTCTTTTCGACCCCATGCACTGCAGCATGCCAAGCTTCCCTGTCCATCACCAAATCCCAGAACTTGCTCAAACTCATGTCCATCAAGTTGGTGATGCCATCCAACCATCTCATCCTCTGTCATCCCGTTCTTCTGCCTTTAATCAGTTACCCCTCAGTAATAACCTAGGGTTTCTTCCAGGAATCTCCAAGGATACCAAAACCTGCAAATGCTCAATTCCCTTGTATAAAGTGGCATACTATTTACACATAATGTATGCATGTCTTCTTGTATACTTTAAATCATCTCTAATGTCCCTGAAATGCCTGATACAATGTAAATGCTTTGTAAATAGCTACCAGCATGCAACAAACTCAAATTTTGGCTTTTGAAACTTTTTGAAATTTTTCTTTCTGCATATTTTCAACTCATGGTTATTAACTCAGACATTATTCTTTATGTAAAGGTTCTGCAATATGGATTGGCAGTTGGTCTACAATACAGTACTTACTTGGGGAAAAAAAAAGTCCTTGAGGGAGCAAGCAAACAGCTAAACTTTTCTCATGTATAGTATGGTAATCATTTGTGAATGAGTGAAATACCTTGGACATTTTATTATTTACTCTCAAAGTCGAGAATACAATTAAACGATTTACATTTCAAAATAGCTTGCCTTTCAAGGATTTTTTTCTCTTTCTGTGCCCTCTGTTTTAAGTTAAAAATGATCATGTAGAATAAAACATATGATTGTGCTATTAGAGATTCAAAATTTTCTGTGTTATGTTCTAATACTATCTTCTGGCGTCCCTGCACCTCTTCTTTTTTATTTGATTTGGTTGTTTGGTTTTTAAATATAAAATATCACTCATTATTTGCAAAAATTATTTGTTGTCTAAAAATATTTAAACAACAAAACTAAATAAAAGATAATAGACCACAGAGAAACAACAACAAACAAATTCATTGTTAGTTCAATCCATGGTTGGAGAAACTGAAGATATATATGGAAGGCAAAATGCAATCATATAAGTGTATTAGACGTATTTAATCGATATGTACAGAAAGTGATTGTACCAGAGGTGGCTAAGAAACTCAAGCAGAGTCAGAGCTCTATTTCTGGTGCTAAAGATGTCATATGTCTGCAATGAGAAAGGACATTTTCACAAACAATGTGGAATAAATTGTTTATTTGTTTTATATTATACATATGTGTATATATATGTTTGTATTTATATTTTGCATATTTTATATTTATATTACACATATATTTATATCATATATTATATATAGTATATACTTATACATATATTTTATATTATACATATATGTGTATATATGTTTGTATTATCGTGGATCACAATAAACTGGAAAATTCTGAGAGACATGGGAATACCAGACCATCTGACCTGCCTCTTGAGAAATCTGTATGCAGGCCAGGAAGCAACAGTTAGAACTGGACATGGAACACAGACTGGTTCCAAATAGGAAAAGGAGTACCTCAAGGCTGTATACTGTCACCTTGCTTATTTAACTTATATTCAGAGTACATCATGAGAAACACTGGACTGGAAGAAACACAAGCTGGAATCAAGAATGCCAGGAGAAATATCAATAACCTCAGATATGCAGATGACACCACGCTTATGGCAGAA
>SJYV01041992.1:122414-176804 GCA_006410875.1 Neotragus pygmaeus
TGTGGTGTTGGAGAAGACTCTTGAGAGTCCCTTGGACTGCAAGGAAATCCAACCAGTCCATTCTGAAGGAGATCAGCCCTGGGATTTCTTTGGAAAGAATGATGCTAAAGCTGAAACTACAGTACTTTGGCCACCTCATGCAAAGAGTTGACTCATTGGAAAAGACTGTGTGCTGGGAGGGATTGGGGGCAGGAGGAGAAGGGGACGACTAGGATGAGATGGCTGGATGGCATCACTGACTCGATGGACGTGAGTCTAAGTGAACTCTGGTAGTTGGTGATGGACAGGGAGGCCTGGAGTGCTGCGATTCATGGGGTCACAAAGAGTCAGACATGACTGAGTGACTGAACTCAACTGAAATGATATATCCATATATAATAAAACTATCATAAAGTTGGTAATTTTAAAGTGACACTACAAAAAATATATATGTGAATATTCTGGAGTGAAAATATCATTTCTTCCAATGACATTTAGGAGACAAACTAAATAAGTATTTTTGTGATATAGCTTCACTTTTTATATAAAAATACTCTTAGTATAGTCTTTTATTTTCCAGATACTCTTTAAAACATTCTATTGAATCAACACTGTGATTCCCAATTAGTTTCAGTTGCTAGTAACAGATAATAACTCAAACCAACTTCTAAACAATTTATAAATAAAAGAAAACAAGACAAACTTAGCTTATGAAGGAAAGTCAAAGGGACTATTCAAAATGAGAGGCAAATCAAACAGCATCATCAAATGTTTGCTTTTCAGCCCAACTTTTATATATGTTTATACACACATGCACACACAACTACATGCATAGTCTCAGAAAGTCACACCCTCAAACCTTTCTCTCTATCATCGCTGCTATTTTTTCTGTAGTAACCTCTCAGGCAACTTGTTCCACATTGTTTGTGAAAGTGTCATTTCTCACTGCAGACATATGGCATCTTTAGCATCAGAAACAGAGTTTTGGCTCTGCTTGAGTTATTTAGCCACCTCTGGTACAATCACTGTATCCAAGGAGATGGGATGTACACAGGCCAGCTTGGATCTCACATGCATCGTTATACTATGAAAGGCCGGATCAAAAGATTGATAGCTTTATCATAATCAAGAAATGGAACAGCAGGGAGAAATGGAACAGCAGTTCCTCAAAGGATACAGATAAGCTAAACATGAACAACATATACTTCATTTGCTTATTTCCCAGTTTCTTATCTTGGATAACATTGATAAATTTACAGATTAATGTTAATTCACTCAATAGGGTCATGAGGCTTTGCCGCTTTAAAAAAAAATAACTCATTGTGCATTCTCTAAAATATTTAACTTACTGGTTCATTGGAAATAATTCTAAGATATACAATGCAATTAAAATATATTAGTAGCATTGTTTCATTCATTCAATTAGTTTGTTTTAAAACTGGAGATGTACCTTAATATTTACATAGAATAGGTAGCTTCTGGTAAGTTGTCTAAATTGTTGGTATTATGTCAACTTGTAATTATTCCCCCCTTCCCAAATCTTTCTTAAAGGAAAATGTTGCATCAGATCGAAGGGTCCAATCACTGTTAATATACAATATCCCCAGTAACCTGAAAATTATCACATCCTCCAAAATGAGGCTAAGGACTAGTAATTAGTTAAGTAATGTCAGAGCTAAGAAAAAGCTAGTCAAATTTAATAGAATAATCCTGTGTTAGTTAAAAATGAAAGGGCTATTTGTTATGTGTCATGTAAGAAAAGAAAGGCAGGTGGTTTAATTATGAATCTGAATTTCTTGAGCTTGACATTTATCTCCTTGGTGCATAATTTTTTTAAAGCAGTAACCCATGTAATAGAATACAAGGAAGCTAAACTACATAAACTCACACACACAAGATACCAACTAAGAGCCCAAATCAATTATGGATAAATTACCCAAACAGTTTGGCCATAGAGGAAACCTATTATCTTATACTAAATATGCAAATAACATAGTACATTCATTGAAAGAGGGAAGATTAAAGTCTCCTAGATCAAATGTCTGTCACAAAACGTCATGCATTTCCATATTCTTATCAAACTGTCTGATTTCATTATCAAAAGTACTAATATTATTCATTTTTATAGCTATTAATCACTGTGACACAGAAAACTAAAGTAAAAAGGGTGAGGTCACACACATGACCTTGGTTGCTTCTACCCAGCATTCTTTTTAATCTGCACATTTTCTCAGACATGACCTTTAAATTACATAATATTCCTAATAAAATAAGACATATAGTATAAGAAAAGTAGTTTATGATAAATAATTCAAGTAAGGTAATAATGTAATTTACAAAATAAAAATTAGGCTTTCTCCTTAATCATATATATATATCAATATTTCCAGCAAAAGAAATACTTTTTAATATTAAAGAAATAAAAATCAAATAATATACCTTTCTTTTCAATTCAAAATTTATATGATAATGTTTATTTTTTTCTGTCAAGAATTTAGCCTTCTTAAAACACTCCTGATCACATTATTCTATGTATGAAAATCTTAAATAGCTGCTATATCTAAATTAAATAATCGATAACATGTGTCTGTGTGTGTGTGTATATATATGTGTGTGTCAAAGTATGTGTTCTCTAGGCAAACTGGAGTGGGTTGCTGTTTCCTTTCCAGGGGATCTTCCCAACCCAGGGATCGAACCTACATTTCCTGCACTGCAGCTGTTTTCTTTACCACTGAGCCACCTGGGAAGCCCAGTTTACATGAACCCTTTTCATTCATTTTAGCTTTTATCCAACTGTGTTATTTTTTTTATCCTCTAGATTTATAGCATAGTTTCAAATTCCTTTGTTTTTGATTAACTTGCTTAATCAATCAGATAGTGTTTTTATCTATTGAAATACATCTAATATCAGAGAGGCAACAACAAAAAAAAAACTAATGCCACATTCTTGGTAACTTGCCTGGAAAAGCATGTCCTCTGAACTCTGATAACTCTGTACTTCTGTTATCACCTTATTATACAGCATCTGTGTTGTTGTTTTTTTTTTTCCACCAGTCCATGTACTTGGACCCTTTGGTATAAAGATAAAGGAAATGTGAATTTGATTTGCTTTAATTAAGAAATGACTAGCTTTATGAGAGAGACAGACAGCTATAGAAAAACTGATAGAACTGATTAGAAAGTGCTGTTAAGAGTTCTGAAAAAGAAGGCTACTACATCTGAAGGGGGTTTCACAGATGGCTTAAAAAAACATGACCTTTATGAAAGAAATACCAGCTAAAGAAAAGCACCTGGGTAGAAAAATGGAGGCCCAGAACCCCAGAACATATGGTAGGAAGAGAAACAAGTGTAAAGCTGTAGTGTAAAGTAAATTGTGTGCAATACAGTTGTCATTGGGAGAGGATGGGAATAGATGAGACTGAAAACAGCAAAAATATGTTCAGTCTTATTCTTTATACTAAAGATTTGTGACATTATAAACACCAACCATGAGAGGCCCTGTTATACTTGACATGAGGGACATGAAATTGGCTAGAAAAATTAATTGTCAAAGCAAAATTGACAAAGAATTAAGCACATACATAAAATGGGTTCACCAAAATGTCTGTTCATGTTTTTCCTTTGTAGTCTAGGGGAAAATCCAAAAGAACTTTTATTGGTCAACCCAATATAAGATAAGGGCGGTAAATGAGAAAGATATTGGTTGCTTTCATGCCACTATAAGATCATAAGACCATTAGCAGACTGTAATAAAAATAATTATAGGCAAACCTATGTGTTGTTTATCGGTCTTTGCAGACATGTGTTTAACACGTTGAAAGTTTGTGGCAACCTGGCATCAAGCAAATTTATTCAGCACTATTTTTCAAGGGTGTTTGCTCACTTTGTGTCTTTTTGGCACGTTTTGATAATTCTCTGATGTTTAAAACCATTTATCAGTAAAAGGATTACAGCTTGCTGACGTTTCAGATGATAGTTAGCATTTCTTACAATAAAATATTTTAAATTGAGGCTTATATATTATTTTTTAGACACTCAATAGACTATAGAATAGTGTAAACACAATTTGCATATGCTCTGGGAAACAAAATTCATGTGACTTTATTTAATGTAAGATTTGCTTTCTTGTAGCAGTCTGGAAATGAACCCTCAATGTCCCTGAGGTATGCCTATAATCAACTGATGATTCATTTGTCAAGCTGACAAATTTGTTCTCTGATTGCTAGGTAGAAGTTTTTAAAAAATAAGGTAAAGTTTCTTCCCAAGGTTTCTTGTTTCAATATTTGAGGAGACAATGGTGAGATGAGATAAGAGCCACATAAACATTTGAAATGAGGTTGCCGCATAAAGTGGCAAGAGAATAGCAAGAAGAATGGGAATGTTGTGAACTCCCTTCTCTTTGCCTATGAAGTACTTGCTCGGATTTTTTTATACCAATAAGCTAAGCTCAACTTTTTTACATCAATAAGAAATTGAGTCTATATCACAAAAAGATGTTCCAGTGAAGTACTGGCTTGCTTGGTATTCTAAAGAGTATCAGAAAGGGTAGTATTTGATTAATGAGGGTGAATAAAGAAAACATAAAAGATTTAAACTAACATATTAAATATTGCATATACTCCTTTTTTTCTACTTCCTTTCCATTTTCTATCTAAAATAATCAAGAGTTTATTTTGAGCCTACATTTTCTGAATTGAAAAAACAAAAAGGACAAGAACTCAAGTGGCAATAACTGTAACACAATGCTAGCCCAGGATAATGAGATGTGTCCTAGATGGAGATTTCAGAAAAAAAAAAAAAAAGAAAGAAAGAAAGAAAACTACTGCTGGTGCTGTTACTACTGCTAAGTAACTTCAGTCGTATCCGACTCTGTGGGACCCCATAGACAGCAGCCCACCAAGCTCCTTTGTCGTTGGGATTCTCCAGGCAAGGTTACTGGAGTGGGTTGTCATTTCCTTCTCCATTTCTTGATTAAAAAGCCAAAAACCATCTGTCTAAAATATTTTTTTCATACCTCTCTCTTAGTTTCTTTTTTTTTTTTGATCATACATTAGTTTATTTCATCATTCATAACTCTTTTAAGTGTTATACACTGTGGGGAATGCAGAAATGAATAAGACACAGATTGTACTCTCAATAAACTTGAAATTTAAACTACTAGCTTAACAGAAAGCTACTTCTCAATAGAGGTGTAAAAACACAGTTCAAGGGGACAGATTAAAATGAATAATTATTCCCGATTAGAAGTATCAGGAAGTGTTTCTTGAGGGTATTATTTGAGTTGGACTTTATAGGAGTAGAATCAGAGAATGAAGAAGAAAATCAGACTCATAGAGGCATGTTGCAGATAGAGTTTTCCAGAACCAGATGCTGAGGTGGAGTTTGGGATCAAGGTCTCTGGTAGGGAATAACACCTGTGTCAGAAGTCTATATAAACATATATTTTTCAAGTATTTTGGGCTTTTCTGGTGGCTCAGGTGGTAAAGAATCTGCCTGCAATGCAGGATACCTGGGTTCAGTCCCTGGGTTGGAAAGATCCCCTGGGGAAAGGAATGGCTGCCAACTCCGGTATTCTTGCCTGGAGAATTCCATGGACAGAGGAGCCTGGTGGGCCACAGTCCATGGGTTCACAAAGAGTCAGACACAATTGAGTAACTATAATGGAATTTGGTCACCCAACTTGTGAACATTGGGAAAAAATACACAATGTAAGGATTACGAGTAGAAAATAGGTGACAGCTAGGAGCTTGAGATCATCAAAATGTTACCATACAAGTATGAGTCATCAGCAGCCAACTTTCTGGTTATATGATAAAAATTATTTCACTGGCCATAAAAAATAAAAGATGTACATTTGAAGCAACAGGAATGGACCTAGAGATTACCATACTAAGGGAAGTAAGTTAAACAGAAAAAGACAAATATTATATAATATCACTTATATTTGGAATCTTAAAAAGGACAGTTACACTTATTTACAAAATAGTAACTCACTCTCCGATATAGAAAACAAGCTTATAGATACCAAAGGGGAATGAAAGCAGGGGAGAGGGATATATTAAAAGTATGAGATTAACAGATAAAAACTACTATATATAATATATATAAACAATAGAGTCTTACTGTATTGCAGAGGCAACTATATTAAATATCTTGTAATAACCTATAATAGAAAAGTATCATATAACTGAACATATGCATATATAAAACTGAATATATATATATACACACAATATAAATGAATCACTTGACTGTACACCTGAAACTAACACAACTTTGCAAATTAACTATACTACAATATAAAAGAAAGTAGGAAAACATTTTAAATAATTATAATACTGGGGTCCTCAGTGGATAAAGATCATGACTTTATCCTCTTCCCCTTTATCCTCTTCCCTACCTGGCTTTCTCCTCTTCCCTACCTGGCTTTCTCCTTCTGGCTGTAGAGATGAGGCCTTTGGATCACAAAATGGACCATTTGTTATTCACAGAGCATTTCAATGTGAATTCCTTGTGACCCAGTCCCCACACGGTGATGTAATAAAGGCACAGTATCACCTTCTGCAAAGCCACACAACAAGAAGAGCTCCAAAATTATAGCACTTTGAATTTACATAACCTTCTTTCCCTAAAGAGAGAGAACCAGATTTGAATATTTTGCTCTGTAAACACATCTTTCCCAGGAGTGGAGGGGAAAATCACTAGCTTCTTCAACATAGATTGTAATACAATAGATCCAGAGAAGAATATTCTCTAAATCTGTCTGGAGCCATTTATCTCTAGATTTAAAGGTTTTATTAGTTTTCTCTTTCTCCTGTAAAAAATTGTCATTCATTTAGTTGCTCAGATAATGTAAATATCTTGTAGTTATATAGGTTAAATTCTAATGCAGATTTCACTAGGCTAAAATTAGGTGTAAGCAGGATAACTTTTCTTTATGAAGATTCTAAAGAAGAATCTATTTCCTTTCCTAGCTCTTAGAGTCTCCCTACATCTCTTGGCTTATAGCTCCCTTTTATCTTCAACAATGGTTGATACAGTCTTTTGCTTGTGTTNAAAATTAGGTGTAAGCAGGATTACTTTTCTTTATGAAGATTCTAAAGAAGAATCTATTTCCTTTCCTAGCTCTTAGAGTCTCCCTACATCTCTTGGCTTATAGCTCCCTTTTATCTTCAACAATGGTTGATACAGTCTTTTGCTTGTGTTGCATCATTAAATATTGCATTATTCTGGCCTTGATCTCTTTCTCTCTTTTTATTTTTTTAATACTAAAACAGTAAGATTTTTATTAAGCATTGTAAGTTGCATTCAATAGCCTTCAGATTACACCACACCACAACCCATCTACAATCAGTCAAACCTAACAGCAGTTCATTCTTGCACAATCCATAAGTTAGGGCAAAATTCCCCTCAATTTACAGTAAGATCCTACGGGCAGGGATTGGGGAATTGCATCTCATTTCTGATCACTAATGTGTGATGAAGAGAATCAGGAGAATTACATGAAAATGAATAAGAAGCGATTCTGATTTCAAAGTACATCGTTTGGAAACATTAAGAAAAACATCAAAATGATATAATTATACCTGCTTCTACTAAATACTTGATGGAAAAGTTCTAAAGAACAAACAATTTGTTTCCTGCTACAGAAAGGTTTTTGTTTGTTTGTTTGTTTTTTCTTTTAAAGATCAAAGGAATTTTTTTTTGTTTTTCACAGAATTTCATATTTGGTAATATGAAGGCATAAAACAGCAACAAAGAACAATAATGCATATAGCAGTGAATACACCAAGGTAATGTTGATATTTGAAACAGCTAGATAATTTTGGAGGTTTTAGAATAAATGCAACAGAGGTCAATAATCACAAAATTTTAAGGTTAGAGCAAGATCAGCCAATGACTAAACAGAGTTAACATTTTTGGCAGCTGTCTTAAAGAAAGAAGAGTAAACTTACTTTTTATAGAGGGTGAAGGATGCTGGAAGGGTAAGGATTTAGGAATATCTCTTCTTTTTATATATTTAAGAATGCTCAGGATTAAATTGGGTTTCCCTGATAACTCAGTTGGTAAAGAACTGCAATGTAGGAGACCCTGGTTCAATTCCTGGATCAGGAAGATCCCCTGGAGAAGGGAAAGCTTACCAACTCCAGTATTGTGGCCTAGAGAATTCTATGGACTGTATAGGCCATGGGGTCGCAAAGAATCAGACACAACTGAGGGATTTTCACTTTCACTTTCAGGATTAAATTAAACCCAGCTAAATAATATGGGATAATCTCTGTATTTAGAGATCATCTGATTAGTAACCTCAGTCACATCTTTAATTCCAATTTGCCATGTAGGATTACCTATTCACAGATTATGGGGATTAGAAAATGAGTATCTCTGGAAACCATTATTCTACCTACCAAATATGGCATGTTTGTTATCCAGTTATCTTTAAACCAAGTTTGCCAGTACTTTTTACACAGAAATTTAAGCCTGAAAAATGGTGAAAAAAATAATGAAGAACTGTCTTTTAAAAATCAACATATATGTGGTTGATAAGGTTATAAGACAACATGATGCTAATTAGGAAGTCACTGCCTGTGGAATTACTAATGAGAGATTTTAATATTAGAGTTCACAAGGATGAGGAGGATCCGACAGAAGAGACGGAGGTAAGAAAGGAGTAAGCATTGAAGCTTATGGATTAAAAAATAGACAATGATCTTTGAAAGCTAAATGAAGAAAGTGAAAGAGAACAAAATGATCAAGTTTTTCAAATGTTATTGAGAAACAGCCATCAAATTTGATAGTGAAAAAGTAATATACTACTTAACATAGGANAAAAAACATATGTAAATGAAGAAAGTGAAAGAGAACAAAATGATCAAGTTTTTCAAATGTTATTGAGAAACAGCCATCAAATTTGATAGCGAAAAAGTAATATACTACTTAACATAGGACATTGGAATAGGCTACAACTTTAGTAGTTTATATCATTTAGGTTCTCCTACTCATATCTATATCATGCTATTCCTGTTAATGTTGGCCTTTTTAAGGACAAATACTAAGTAGATCTAAAATATTGAGTTAAGCCTCATCTCTACCATGCTTTATATTTCTATTATAATTCAACTTCTCTTGATCACAAAGTTCACTGTTTAGGAAAAATATTTAACAACTATATACAGCTAATAAAACAGAAAAGTGAGAATCATAAATAAGGCTTTAAAAAAACAAATCATCACCATGGTGATTGCATGATTGCAGGAATAATATAGCAAAATCTCACAATGCAAAACTTGAAGCCACATATAGATTTTATGTTTAGTTGTAGAAATACCGACAGCATATTTTCACTGGGAAAACTGGAGGGAGACTATTGTTTACATTTTAACTTAGAAATGTTTGTAATTTTTGAAAAAGGATGTTACTAAATTTAATGGCTGCTGCTCCTGCTGCTAAGTTGCTTCAGTCGTGTCCGACTCTGTGCTACCCCAGAGACAGCAGCCCACCAGGCTCCCCCGTCCCTGGGATTCTCCAGGCAAGAANCCTGGGTTAGGAAGGTCCCCTGGAGGAGGAAATGGCAAACCACTCCAGTATTCTTGCCTGAAAAATTCCATGGGCAGAGGACCCTGACAGGCTACAGTCCATGGGGGTCACAAAGAGTTGGACATGACTGAGCAGCTCAGTAGCAGCAGCAACTGTCAATATATGGAGTGTTTATGGCTTTCAACCTTAGACTTTTTTAATGCAAAGTCTGTGTTTGTGACCATCACATGCACTGTACTCTCCTGTGGGCTTCTCTGCATGATTTTATCTCTCATACAGAGAGCATATTGCCTTCAACCTGAGTGACTCACAGTATATTGATAGATGACTCATTCAAACCTGAGCCTCCTCACTTCACCTGACATTATTTGCATATTGAGTGACCTCTGCCTCTGCTCCATGTCAGCCTTACCTGGGGACTTGTCATCACCCAGAGTTGTTCCATTTCTAAAACATTAAATTCAAGTATCTCATTCTTTTTCCTCAACCCTTGGCCCCTCTGTTACCTGTCTGATCATCAGTCCCTTCTGTGTTACCTGCTTTGCCAGATCAGCTTAGTTTCTATGGTCCAGTGTTTAACCCTTCTTGTGCTATTTTCTGAATGAGCCCGTCTTTGCTCCTGTATCTAAATTGAAAAGTCCTGCTGAAGAAAGTCATTTGAGCCTCTTTAAATGGGGTGCGGTTTATACACTCACCTCCTGTGTCTGGCTGATGCCGACTTACACTTTAATTTCAGCTTAGAGTCTACTCCTCACTAAAGTCTTCTGAACTCGCTGGCTGAGGTGCTTCTGCTGAGCACTTCAATGTCAATATGTCTGTCACAATCACAGCAGATCACTCCGTGTAGGGTATGTGTTTCTCCTTCTCCCTACAATATGTCAGACTCCTCAAGGAAAGGACCCTCATCCCTTACTCATTATTAAATCTCTAATGCCTCTCACACTCATGACTAAATGAGACCACCTGTGAGTCAGGCAATCTACCAAACTTGTCAGTGAATATATTTTAAATATCTGCAGAGTCCAAAGTACTGTATAAATGGAATAGTACTTGTAACTTTTCAAAGCATTTTAAAACTTACTTTCTCACTTTTGTGTGAAATAATTTTATTTAGTCTTGGTGAAATTTGACAAAAACAGGTATGTTCTATAGAATCTTCTATTTAGGATATAGAGAAAGGGCAAACAATTTGGAAGATGGCAGAAAGCTTAATATACACGGTATTCTGGAGAAGTATCTTATGAGTTTATTCGTTTGATGAAATAGTCTCTAGAGAAATCTTAGAATTTGAGAAGGAATGCACTGTTTCAGTTGCTCAGGTAGACATGCTGGATTTTTTTTTTTTTTTAGCTTTGTGTTTACCATGCCTTCTTGGCTGTTTAATTAAGAGAGACAGAGAGATATACATGTGCTAAGTCATGTCTGACTCCTTGTGACCCCATGGATTGTCACCCACCAGGCTCCTCTGTCCATGGAATTTTCCAGGCAAGAATTCTGCAGTGGGTTGCCTTTTCCTATTCCAGGGAATCTTCCCCACCCACAGATTGAACCCACATCTCTGCATCTCCTGCAGATTCTTTACTGCTGCACCACCTGGGAAGCGCTTGGATGTTTAATTAAATTTGATAACTAAAATGCAGAAATTAGTNGCAGTGGGTTGCCTTTTCCTATTCCAGGGAATCTTCCCCACCCACAGATTGAACCCACATCTCTGCATCTCCTGCAGATTCTTTACTGCTGCACCACCTGGGAAGCGCTTGGATGTTTAATTAAATTTGATAACTAAAATGCAGAAATTAGTGCCACAATTTCTATTTCTTTGTTAAATCAAAGTGCTTTTAAGAAGAAATATTAACTTGGTTTTACCATATATGTCTGTTTTAAAGTTAACACAAAAGAATTTCTCCTGAAAATTAAATTACTTATTACCAAGTCTCTGGGGGCGCACCGAGTCGGACATGACTGACACGACTTAGCAGCAGCAGCAGCAACCAAGTTTTTACCTCATGCCAAGCACTGTGCTTGAAGTTAAAAAAACAAGGATGAATGATTTAAGCATTCTCTGCTCTAAAGACAAATTATTTTATGGTTTTGTAATAGATAAAAAATGTTTTCTATATAGAGGGAAAAAGTTTTTGCAGGAAAAAATAGGGACTATGCTGTCTCAAATTATACTCTCTAGCTTCAAAGGGCAAAATCCTTACTCTTGAAACCTGAACATAATCCTGTAACTAGGNTTTATGGTTTTGTAATAGATAAAAAATGTTTTCTATATAGAGGGAAAAAGTTTTTGCAGGAAAAAATAGGGACTATGCTGTCTCAAATTATACTCTCTAGCTTCAAAGGGCAAAATCCTTACTCTTGAAACCTGAACATAATCCTGTAACTAGGTTTTTCAAGAGTTATGACTCCAGGGTAGAAGGGAACAAGGGCCTGAACAAATGTTTATTGAATTTATTGAACAATGTTACTAATTAATGTTGCTCCACAGAGGCAATGCCCAAGTACAAATTTACATGAAGTGTTTTTTCTACCCAAAATTCTGCCTGCTTTGAGTCATATTTGAGCTTAAGCAGGGCTTTTTGCTGCAACTTCATTAATATTAGATAGTCAATACATGTGCCTTGAAAGAATCGTTTTGGCACATTTAGGTTGAGCCATAGGAAACTGCCTTTTTGTACTTAAATAACAGTCAAGAGAAGCCAGTTCCTATGACTCAACCCAGTGCGTATCACATTTCTACCTTGGGATGAACACTGGGATATTGGCAAGGAAAGAGAAGTTTTGTTCATTATTCTGCAGGAGTTTGTCTTAATTGAGAAGCAAGAAAAATTGAAGTGAAACTATCAAGACTGTGTCCAAGAACTCAGGAGAGGGTCATCTTTAGGAGTATATTTTTTCATGATACATAAAGTTAATGAGAAATCAGTGGTTTTGTTTTAGGGTTAAGAGCCATATTAGTACATGTTGTATTCAGATGTTTTTGGAAACTGTAACTGCATGTGAACTTTGTGTTCAGTGTCTCTGATCTTTTGAAAAGTGAGGCAAAAGAGAACACTCTGTCTCAATGTGTCATTCCTTTACACAGTTCTGTTTTTAGCTATAACTTCCTACCAGATCCTTCACAGCTTTGGAGCATAATATTATTTTAACATTTATATTTTTATCTGTAGTCCACGGTTTACATTTTAATAATTATTACTTTTATATTTTTATTATGCCCTTAGGAAATAGGTTTCATTTAATTTTTACCATTTTTCAGATGACTAGAAGCAATGGTGTCTAACCATCTACATAGCTTATTATGCTTAATTTGAACAAGTTGAAACCATAACATGATTTTGGTATTTATTGTTGATGAAAGAAGCTCTTTATGTAGGAGATAAAAGATAGGAAGCTAAAAATTTATAGAGAGATTATGACTAAGGAAAGTAAGAACAGAAGAAAATAAAGCTGGTAAAAGAAGAATGGCTTTTAAATTGATAGGAGAGGGAGAAAAAAAAACTAAAATTTTTGAAGGGCCAAAAAAACCCCCCAGTATTTCTAAAATCAGTATTCTACATGTATTTGAAATAATTTAAATAGAAAAATTATAAAGGGCAAAAATTTATAGGCTAATACCTTAATTTTTTTTATTACTCTCTGTCAATTTATAGGAAGGAAACAGAATATATACTCTCAGTGTGACTGAAAATTTTAAATGAAATCCCTGAACTTCTTATAATAGTTTGGAGGATCTTCTATTGTACATAATTATCATTCTGATTGGAACATTTTGAATCAGCTTCTTTCTCAGCTTTCCTGATTTATTCATTCAGTTCAGTTCAGTTGCTCAGTCATGTCCAACTCTTTGCAACCCCATGAATCGCAGGACGCCAAGACACCCTGTCTGTCACTTACTCCCGGAGTTTACTCAAAATCATGTCCATCGAGTCGGTGATGCCATCCAGCCATCTTATCCTCTATCATCTCCTTCTCCTCCTGCCCCCAATCTCTCCCAGCATCAGAGTCTTCCAATGAGTCAACTCTTCCCATGAGGTGGCCAAAGTATTGGAGTTTCAGCTTTAGCATCAGTCCTTCCAATGAACACCCAGGNATAGACGGCAGCCCACCAGGCTCCCCCATCCCTGGGATTCTCCAGGCAAGAACACTGGAGTGGGTTGCCATTTCCTTCTCCAATGCATGAAAGTGAAAAGTGAAAGTGAAGTTGCTCAGTCGTGTCCGACTCTTAGAGACGGATTTTCCAGGCAAGAGTACTGGGGTAGGGTTCCATTGCCTTCACTACACCTAGCCTCTAGGTCTAATGCAATATTACAGAATTGTGGGGATTAAAAACATGGGGAGCACCATGGTGATACAAGGGGCTCCCCAATAGTGCTAGTGGTAAAGAACCCGCTGGCCAATACAAGAGACAAAAAAGACTAGGGTTCAGACCCTGGGTCAGGAGGCATGACCACCCACTCCAATATTCTTGCCTGGAGAATCCTATGGACGTGGGAGCCTGGCAGGCTACAGTCCATAGGGTTGCAAAGAGTCAGGCACAACTGAAATGACTTGGCATGCATGCTCAGGGTGATGCAAATTGCCAAATCAAGAATGTGAGAAAGTCAGCAGAACATATTACTAGTTTCTTCCCCAAAATTGACAAAAATTTAAAGAAATGATTCCTATGAAACAGAAGATTTAAAAGACATAACAACCAAATGCAATATCTGAATCAGTCTGGATTCTGATTCAAAACCCAAATATAGCAATACACTAATAGGATAATTAGAAAAATTTGAGCACAGCCAAGAATTCGGTAGTAATATTTTTTTACATATTTTATGTTTATAATAATTCTATCTTTTAGAGTTACTCACTAAATAATTTACAAGTAAAATATTAATATTGAATTTGCTTTGAAATGTGCATGGATAGATTCCATATTGGATTCCAACATGCTGACAGTCACTGAAGCCACTGATGGGATCCATTACTCTATTCCCTCTAGTCTTGTATATGTGGGAGAAATAAATCTACAGCCTATGATTTGCTGGATTTGGTCCACAGGTTTGATGAAATTTGCACCACAGTAATATCAACTCACTGGTAGGGTTTATTAAAATCAATACCAGTAGTAATTCAGGTTTTTAAAATATTATTTCTAAAATCTTATGACAAGATTTCCTGGACTCTACAATCAGAAAATTGATGATATTATGACTGCCCTAAAGAATATTGTATATAAGAATTAGCAAAAAAATACATAAACAATCCTACTTACACAAAAGTGAACAGTTAATTTAGTTTTTTCTGTATAAAAGCCTCAAAATATTAATACTGACATGCTGAAATGCTATTTTAATTTATTATAGATTTGGGATCACATAAATCAAAAACTTGATTATTACTTTTTAGGTTTTTCTAGTCATTGAATGACGGAGAAGCAATGGCACCCTACTACAGTATTTTAGCCTGGAAGATCCTATGGGCGAGAGGAGCCTGGTAGGCTGAAGTCCATGGGGTCACGAAGAGTCAGACATGACTGAGTGACTTCACTTTCACCTTTTACTTTCATACATTGGAAAAGGAAATGGCAACCCACTCCAGTGTTCTTACCTGGAGAATCCCAAGGATGGGGGAGCCTGATGGGCTGCCTTCTCTGGGGTCGCACAGAGTCAGACATGACTGAAGTGACTTAGCAGCAGCAGCAGCAGTCATTGAATGAAGTTGAATTGTGCTGCCTAATGATTGCAGTTCTGACAGGATTATCAGTTTTATATGTGTAACAACAAAAAAATGAAGAGATGTTTTAAAACTCAATTTAGCTTAGATTTTAAATACAAATGACTATTAGACAGCGTCAGTGATGATCAACTCAATGTAATCAAAGTTCAAAACACAGCACTAGTTTTGGCTTAGTCAGTTAATTACCAGACACCACAGGATATGGATGGATGAGGAGAGTTAAGAGGAGATTTATTGGCAGGAAGGAATCCACCTGCCAAACTGTCCTCACAGCAGGTGAAAGGAATTTTGTGGCCAGAGGGAGTTCGAGGAGTTGGTCCACTAACCACTCAGCATGCTACCTATCCATCTTAGATAATAAGCACAAACAGAAATAGAAAAAAAAAATTGTCACCCAGAGATATTTGAAATTTCAGGCCATTACTTATTTATTTAGCTAGACAGACACTGAACACATATACACTTTTGAATGAATATACCGGAAAAAAGATTCTCCACACCTTATCAGCATGGTTTAATTTGAAATATCACTGACAAAATGTTATTTGGGAATTAGTCAGTAGGATGAAAGAAGTCACAATATTTATAAGGCCCATATCTATGGCTTTCCTGACAAGATCAACAAAGATATTAGGAGAAGAAATGGTGAAAAATTGGCACGGTATATTATCTCAAGACTGTCCAGTTCAGCAATTTAGAAATAATTATGGAAACCATGATAGAATGAGGGAGGGAGGGCAGAGAAACATATTATATATATGTAATATTTAAATTACTCAACTTCAGCATTCAAAAAGCAATAAACTTTCTATTTAGCAAATTCATTCCATTTGCTGCAGTTACTGTTTCATCTGTGTTGTCTGTTGGGTTCATCCATGGACCATCTCAGCCTCTTCAGCATCCATCTGTAAACTATTTTTACCTGCATATGATTTATTAGGTATCATTACTTAAAACACAGTTCTACCCTATACAATTCATTTTTATTCTCTGATCAAACAATAGTTTTCCCCCTGTTCTATCTCTTCAAAATTGAGAAAACATAATTGACTTGTGGCTTGAAATCTTCATTAATGAAAAATACATATTGACAAATGCTTTTATAATATTAGCTCAAGTTCTAATATCATTTCAAACTGTAACCCACCAACAAAATTGAAAATTTAGTCTTCCATTATAACTGGAAAGCTTTATTATAGCTGACACTCTGTACTGTTAATATACCTGGATAAGATATGTTGTTTATTTTTATAATCCATCAAATAAAAGAGCTTTTAAAAGAGTCATGATTCTATTAAAATGAAGACAGCAGCACATTTTTAGAACTCTACTAAGAAGAACTCATATTTTGAGTGGTTTTGTTTTGCTTTACTCTTTCTTGTTTTTTGTTTGTTTTGTGTGTCTGTGTGAGCATGTGAGTGTTTTTCAGTCTTGAAATCTAGATAAACCAAGCATATTTGTGTATTAAATATCAAGTATTCCTTGTCCCCTAATTCTAGTGTAGGTGGTATTCAAACATATTTAAACATTTCTATTTATTAGGACTGTATCTCACATAAATAACACTTCCCTGGTGGCTCAGATGGTAAAGTGTCTGCCTACAATGTGGGAGACCTGTGTTTGATCCCTGGGTTGGGAAGATCCTTTGGAGAAGGGTAATGGCAACCCACTCGAGTACTCTTAACTGCAAAATCCCATGGATGGAGGAGTGTGGTAGCTTATAGTCCATGGGGTCACAGAGTGTCAGACATGACTGAGCGACTTCATTTTCTTTCAGGTCTGTTTTACTTCAGTTCAGTTCAATCGCTCAGTCGTGTCTGACTCTTTGAGATCCCATGAATCGCAGCATGCCAGGCCTCCCTGTCCATCACAAACTCCCGGAGTCCACCCAAACCAGTGTCCATAGAATCAGTGATGCCATCCAACCATCTCCTCCTCTGTTGTCCCCTTCTCCTGCCCTCAATCTTTCCCAGCATCAGGGTCTTTTCAAATGAGTCAGCTTTTCCTATCAGGTGGCCAAAGTATTGGGAGTTTCAGTTTCAACATCAGTCCTTTCAATGAACACCCAGGACTGATCCCCTTTAGGATGAACTGGTTGGATCTCCCTGCTGTCGAAGGGACTCTCAAGAGTCTTCTCCAACACCACAGTTTAATTAATTTATTTATTTTTAAAATTTTACTTTACAATACTCTGTTGGCTTTGCCATACATTGACATGAATCCACCACAGGTGTACACAAGCTCCCAATCCTGAATCCCCCTTCCACCTCCCACCCCACAACGTCTCTCTGGATCATCCCTGTACACCACAGTTTAAAAGCATCAATTCTTTGCTGCTCAGCTTTCTCTATAACCCAGCTCTCACATGCATACATAACTACTGGAAAAACCATAGCCTTGACTAGATGGACCTTTGTTGACAAAGTAATGTCTCTGCTTTTTAATATGCCGTCTAGGTTGGTCATAACTTTCCTTCCAAGGAATAAGCGTCTTTTAATTTCATGGCTGCAATCACCATCTACAATGTTTTACTTAAAAAGAAAAATAAATATAGCAATAACTGTCTGTCAATACTCATTGGCAGGTAGTCAATTTTCAGAAAAAGTTTCATCATACTGTCCAAGAAGGAAAAAAATATTAACTAACTGTATTGTCACTTGAAAGTTTTCAAAGTACTTTTATTATTTTACCAATATGCTCACTCAGTTCCTAATTATTTTTGGATCCTGCTGAGTAATTTTCTCAGCTTCTTATTATGGTGATTTTCATTCCTTCTCACATCTGGGTTCTTTTTATGATGTTTATTTTTTTATTGTTTGGATTGACATAGGAGCTTCAATTTTCTCTTTAGAAGACAAGCCAAAACTTTTCTTAAAAATGAAAATTTCCAGCAAAGTTATAAGTTGTCTCTAGCTGTCTTATCTTTGGGTGTTTAAAAAATCCAGCAGTAAGTACTGCCTTGTTTTTCCTTTTCAAAGGAAACTGGCTCTTGGATCTTAGTTTTTTTTCAAAAGGGGAAATGCATATGTTTTATTTTTAGATTAGACAGATGGCATTCAGACAGTGATGGAAGGATCTTAAGAAAATTCATATATTTTATTTATTTTTCTTCTGAAAGCATTTCTAATCAGGTTATTTTTTTCAATATAAGGTTAGACTTATAAGACTTTTGTTCATTTTGCCCTAAACTGCAGTGTACTTTACCACAAAGGATTTCAAGCATCACTGTCATGATGACAATGATGAAGATAATGATAGCTACCTGCAAAAGCCTTCTAGTGTTTCATTTTGTTATATTTGATATTTAAACTCTCAAAATTAAATAAGATTTCTATGATTAAATTAAAAAATGAACCAGGAATAAGGACTTCTGACTTAGTATCTGGCCTAAATTTGGGAACTACTGCCTTAAAATCAGTCCCCTATTGTTCATAAACACAATCATTTATACATTCTTCATATAGTTCACATTTTTCCAACTGACTTAAAGCTCTATAAGGCCAAGCCACATTTATTTCTGTTTTCAGTAATATTTAAATAGACCCTAGCTTATAGAGAAAGAACACTTCAATAAATTGCTGCTCAATGAATTAATCACTAACATTGAATCACACATTTGATACCTATGGCCACTAAATATAAATGTTGAATTGCAGCAATTTCTGCAATAATTTTAACGTAAATCACAATCTTGTCTTTGGAGAATTTAAATAATTTATTTCTGATTGAGCAGTAAGTAGCATACGATATTATATTAAAGTGTACAACATAATGATTCAAGGTTTTATATATTATAAAAATATCACATTATTAAGACCAGTTTTATTATCACTCACTGTACAATTGTTAAAATGTTATTTACACTATTACCTATGTGTTTATTATATCTCTGTAGCTTATTTATTTTATAGGTGAAAGTTTTTAGCTCTTCATCCCCTTCATCTGTTTTATCCATCCCACTACCTGCTTCCACTTGGTCAGTCACCAGTACCTAAGAGTCTATTTCTGTTTACTTTTGTGTCTTCATTTGTTTGGTAATTTTAGATTCCACATATTAGTGAAATCACAGTGTATTTGCTTTTCCCTGTCAGACTTTGTCACCTAACATAATATCTTTCAGGTTCAACCATACTGCCACAAATGGCAAGATTTTATTTTATGGTTTTTTATGTGACATATAAACATATGACTTTCCTGGTGGCTCAGATGGCAAGGAGGCTGGTAAATGATTCTCCTACCAATGCAAGAGATGCAGGTTTGATACCTGGGTTGGGAAGATCTCTTAGAGAAGGAAATAGCGATACACTCCAGTACACTTTCTTGGAGAAGCCCATGGACAGAGGAGCCTGGTGGGCTACACTTCAAGGGATCACAAAGGGTCGGGCATGACTTAGCAACTAAGCACAGGGAGAAAGGAGAATGCACAAATCAGGGTAACTTAAACATCTAAGCATCTATGTGAAAAATGAACAATAGACAACATTTGTGAAATAGACAAAGTTTATAAAATTACCAAAACTCTCTAAAAGTTAATGCGGGAGACCTGGTTCAATCCATGAGTTAGAGAGTGAAAGTGTTAGTCACCCAGTTATGCCTGTTCCTCCTATTACTGTATCAAAAAACATCTTCACAAATACTCTTGATTTTGTTCCTGGGACCCTCAGACATTTCTTGCCATCTACAGATATCCCTAAAGACTTAACTGAGCCATTGTCATTCTTCTGAGTAAAATTCTGTGAAAGCTTTCCATTAACTGCAAATAAAATCTAACCTCATTACTATCATCTAGTAGCTGTGTTTGATATGGGCTCTCCATACCTTTCCAAATACGAATGTTCCCCTTTTCCCTGGTCTCACCACATTAATGTCCAATGGCTTCCGTTCATTTTCTAAAACGTGCTGCAGGGTTGGGGGCATGGACTTATAATAGTACATGCCTGGAATCTTTTGAGGGAGGTCACCATTATCTTCATTACCTCCACCATAGTTTGGCCCCAGGCTTAGACGGTAAAGAGTCTGCACACAGTGCAAGAGACCTGGGTTCGATCCCTGGGTCGGGAATATCTCCTGGAGAAGGGAATGGCAACTCACTCCAGTATTCTTGCTGCCACCCACCCCACAAAAAAAAAATAAAAAATAAAAAGTGGCTCAAAGAAATATTGGGCTTCCCTGGTGGCTCAGAGGGTAAAGCGTCTGCCTACATTGTGGGAGACCTGGGTTTGAACCCTGGGTCAGGAAGATCCCCTGGAGAAGGAAATGGCAACCCACTCCAGTATTCTTGCCTGGAAAACCCCATGGACTGAGAAGCCTGGTAGGCTACAGTCCATGGGATAACAAAGAGTTGGACACCATTGAGCTACTTCACTTACTTACTTAACAAGAGGAGAACACAGCTCCATCCATCAACAGAAAATTGGATTAAAGATTTACTGAGCATTACCCCACCCATCAGAACAAGATCCAGTATCCCCCTCAGACAGTGGATTCCATCAGGAAGCTTTCATAAGCCTCTTATCCTTCTCCATCAGAGGGCAGACAGACTGAAAACCACCATCACAGAAACTAACCAATCTGATCACATGGACCACAGTCTTGTCCAACTCAGTAAAACTGTGAGCCATGCCACGTAGGGCCACCCAAGACGGATGGGTCATGGTGGAGAGTTCTGACAAAATGTGCTTCACTGGAGAAAGTGAAGTGTTCAGCCACGTCCAACTCTTTGTGAACCCATGGACTACCAGTGTCCTCTGTCTGTGGGAATTTTCAGGCAAGAATACTAGAGTGGGTTGCCATTTCCTTCTCCAGGGGATCTTCCTAACCCAGAGATTGAAGCCAGGTCTCCTGCACTGTGGGCAGACTCTTTACCATCTGAGCCACCAGGGAAGCCCACAAAGGCACACCACTTCAGTATTCCTGCCTTGAGAACCCCATGAACAGTATGAAAAGGCAAAAAGATAAGACACTAACAGATGAACTCCCCAGGTCAGTATGTGTGCAATATGCTACTGGAGATCAATGGAGAAATAAATCCAGAAAGAATGAGGAGATGGCGCCAAAGCAAAAACAATACCCAGTTGTGGATGTGACTGGTGATGGAAGCAAGGATCGATGCTGTAAAGAGCAATATTGCATAGGAACCTGGAATGTTAAGTCCATGAATCAAGGCAAATTGGAAGTGATCAAACAGGAGATGGCAAGAGTGAATATTTTCATTTTAGGAATCAGCAAACTAAAATGGACTGGAATGGGTGAATTTAACTCAGATGACCATTATATCTACTACTGTGGTCAAGAATCCCTTAGAAGAAATGGAGTAGCCATCATAGTCCACAAAAGAGTCCTCAGTGCAGTACTTGGAGGCAGTCTCAAAAATGACAGAATGATTGCTGTTTGTGTCGAAGACAAACCATTCAATATCATGGTAATTCAAGTATATGCCCCAACAAGTAATGCTGAAGAAGCTGAAGTTGAACGATTCTATGAAGAGCTACAAGATCTTCTAGAATTAATACCCCAAAAAGATGTTGCTTTCATTATAGGGTATTGGAATGCAAAATTAGGAAGTCAAGAAACACCTGGAATAACAGGCAAATTTGGCCTTGGAGTACAGAATGAAGCAGGGCAAAAGCAAATAGGTTCTGCCAAGAGAATGCACTGGTCATAGAAAACACCATCTTCCAACAACACAAGAGACGACTCTACACATGTACGTCACCAGATAGTCAACACTGAAATCAGTTTGATTATATTCTTTGCAGCCAAAAATGGAGAAGCTCTATACAGTTCACAAAAACAAGACCATGAGCTGGCTGTGGCTCAGATCATGAACTCCTTATTGCCAAATACAGACTTAAATTGAAGAAAAAATAGAAAATCAATAAACCATTCAGATATGACCTAAATCAAATCCCTTACACTTCTACAGTGGAAGTGAGAAATAGATTTAAGGAACTAAATCTAATAAATAGAGTGCCTGATGCACTATGGATAGAGATTCAACACATTGTACAGGAGACAGGGAGCAATATCATCCCCCAAAAAACAAATGAATAAAGCAAAATGGCTGTCTGAGGAGGGCTTACAAATAGCTGTGAAAAGAGGAGAATCCAAAAGCAAAGGAAAAACGAAAGATATACCCATTTGAATTACAGTTCCAAAGAGTAACAAGGAGAGATAAGAAAGCCTTCCTTAGTGATCAGGGCAAAGAAATACAGGAAAACAATAGAATGGGAAAAACTAGAGATCTCCTCAAGAAAATTAGAGATACCAAGAGAACATTCATGGAAAGATGGGCTCAATAAAGGACAGAAATGGTATGTACCAAACAGAAGCAGAAAATATCAAGAAGAGGTGACAAAAATACACAGAAGAATTGTACAAAAAAGATCTTCACCCCCCAGATAATCACGATGGTGTAATCACTCACCTAGAGTCAGACATCTTGGAATGTGAAGTCAAGTGGGTCTTAGGAAGTATCACTATGAACAAAAATAGTGGAGGTGGAGGAATTCCAGTCAAGCTTTTGCAAACTCTAAAAGATGATGCTGTGAAAGTGCTGCACTCAATATGCCAGCAAATTTGGAAAACTCAGGAGAGGCCACAGGACTGGAAAAAGTCAGTTTTCATTCCAATCCCTAAGAAAGGCAATGCCAAAAAATGCTCAAACTATTGCAAAATTGCACTCATCTCACATGCTAGCAAAGTAATGCTCAAAAGTCTCCAAGCCAGCCTTCAACAGTACATAAACCGTGAACTTCCAGATGTTCAAGCTGGTTTTAGAAAAGCAGAGGAACCAGAGTACAAATTGCCAACATCTGCTGGATCCTGGAAATGCAAGAGAGTTCCAAAAAAACATCTATTTCTGCTTTACTGACTATGCCAAAGTCTTTGACTATGTAGATTACAACAAACTGTGGAAAATTCTGAGAGATGTGAATACTAGACCACTTGACCTACCTCGTGAGAAATCTGTATGCAGAAGAAGAAGCAACAATTAGAACTGAACATGGAACAACAGAATGGTTGCAAATGGGAAAAAAGAGTAATTCAAGGCTGTATATTGCCATTATGCTTATTTAACTTATATGAAGAGTACATCATGAGAAATGCTGGACTGGATGAAGCACAAGCTGGAATCANTATTTAAATATGCTGTCTAGGTTGGTCATAACTTTTCTTCCAAGGAGCAAGTATCTCTTAGTTTCATGGCTGGAGTCACCATCTGCAGTGATTTCGGAGTCAAAATAAATAAACAAAGTTTGTCGATATTTCCTCATCTATTGCATCTTTCCCCATCTAATGCATTTTTGCATCAGGTGGCCAAAATATTGGATCTTCAGCTTCAGTATCAGTTATTTCAATGAATATTCAGGGTTAATTTCATTTAAGATTGACTTGTTTGATCTTCTTGTTCTCCAAGGGACTCTCAAGCGTATTCTCCAGCAACACAATTTGAAAACATCAATTCTTCAGCATTTATGGTCCAGCTCTCACATCCATACATGACTACTGGAAGAACCATAGCTTTGACTATATGGACCTTTATCAACAAAGTGATGTCTCTGGTTTTTAATATGCTATCTATGTTTGTCATAGCTTTTCTTCCAAGGAACAAGCATCTTTTAATTTCATGGCTGCAGTCATGGTCCACAGTGATTTTTGAGGGCGAGAAAATAAAATCTGTTACTGTTTCCACTTTCTCCCCATCTATTTGTCATGAAATAATGGGATTGGATGCCATGATCTTAACTTTTTGAATGTTGAGTTTTAAACCAGTTTTTTCACTCACCTCTTTCACCTTCAACAAGAGGCCCTCTTCACTTTAGTGTGCTATCATCTGCATATCTGTGTTTGTTGTCATTTCTCCTGGCAATCTTGATCCCATCTTGTCATTCATCCAGCCTGGCATTTTGCATTATGTACTCTGCATATAAGTTAACTAAGCATGATGGTACTATAAAGTCTTGTCTTACTTCTTTCCCAATTTTGAAACAGTCATTTGTTCCATGTCTGGTTCTAACTGTTGTGGTGAGGATGATGCCAATGTAGTGATTCTGGAAGGCAAATTCTCCTTTATTGCTTCCTGGTTCCTGTCCCTCTCTCTTAATTCAAATGAACGATTTCTACATCTTTACTTTGATGTATTTATTATTTTTCCACACCAGTACTCACTATTGGCCAAGAGATGGAACCCTGAAATTCTTAAATGGCATAGAACATCTCAGTACTTTAAATTTGGTGCTATTTGAATTTTCCTGTACTTTTTAAGATCCAACTTGAAATTCTTAGTGTATATAAACTAGGCAGCTGTCTAGAGTGCATATATATATATGCACTCTAGACACACACTCTAGATTTAAAATAGGAATGATGCTAAAGCTGAAACTGCAGTACTTTGGCCACCTCAGGCTAAGAGTTGACTCATTGGAAAAGACTCTGATACTGGGAGGGATTGGGGGCAGGAGGAGAAGGGGACTACCAAGGATGAGATGGCTGGATGACATCACGGACTCAATGGACATGAGTCTGAGTGAACTCCGGGAGATGGTGATGAACAGGGAGGCCTGGCGTGCTGCGATTCATGGGGTTGCAAAGAGTCGGACACGACTGAGAGACTGAACTGAACTGATACAGCTGTCATTCTCTTTAATTTTTTTTTTTCTGATCAGCTTTATATTTAATAATATACATGAAAATAAAATAATTCCAGCTATGGTTTGGAGGGCTACAAAGTTGATAATGTATTCAATATTAGTGGTGTATTTTTAATAATGATTTTAAATTACTTTAACTTGTTTATACACTAACATGTGACTTTTTTAAAAATGGTGAAAATAATTAACACTCAAAAAATTTAAAACTAAAACAGTGTATTTATGGATAATGTCTTTCTTCATTACCTATATGACCCTGGCTAGTAATGACTATAATTTTACCAGAGTAAATATTTTCAGTGAACTTCCATTTTTCTCATTGAGGAATATACTTTATTACTTCCATCTTTTTTTTTTTTTTTTTATTTTTNGTATTTATGGATAATGTCTTTCTTCATTACCTATATGACCCTGGCTAGTAATGACTATAATTTTACCAGAGTAAATATTTTCAGTGAACTTCCATTTTTCTCATTGAGGAATATACTTTATTACTTCCATCTTTTTTTTTTTTTTTTTAGATTTTAACATTAGCCATAATGTTATCATTAGCACTGCAAGCTTCCTATTATTCATTAACAAAAGAAATCTGTTGTTTCAAATTAAAACACTGATAGACACACTATTTGCATAAGCAGTGTGAAGGGGTGATTAGATTAATCAAAATTCTTTGATTAGGAGAATACTTCCTAATGTCAGTCTCTGATAATTACTCAAAACCCATCATGTTACATGATATTTTAACTGTTTTTTAGCCTATGTTTTATCAATTTCTTTACTTCTGATATAACATATTTACTGTTTTATATTTTATGCCTATATTCTGGATAGCTCATGCTTAGAAGCAATGAATCTGTGTTTAAGTGTATGCTAGAGTGTACAACTTCTACTTTTTATAGTGCAGGGTGTACAACTATCCTATAGTAGAAGGACTCGAAAATTTTCTATATATATCTTTATAATATTAAGGAAAAATAAGGAATATATGAAAGCCCTAGAAATCTTTTTATTCATATTTTTATGAGATCAAAGACACTTTTGTATTAGGACATAATTATATGTTTTAAAGTTTATAGGAAATTATTTCAGAGGGTGCAAATTATATTATTTAGCTAAATATTTACCTTCTTTAAAGTTATGATTATATAAATAGAATGAGTACACAAAATAGAATGTTTTTCTTTAACAATAATATTTTGAATATGCTAAAACTCCTACACATGTTTTACTCCCAGTGCCATTTAATTCATGGAGAAAATAGAAGCTGTCAAGCATGTTCATCAGAGCACACCAAGTCATGAATACACACTTCATGTGCTTGTGATGATAATGCCTTTCTTTCCTAATTTTATAAATGGTAAAATACCTCAACTATTATGGTCTTCTTGTGCTGTGCTCAGTCACTTCAGTTGTGTCTGACTCCTTGCGATCCGATGACTGTAGCCTGCCAGGCTCCTCTGTCCATGTGGATTCTCCAGGCAAGAATACTGGAGTGGGTTGCCTTGCCCTCCTCCAGGGGATCTTCCCAACCCAAAGATCTAGCCCACTTCTCTTCTGTCTCCTGCACTGGCAGGTGGATTCTTTACTACTAGCACCACCTGGAAAGCCCATTATGGTCTTCCCGTTCCTATGTAAAGACAACTACCTCATCAGACATTTCTGTAGTCCACGTTACCCTATAGTCTTTGCAAGAAATTCACTCCAGCATCTATACCCTTCATTTACCTGCTACACTGATGGTCTAGCTTCACTGGAAATTTCCTATTAAGATATGAACATGCTTTAGATTTCCCAAATGAAATACCCAACCAGCCACACCAAAACACCCCAACAGCCCACACAAGCTACCACTTAATTCTTTCTTCAGCATTATCAGGTTAAAGAAAAAAAAAATGCACCTACTTCATCACTTTTCTCAGATTCTCTCCTGAAGTCTTTTAGTTATGTTTCTACAACCCCCTGCACCACCCCAAAAAACTGCATAGAAACTGTTTTTGATTTTACTTTGTGCTGACAATTGCAGTAGTTCTTTTCTGGGATTATGATACATTACCTCTCAATGACACCTGATCTCTTGATTTGGAAACTGTATCTACTATTGGCCTATGCAATAACTCCTAATTTAAGTTATTAGTTTATAATCATATACATGATCTTACTTCCTGAAAATCCTGTATCATGCTACATTGATCTTAAAAAGATCCTACCTGGAGATAAGTCAAGGTGATATAGATTGTTGTAAAGATAATATATGTATAACTGACTGGCTTTGCTGTACAGCAAAAATTAACACAGCATTGTAAATCAACTATACTTCAAATATTTTTTTAAAAAAGAAGCTATGATAAGATCAGCAGAAGGAGTCCTCTCTTCCAACTACGTTTTTCTATTTGTCACATTACAGTTATTCATTGCAGTAGACAATAAGTTGAATTAATTGGAACCATAAACTGTGGAAAATTCTGAAAGAGATGAGAAAAACAGACCACCTGACCGCCTCTTGAGAAACCTGTATGCAGGTCAGAGAGCAACAGTTAGAACTGGACATGGAACAACATACCCGGTTCCAAATAGGGAAAGGAGTATGTCAAGGTGGTATATTGTCACCCTGCTTATTTGACTTATATGCAGAACACATCAAGAGAAAAGCTGGGCTGGAAAAGCACAAGCTGGAATCAAAATTGTCCGGAGAAATATCAATAACCTCAGATATGCAGATGACATCATCCTTATGCCAGAAAGTGAAGAACTAAAAAGCCTCTTCATGAAAGTGAAAGTGGAGAGTGAAAAAGTTGGCTTAAAGCTTAAGTTTCAGAAAACGAAGATCATGGCATCTGGTCCCATCACTTCATGGGAAATAGATGGGGAAACAGTGGAAACAGTAGCTGACTTTATTTTTCTGGGCTCCAAAATCACTGCAGATGGTGATTGCAGCCATAAAATTAAAAGATGTTATGACCAACCTAGACAGCATATTAAAATACAGAGACATTACTTTGTCACAAAGTTCTGTCTAGTTGAGGCTATGGGTTTTCCAGTAGTCATGTATAGATGTGAGAGCTGCACTGTAAAGAAAGCTGAGCACTGAGGAACTGATGTTTTGAACTATGGTGTTGGAGAAGACTCTCGGCTGTCCCCTGGACTGCAAGGAGATCCAAACAGTCCATCCTAAAAGAGATCAATCCTGGATGTTCATTGGACGGACTAATGCTGAAGCTGAAACTCTAATATTTTGGCCAACTGATGCAAAGAACTGACTCATTTGGAAAGACCCTGATGCTGAATAAAATTGAGGTCAGGAAGAGAAGGGGACGTCAGAGGATGAAATGGTTGGATGGCATCACCTATTGAATGGACATGGGTTTGGGTGGACTCTGGGAGTTGGTGATGGACAGGGAGGCCTGGCATGCTGCAGTTCATGGGGTTGCAAAGAGTCAGACACGACTGAGTGACTGAACTGAACTGAACAAACTTTATGCAGCTCAGAGTGAATTTTTTTCTATTTTATTCTGGGGGCAACAAATTAACAGATATATGTAAATTACTACCACAGAATTTTATAACACCCTCATAAAAAATTAACTAAAATAAACATTAATCCCATAGTACTTAATGTGTAACCCACAATAAATTTGAATATGCTTATTAAAATTAAATGCATTTCTAAAAATTTGGAACCAACAGTAATACTTTAAGATATATAAAGACTAATTATTGATTAGTTTGATTTTGTGAGTTTAACTGTTTTAGATACCTCATATAAATGAAATTATACAATATTGGTATTTCTGTGACTGGCTTATGTCACCTAGCATAATATCCTTCAGGTTCATCCAAAATGGGATATAAACACAAAATGGAATACTATTCTAAGAATGATTGTATTTTAATTTGTATGGTGTGTCTTCTATTAGAATTGAAAGACACACCAAAAGGATGTGGGGAGAGCATGTTATTTCCATCCCATGTATTTAACTTCAGTGTATGCAGTGTTTTCACCTTGTAACTGTGTTGAGTGATGGAAATGCATTTAATATTTGTGTTATTTTAAACATGGAGAAAATGTACATTTCTTATAATAAAGTTTGAGTTTGGGTGTGTCATAGAATTTTCCTCTAAAGTAAAAGCATTAAAAAAATACAAAAAAATAATAAAAAATAAAGACTAATTATAACTATAAAAATTTATAACAATATTGAGGAAAATAATGTTTTGAAGTAATGAAATCATCAGAATCAGAGAAATAATGATATGTAAATCTGTTTAATTCAGTTCAACTTAGTTGCTCAACTGTGTCCAAGTCTTTGCAACCCCATGGACTGCAGTACACCAGGCTTCCTGGTTCATCACCAACTCCTGGAGCTTACTCAAACTCATGTCCATCAAGTCAGTGATGCCATCCAACCATCACACCCTTTGTACTCCCCTTGTCCTCCTGCCTTCAATAATTCCCAGCATCAGGGTCTGTTCCAGTGAGTCAGTTTTTCACCTCAAATGGCCAAAGGACCTTCAGCTTCAGCATCAGTCCTTCCAATGAATGTTCAGGACTGATTTCCTTTAGGATCGACTGGTTTGATCTCCTTGCAGTCCAAAGTACTCTCAAGTTCTCCAACATCACCGTTCAAAAACATCAATTCTTCAGTGCTCAGCCTTCTTTATGGTCCAATTCTCACATCCAACCAACCATGACTATGGATGTATCCATCCATACATCTCACATCAATAAATGACAAAACATGGCTTTGGCTAGATGGACTTTTGTAGGCAAAGTAATGTCTCTGCTTTTAAATATGCTGTCTAGGTTGGCCATAGCTTTTCTTTGAAGGAGCAAACATCTTTTAATTTCATAGCTTCAGTCACCATCTATAGTGATTCTGGAGGCCAAGAAAATAACATCTGTCACTGTTGTTTCCCCATTTATTTGACATGAAGTGATGGAACTAGATGCCATAATCTTAGTTTTCTAAATGGTAAGTTTTAAGCCAACTTTTTCACTCTCCTTTTTCACGTTCATCAAGATGCTCTTTAATTTTTCACTTTCTGCCATAAGGGTAGCATCACCTGTGTAACTGAAGATATTACTATTTCTCCTGCCAATCTTGATGAAGCTTGTGCTTCATTCAACTTTGTGTTTCACATTTGATGTACTCTGCATATAAGTTAAATAAGCAGAGTGACAATGTATAGTTTTGACATACTCCTTTCCCAATTTGGGAGCAGACTGTTGTTCCAGGTCTGGTTCTAACTGTTGTTTCCTGACCTGCATACAGGTTTCTCAGGAGGCAGGTCAGGTGATCTGATATTCCCATCTCTTGGAGAATTTTCCACAATTTTCAGCATAAGGAGCATACATTTTGTTGTGATCCACACAGTCAAATGCTTTGACACAGTCAATAAAGCAGAAATAGATGCTTTTCTGGAATGCTCTTGCTTTTTCAATGATCCAACAGATGTTAGCAATTTGGTCTCTGGTTCCTCTGCTTTTTCTCAATCCAGCTTGAACATCTGGAATTTCTCAGTTCATGTACTGTTTGAAACCTTGTTTGGAGAATTTTGAGCACTACTTTGCTAGTGTGTGGGATAAGTGAAATTGTGTGGTAATTGGAACATTTTTTTTTTTTTTTTTTTATTATTGCCTTACTTTGGGATTGGGATAGAAACTGACCTTTTCTAGTCTATGGCCAATGCTGAGTTTTGCAAATTTTCTGGCTTATTGAGTGCAGCATTTTAATAAAATCATCTCTTAGGATACGAAATAGATCAACTGGAATTCCGTCACCTCCACCAGCTTTGTTCGTAGAGATGCTTCTTAAGGTCCACTTGACTTTATAGGCCAGGATGTTTGGCTCAAGTGTGATCATACCATCGTAGATATTAAGATCTTTTGTTGTATAGTTCTGTGTATTCTTGCCATATTTTAATATCTCCTGGTTTTGTTAGGTCCATACCATTAATGTCCTTTAATGTATGCATTTTTGCATGAAATGTTCCCTTGGGATCTTTAATATTCTTGAAGAGATTTCTAGTTTTTCCCACTCTGTTGTTTTCCTTTAATTCTTTGCAATGGTCACTGAGGAAGGCTTTCTTATCTCTCCTTGCTATTCTTTGGAGGTTTGCATTCTAAACAGCAGTTTTAGTGAAATGATTTTGACAAAATCAAAATTAAAATAGGTTTTATAGTAAAAAGTTGAGATAAATGGATTTTTAAGGATGTTATTTTTGAATATTTTAATAGGTTATAAAAATATCTAATAAAATTATTGAAATATTTTCATAATTATATAACTGTATAATTGAATTTGCTTCTCATAGGATAAATTTAAAATTTTGTATCAAGAAACTTAAGGAAGACATATCTGTGATAAACTTTTACAATGTATAAAAAACTAACAAATTAAATTCTGAAATTCCTGTATTATCAAATTGTGTAAAAGTAAGTGACTTTCTAAGCTATATGAATAAAAATAAGATACATAAAGTGAAAGTGAAGTTGCTCAGTCGTGTCTGACTCTTTGTGACCCCATGGACTGTAGCCTACCAGGCTTCTCCATCCATGGGATTTTCCAGGCAAAAATACTGGAGTGGGTTACAATTTCTTTCTCCAGGGGATCTTCCTGACATAAAATATCAAAATAATAATATAAAGCTAAGTAAACCTGGGCTGTATTATTTTATATCCAGAAAAAAGATAGGAAATATAACACTTTACTAATAATATTTAGCTGTTTAAATTTCAGTTTGCATGTTTGTTATAATTCAGTGTGACCACTGAATTCCATTTTTAATCAGATTTTTGTGGCAAATCTCATCTTCAGATTTATTGTTTACATTTTATTAAAAACAATGGAAAAATAATGAGGAATTACATACATATATACACATGCATATCTGTATATAAATGTATGGCTGCTGCTGCTAAGTCAGTTGAGTCGTGTCCAACTCTGTGTGACCCCATAGACGGCAGCCCACCAGGCTCCCCCATCCCTGGGATTCTCAAGGCAAGAACACTGGAGTGGGTTGCCATTTCCTTCTCCAATGCATGAAAGTGAAAAGTGAAATAGCTACTCTAGTTCTAAGTCACAATAAAAATTAAAAGCACTACTTTTATCCTGATTTCTCTTAATTATTATTATTTCCAGATATTTTATCAAAAGTAACATTAAAATACTGTTAATTTACTATTTTATGTTTTGGATTTGTTTTTGAGCATCTATAAATTGTGCACATTCCCAGTATCATTCAAGACCATATTGATTGTTAATTTGTCCACTAGTAATAACAATGCAAATCTTTCTAAATAACACATATATTTCTTCCTTCTTATAAAACTGACATAAAATGATTCATAAGAATCATACTTTCAAATCATACTTTCAAATTAATGTTCACTGATTAATTGATAAATATCTCATTTATCCTGTTAAACATTCTCCAAGTATATATACTCTAATAGGGAAATTTTTGTTTTGTTTTTGTTGGTTTCCATCAGCTCAGTTGGCAAAAAAAAAAAAAAAAAAAAAAAAAAANATTAATGTTCACTGATTAATTGATAAATATCTCATTTATCCTGTTAAACATTCTCCAAGTATATATACTCTAATAGGGAAATTTTTGTTTTGTTTTTGTTGGTTTCCATCAGCTCAGTTGGCAAAAAAAAAAAAAAAAATCCACGTGCAATGCAGGAGACCCCGTTTAGATTCCTGGGTCAGAAAGATTCTCTAGAAAAGAGATAGGCTACCGACTCCAGTGTTCTTGGGCTTCCCTGGTTGTTCATTCAGTAAAGAATCTACGTGTAGTGCAGGAGACCTGGGATTGATCCTTGGGTTGGGAAGGTCCCCCGGAGAAGGTCACGGTGACTCACTCCTGTATTCTTATCTGGAGAATAGCTGTGGACAGAGGAGCCTGGCAGGCCAGACAGTCTATGTGGTCACAAAGAGCTGGACAAGACTGAGCAACTAAGCACAAACACAGCACATTTAGATATATAATATTTTGTGCCTACAAGATTTTTAACTTATGTTGGAAATCTATGACAAAATTATATTGTTTAAAATTCCAAGTTTAGGATCATTGCCTGAGTGAATTGGAACTATGTAATAGTTGTTGTTGTTATTCAGTCGCTCAGTCATGTCTGACCTGCGACCCCATAGACTGCAGCACGCCAGGCTCCCCTTTCCTTCACTGTCTCTTGAAGTTTGCTCAAACTCATGTCCCTTGAGTCAGCAATGCCATCCAACCATCTTATACTCTGTCATTCCCTGCTTATCCTGCCTTCTATCTTTGTCAGCATAAGGATTGTTGTTGTTGTTGTTGTTTTTCCAATCAGTCAGTTCAGGTGGAAAAATCATTGGAGCTTCAGTTTCAGCGTTAGTCCAATCAATGTGTTGGTTTCCTTTAGGATTGACTGGCTTGATCTTCTTGCTATACAAGGGATCCTCAAGAGTCCTCTCCAGCATCACAGTTCAAAAGCATCAGTTCTTCAGCACTCAGCCTTCTTTATGATCCAACTCTCACATTCGTTCATGATTACTTGAAAAACTGTAGCTTTGACTATATGGACCTTTACAGGAAATTGATGTCTCTATTTTTTAAGTATTCTTTCTAGGTTGTTCATTAGTTTTCTTCCAAGGAGCAAGGACCTTTGATCTCATGGTTACAGTCACCATCCAGGGTGATTTTGGAGCACATGAAAATCAAGTCTGTCACTGGTTCTATTGTGTTCCCATCAATTTTCCATAAAGTGATGGGACTGGATGCCACGATCTTAGTTTTTTGAATGCTGAGTTTTAACCTAATTTTTGCTCTCTTCTTTTACTTTTCATCAAGAAGCTCCTTAGTTCCTCTTTTCTTTCTACCATTAGCTTAGTGTTATCTGCATATCTGAGGATACAGATATTTCTTCCAGCAATCTTGATCCCAGCTTGAGCTTCATCCAGTCCATCATTTTGTATGATATAATCTGCATACAAGTTAAATAAGCAGGGTGACAATATACAGCCTTGATGAACTCGTTTCCCAGTTTAGAAATATTTCATTGTCCTATGTCCAGTTCTAACTGTAGCTTCTTGACCTATGTGCAGATTTCTCAGGAGGCAGATAAGGTGGTCTGGTATTCACATCTCTTGAAGAATTTTCTAGTTTGATGTGATCCATACATTCAAAGGCTTTAATGTAGTCAATGAAGCAGAAGTAGATGCTTTTCTGGAATTCCCTTGCTTTTTCTATGATTCAACAGATTTTGGATCCATTGTAACACTAATTTTAAACAAATTTTCATTGAGAAAGGAAATTTAAAACATAAATATTGATTTTTTGAATTAATTTACTTTTAATTGAAGGATCATTGCTTTACAGAATTTTGCTGTTTTCTGTCAAACCTCAACATGAATCAGCAATAGATATACATACATTCACTCCCTTTTGAAGCTCCCCCCATCTCCCTCCCCATCCCACCCCTCTAGGTCAATAAAAAACACCTGTTTGAGTTTCTTGAACCATATGACAAATTCCCACTGGCCATCTATTTTACATAAGATAATGGAAGTTTCCATGTTACTCTCTCCATACATCTCATCCTCTCCTCCTGAAATTTTTCTGCTACTAATAAAGTGCAATTGGACTGAGAAAAAGCAAATAATTCATATGCTTTATCATGGAAAACACTGGAGAAGTATCAAAGTGGAATAAGTCATAAAATTAATACAGACTCTCTACTTTGCACAATGGCACCAGTAAATACTTCAGTTTTACTCTGTGTTAGAAGGCAGTGGCAACCCACTCCAGTACTCTTGCCTGGAAAATCCCATGGATGGAGGAGCCTGGTAGGCTGCAGTCCATGGGGTCACTGAGGGTTGGACACGACTGAGCTACTTCACTTTCACTTTTCATTTTCATGCATTGGAGAAGGAAATGGCAACCCACTCCAGTTTTCTTGCCTGGAGAATCCCAGGGGCCTGGAAGCCTGGTGGGCTGCCGTCTATGGCGTCGCACAGA
Source organism: Neotragus pygmaeus (assembly GCA_006410875.1). NCBI lineage: Eukaryota > Metazoa > Chordata > Mammalia > Artiodactyla > Bovidae > Neotragus > Neotragus pygmaeus. The sequence goes on from SJYV01041992.1 coordinate 157,307, forward strand.
GTCAGACACGACTGACGCGACTTAGCAGCAGCAGCAGCAGAACTCATTTGGCATCTATTCACGAATTTCTTTATTTTTTTTTCTTTATTGGTATCATTTCTTGGGATTTTAAAACATATAGATTTAAAATATGTTTCATATAAAATAACTTCATAAGTATTATTGTTAAACAGTGACAGATGGCTATTAATTCACGAAGGATAAAATTTAGCATGGCAATGATTTATAACAGTAATATAAGCTTATCTTTTTATTTGTACTGTTCATTTTGTTATGCTTTTTTAACCACTATAATAATAATACGTAGATTTTCTGTTCCTGTAGCAAAACTATATTTGAAAGTGAAAGTGGCTCAGTCGTGTCCAATTCTTTGGGACCCCGTGGACTATACAGTCCATGGAATTCTCCAGACGAGAATACTGGAGTGGGTATCCTATCCCCTCTCCAGGGGATCTTCCCTACCCAGGAATGGAACTGGGGTCTTCTGCATTGCAGGCCGATTCTGTACCAACTGAGCTATGAGGGAAGCCCTATAATATATTTAGCAAATCTTAATTGAGATTTGGAGAAGCAAATATAAGAAAACTTAAAATCTGCATAACAGCTTCACTATTTTAAGTTCAGATCAAATATCTATAATATTTCTTTTCATAATAGTACATAAATTCTCATGTGATACATGTTTTTAGGCATATTGAGCAGCAAAAAACCTTCTTTTTTAAAAAATTTATTTATTTATTTTATTTTACTTTACAATACTCTATTGGCTTTGCCATACATCGACATGAAGAAAAACACCAATACAGTACACTGACACATATATATGGAATTTAGAAAGATAGTAATGATGACCCTGTACGTGAGACAACAAAAGAGACACAGATATAGAACAGACTTTTGGCCTCTGAGGGAGAGGGAGAGGGTGGGATGATTTGGGAGAACGGCATTGAAGCATGTATACTATCATGTAAGAAACCTTCTTTTGACAAATATCTTAGAAAATGCATTTGTGAATTAACATTAAGACCTCCTAAAAGCCCTATATTCCCTTTATGGATACATTATTTATAAATCTATCCTTCAGGTCATCTCGTGCTTTCTAAAATATATACACTCTGCTTTAAAAAAAATTGTCAATACCTACTAATTGCTTCCTGAGTAGGTTTTGGTATTATTTCAATGAAAGGTACAATTTAGCAAACAGATTTAGCAAGCAGCAGATAAAACAATTAGTACAAAGATCTTTTGTGAAAGAAGCGGCTGGCAGTACACCTGCAGTGAAGGCTGAATTTGTAATTTAGAAAACAAATTTAGCAAGTGGCAGATACAATAATTAGTCTAAAAATCTTTTTGTGCAAGAAATAACTCAGAATAGGAAGAGGGAAGACATTTGCATAAAAATAATATATCAATTTCACTGAAAATCAAATGGTTTTTCATTTCCACCTCTTAACCTTTTTCTTTTCCTTATGATTTTCTGTCTGTTTGGATAGCACAGATAGTCAAGCCTCTAGAATACTTTGAAAGTCGTGATATAAACAATGTTGTCACATGTAGTAGAATCACTAAATTTTTAACAAACAAGGTCCATTGGGTCGCAATATCTATTGGATTGTGAAAGGAAATAAAACCCATTCTCTTTTACCTAGTTGGGTTTTCATTTCTTCGATTATAGCTGCAACTTCACAAATAAAATTGGTGTATGTCACATTTATAAGTTTTGTAAACCTAAACCACATGACCTTATGGTATGCATATTTAGGATATTATTCATTATTAAGGTCTTGATATAGAAACAAAGATGGCATTAAAATAGAACCAACGGACCAAAGAATGGATTCACAGTAAATATCATTGGCTTGTATCAGCTTCAAATTTCTTACACTTAATTACAAAATAAAGACTGTAGGAGGATGCCAGGCCCTCATGTGTATGACCTTGTACAACCCCCCAATTAAACTGTTATTAAAACACAAAGCACTGTTTAACAAAGGCCTTATTTTTTGAGTTTGGGCTACTCTATGTAAAGTGATGAGAAGTCCTCCAGAACCAATGATTATCACTATGAACTTCTCTTGACATTTACAGTTATATATAGTCTTGGCAATTATGGCCTATTAAATAATGTTGGGAAGATCCCTTGGAGAAGGAAACAGCTACCCACTCCAGTATTCTTGCCTGGAGAATTCCATGGACATAAGAGCCTAGTGGGCTACAGTCCATGGGGTCGCAAAGATTGACATGTCTGAGTAACTTTCACTCACTCAAACAACTTACTGATTTCAGAGATACTATGTCAGACTCCTCTCGGCCGCCACCCCTGATCTCGGATGTGGGGAAACTCCTCTTGGCCTCCGCCCCTGACCTTGGACATAGAAATATCAATAACGTCAGATGTGCAGATGACACCACCCTTATGGCAGAAAGTGAAGAGGAACTAAAAAGCCTCTTGATGAAGGTGAAAGAGGAGAGTGAAAAAGTTGGCTTAAAGCTCAACATTCAAAAAACTAAGAACATGGTATCCGGTCCCATCATTTCACGGGAAAGAGATCGAAAAACAGTGGAAACAATATAAGACTTTATTTTGGGGGGCTCCAAAATCACTGCAGATGGTGATTGCAGCCATAAAATTAAAAGACACTTACTCTTTGAAAGGAAAGTTATGACCAACCTAGATAGCATATTCAAAAGCAGAGACATTAATTTGTCGACAAAGTCTGCCTAGTCAAGGCTACGGTTTTTCCAGTGGTCATGTATGGATGTGAGAGTTGGACTGTGAAGAAAGCTGATCACCAAAGAATTGATGCTTTTGAACTATGGTGTTGGAGAAGACTCTTGCGAGTCCCTTGGACTGCAAGGAGATCCAACCAGTCCATTCTAAAGGAGATCAGTCCTGGGTGTTCATTGGAAAGACTGATGCTAAAGGTGAAACTTCAATATTTTGGCCACCTCATGTGAAGAGTTGATTCATTGGAAAAAAACTCCGATGCTGGCATGCATTGAGGACAGGAGGAGAAGGGGACAACAGAGGAAGAGAAGGGGACAACAGAAGATGAGATGGCAGAATGGCATCACCGACTCGATGGACATGAGTTTGAGTGAACTCTGGGAGTTGGTAATGGACAGGGAGGCCTGGCATGCTGCCATTCATTGGGTTGCAAAGAGTCAGACACGACTGAGCGACTGGACTGAACTGAACTGATGTCAGACTCAGAGGCTTCCCTCGTGGCTCAATTGTAAAGAATCCACCCGTAATGCAGGAGATGTGGGTGCGATTTTTGGTTCAGAAGGATCCCCTGGAGTAGGAAATGACAATCTGCTCAGGTATTCTTGCCAGGATAATCCCATAGACAGAGGATCCTGGGGGGTAGAGTCCATGGGTTTGCAAAGAGTCAGACACGACTGAGTGACTCAGCACACACACGGTTTGAAACTCTACAATTGAAATTTACACAATTTACTCAATTCAAACAATTCCTTCATACAAAATATATATTTTATAATTTTCATTTGTTTTTCATGCTCTTTCTAATGTTTTGCTTTTTGTTGTTCAATATTTTTCTTTTATAAGTTTTAATTTTTCATTGTTTGGAGAGAAGGTGTTGGCAATTTTTCTCTCTTCAGGGCTTTCAGGCAATCTGGAGTCAACTCTCACTCTAGAAAGAAAGACATCTTAGACAATAGGTAAAGAAATTGATGTAATTGTGTTCCAGTAAAATGTTAGTTATAAAAACAGGTGGCAGGCATGATTTGGCCCATGTTCGCCCTGCTTTAGGGAATCATTAATTAATGTTGCATGCATTCACTCATACTGTTTTCTCTCAGAATAAGCTTCATTAACTATGCACTTGAAGATTAACTGTTCATTCACTCTAGGGCAAGTGTATGAAATATGAATTTAGTACTGAGTAACAGTAGATCTCCCAAAACATTATCTTTGACTTTAGTGAAAAATATTCTAAGCAATTCTCTATCATGTGATAATGGAAAATATTTTATTTATAAGACCATTTATGTTATAAAATGTAAATTTATAAGGAATAGTTATATTAAACAATATTTATGTATAACACTTGTTCAGTTTGCTTTAATTCAAATAAAATTATCACATTTAAGAATGTGTTCCAATATCAAATGGCAAAATTCAACAACACAAAACTGAAATTGCGTTTGTACCACTCTGATAATTTTACACATGGTGATGCATATGTCTCAGTGCTATTCTCTCAGTTCTTCCCATCCTCTCCCCCCCTGCTGTGTCCACAAGTCCGCTCTCCATGTCTGTGACTCCACTGGCCCCCTGTAAATAGATCAATATCATGAAAACTGAAATAGAGAAATCAAAAGCAAAGAGATTATTAAAATAAATTAATAAACTGCATATGCCACAAAGAAGAAACTGAAAGTAACAATGCTATATATTTCATGGTTTTCAGAAAAACAAGGTCGAGATCTGATTTTGTTATTACTACTATTATTTTAAAACTTCTTGAATAAATAGCCAATCTTTTCCCAAAAAATTGATTGGTTTTTGATGTAGCACAAATTCTTTCAGTCACCAGCTTACATGATCAAATACGCCACTTACTCAATTTACCTAGTAATTATAGATCTTTGTCTAACTAACTGTTAAAACTATAGCCTATATTCTAATATAAATATTGTTTATAGAATTATTATTAAATAATGATAAGCATATGCTGAATTCATACAACTTAAATTTTCCTATGATATGACTATAATTTTTCCTTTGCCATTGTAAACTGAAATGGCTTATAATATAAGAAAATAATCCTACTATAAGTGTTTATTGTTTATATTTTGTTTCAATCTTTAAAATAATATTTTTGAAAAATAAAATAAAATAATAGTTTTGTATATATATATATATGACTTTTATTGATGATAGATTTGTCCTCTAAAATGGCTGAAACAATCAGAAAAACATTTAGATATTGTTCCTGGGGCATTAATATCAATTAAAATTGAAAAAATCAGCTAATTCAGTACTTCATAATCAATATAGTAAATAATTAAATAGCCATTTATTTGAAGATAATATAATTAAAGGTTAAATTGTAGTTGTTATTAAAGCTACAACCTCAGATACACAGATAGCACCAACCTAATGGCAGAAAGCAAAGAAGAACTGAAGAGCATCTTGATGAAGGTGAAAGAGAAGAATGAAAAAGTTGGCTTAAAATTCAACATTCAAAAAATTAAGATCATGGCAACTGGTCCCATCTCTTCATGGTAAATAAATGAAGAAGAAATTTACAGTGACAGGTTTTATTTTCTTAGGTTTCCAAATCACTGTGAATGGTGACTGCAACCATAAAATTAAAAGATGCTTGCTTCTTGGAAGAAAAACTATGACAAACCTAGACAGCGTATTATAAAGGAGAGACATTACTTTTCTGATGATGGTCCATACAGTCAAAGTTATGGTTTTTCCACTAATCATGTATGGATGTGAGAGCTGGACCATAAGGAAGACTGAGCACCAATGAACTGATGCTTTCATACTGTCGTACTGGAGAAGACTCTTGAGAGTCCTTTGGATGGCAAAGAGATCAAACCAATCAATCCTAAAGGAAATCAACCCAGAATATCCATTGGAAGGACAGATGCTGAAGCTTCAAGAGTTTGGCCACCTGATGCAAATAGTTGACTCATTGGAAAGGGCACCGATGCTGGGAAGGATTGAGGGCAGGAGGAGATTGGAGTGACAGGGGATGACATGGTTGGATGGCATCATGAACTCAATGGACATGAGTTTGCGCAAACTCCAGGAGATTGTGAAGGACAGGCATGCTGCTGTCCATGGGGTTGCAGTCAGACACAACTTAGTGACTGAAGATCAATCTCCTACCTGTCAGGAGAGTGAATATAATTAGTTATTCCTTTTAGCACTTAGATTTATAAAGCAGAAGCCTATATTTTGAGTAATGGTGGACTACGATTGAAGTAGAGGTGCCAATCACTCATTCCCTTAACAGCCATCTGTAGGCCCAAGATAAGTTCACTGTGCAGGTGTCCCTCTAAGGGCTGAGACTAGCTTACAGTGGGCACCATATCGATTCTGCCTCCTGGACTGAAGCTTGCCTGCTGCTAAGCTCCAATCCAGAAGCCAGGGAGTTGAATTGACTTTTAAAGCATCCTCCAAAAGGAGCCAAGTGTGCCCAGCCAGAGATTAGTTCTTGTTCTCCTACAATGATTCCCCATTGCTCTGGCATCAGGCAGAGAGCCTGATCTTCGCTAATCCCCTTCTGTCAAGGTGGCCGCATGAAAAAGGGCTTACTCCTTTTGGCTTATTCTTTCCACTTGAGAATGTTCTAGAAGCAGAGCCACTTTTGTTGGGTGCTTTTCTTTCTTAGCAAATCAAAATGGAGTAATTCAAATACAAGGAGAAAAGATCTGTTGCTATTCATTTCCTTTTCTCTAATAAAAGAGAATAACAAATCTTAAAAAATAAAAACTATATATGAAAAATCAAAGGAAATATTTCATTTAATTTTATCAATAATTTTGATTCAAAACATGCATAGTATTGAAGATTGAATAGTACCACAAATCATATAAACCATTATTTATAGGAAAGGAATGCACGAGCAACAACTTTGAAATTTACATAGAATTTTCTAGATGAAATGGAGTAAGTTCCCAAATGACCAGAAGTATAATCTTTGAACATCTAACCAATAGTGGAAAGAGTTAATATATTTATGTATCCTTTGTCTGACTTATCAATTGTTCCATTTCTGTAAGTTCAAATTTCACCTGATTTTCACTTGAAGTACAATTTATGAAGTCATCATTTTTACCTCATTGTAAATACTCTATTCTCAGAATTCCTATATCACTTCATATTTACTATTCTCATATATTCTTTATGTTTATTTTTCTTTTTATATTTACTATTCTCTATATTTGTGTTTTGTTATAACTGTTCATGTGTATATTACATCTTCCTTGCTAAATTCAAAGATCTTATAGATCAGGATCCACATATTACTATATTTACTTCTATATGTCATCTAGTACATGTATTCATTTATTTTAACAGTTACTAACTGTGGTAAGCTAAATCATTCCCTCTCCCAAAAATGCCCATGTCTTAATTCCCAGACTTGGTGAATATATTACTTTACATCGTAAAAGAACATAGGATTTAAGCGAGTTACGGACATTAAGGTGAAGTAAGTACTTGGATTATCCAGATAGCCTCATTGTAATCACAAGGATCTCTGTAAGAGGAAACCAGTAGAAGGGTTTGAAAGTACTATTACGTAGCTTTGAAATTGGAAAATGGAGTCATTACCAGAGGAATACTGACAACCATTAGGAAGCCGGAAAAGGAAGAGAAACAGATTCTTTACTAGAATCTGTAGAAGGGATACAGCCCTACCTACACTTTGATTTTTGCATTTCTGACCTTTGTTCTGGTTAAAAAAAAAAAAAAAGAATCTGCATTGTTTTAAGCTACTTCCAACTACTTTGTGATAATTTGTCATAGTAGCTGTATAAACTAAATATATTATATTTAATTTGTATTTATTTATATGTATCCATTCAAACATGTTTTCATAATACATGTATCTTTTATTCTGTCTACATTATTTAATAGTTTGAAACAGAAACTGATTTTCATTTGGAATGGGTTGTATTCCAGATTTGTTCTGAGTAATTATTGTAGAGTTACTCACAACACGTATTTCAACACTAATAAGAATATTGTTATAAGACCTGGGACAGGTATATATGTTGAGAAGGAAAGAGCAGTTCTCTCTAAACCAGACTTGATGGAATAAAAAGATAAAGAATGAAGTCCCTTTGAAGAATGAGATGTCTATGCTAGACTAAGATGGAAAGCAGAAGAAAGGTTATAATAAAGAGTGTCATGTATAAGTATAAATGACCATTCACATTCAGATAAAATCAAATTGATTGATTTCCTTGGAACAGATAATACATTGAGAAGAAATAGTACAATTTGAGAGTTAGGATTATGTCAGGCCATTGTTCACTATTTGCACTAATTTAAAATTTTCAACGTTACTCCAAAAGTTTTGAGGATCATTGAAGATTTTTATGATAAATTAATACAAAATGAGTAAACAAAACAGTAGGAGTCTTAATTGGAAATCAGAACCTTTTCATTCAAATAGTGGTGTCACCATTTAATGAACTCACTAAAATGAAGGATTTTGTGAGAATAGAAAAAAAAAATTTTTTGTAAGAACTTCCATGTCTCTATAGTAGTATAGACATAGATATGAGTGATCATAAGCAGTTTGAAATAAATTAAGCTCACATGAATTTATCTGCCACACATATAAAACCAAGTATTCTCTTGGCATTTGACTTTGCACGTTTTAGATAATCATACATCCTGTTCGAGAAGCTCAGTTCATCCCAGAACACCTCTGTACTTTGGGTGTGCCATGTAGGGAGGATAAAATATCTTCCAACTCTGTCATGATAGTTCTTTACATTCACTTTTTAAGGAATTCTTCCCTCAGCTTCTTTGATGTGTTCTTACTACAAGAATGAATGAGCTCATCTAGGGAGAGCTCCTTGCATTTGGAATGTGTAAAATTGAGTGTGTTCTGGCAACTCTTCCACTGATTTTTTTTTTTTTCTTTGTTTTGTTTTGTTTTCCTCTTTTTTACTTTTTTTGACATTTATGTTTTAATGATAATTCAGTTTAGTAAATGTAAGCATTGATTAACAAGTAAACCATTTTAAAAGCAAGTGTAAGCTGAATGCATGAGTGGGAGTTGTAAAAGAACAATGGTATCAATACAAGGATAGGAAAAGAAGAATGAAACAAGTTCCACGCATTTCAATAATTAAAGTGAAAGTGAAGTCACTCAGTCGTGTCCAACTCTTTGTGACCCCATGGATTGTAGCCTATCAGGCTTCTCTGTCCATGGGATTCTCTAGGTTAGAATACTGGAGTGGGTTACCATTTCCTTCTCCAGGGGATCTTAAGTTACTGCCAAAAGTCCATTCTCTATATCTGTGTCCTTTTGTTGTCTCACATAGGAGAGGGCGGGATGATCTGGGAGAATGGCATTGAAGCATATATACTATAATGTAAGAAACGAACCACCAGTCTATGTTTGATACAGGATGCAGGATGCTTGGGGCTGGTGTACGGGGATGATCCAGAGAGACGTTGTGGGGTGGGAGGTGGGAGGGGGATTCAGGATTGGGAGCTTGTGTACACCTGTGGTGGATTCATGTCGATGTATGACAAACCCAATAGAGTATTGTAAAGTCAAATTAAAAAATAAATTAATTAATTAATTTTAAAAAAAGTTACTGCCAATCTGAAAGGAAGCTAAAGGAGTTGTCGTAAAGTGTTTGAAAAGTCTTAAAATCAAAGACACAGAAAGATTCTCAATATAGATGTTAATGATTATAGATTATTGCCAGGACCTGTGTAAGAATTCAGAATAATTGAAAATAGTGAGAGATACAAGGTCTGGGTTGAGACGCTTTTAAGTGACAAAAAACTTGGAGCAATGATCTGGAGGTGGTACTGGAAGACAAAAACACAATCAATATCATAACCACTAACACTGAAAGTTTGAAAAGATAAAGAAGCAGAACCCACAGTGGAAGCATCAGGGTAAAGTATCTGAAAGATAAATATCCATATTCAATATCTGCTGGAATAAGAGCTATATCACCATGAGTTATGGTGCAAATAATTACAGGCAGAAGAAAAGACATGACAGTATTTTTTTTTTAAAGAACAAAATGAACAAAAGCTCCTATTTTTATATAAGGAGCTATGAAAGCAGAGAAATGAGTAGTTCATTTGCATAGTGGTAGATGTGATAAGCAGGATGTTTGAAATACTTGATTAGGAGAAAAATGTATCCTGACATTTTAAGTCTGAATTACTCCATTGAGAAGAGAGGGTTTATTTTCACCTGGGTATCTAAACTAGGATANGAGTAGTTCATTTGCATAGTGGTAGATGTGATAAGCAGGATGTTTGAAATACTTGATTAGGAGAAAAATGTATCCTGACATTTTAAGTCTGAATTACTCCATTGAGAAGAGAGGGTTTATTTTCACCTGGGTATCTAAACTAGGATATGGCCATCTGATTTAAATGATTTTCTAATTTTCTGCTAGAGTTTTAAAAAATGCAAATTCAAATTGTTGTCACGAGACATGATGAAGACATTTAAATACTAACATATTTACAAGTTACAATTTTATTCAACCTTCAAGTCTTAACTCAAATAATTTGTCTTTAATGAGACCTTCATTCATCTTCATCAACATCATCTTCTTATAAGAAGTGTTCTCTTTCTTACTTGAAATGTAAGTTTTTGTATTAAAAACTAATTTAAGGATTAAAGTTTCTCCTTGTTATAGTAGCAAAAATATAAACCTATTCTTATAAACATGCTTTCTTTGAGTGAAGGTCAATGGATTATCTTTTTTTTTTTTTGTATGGAATCTTTTTTTTTTTTTCATATTTTTTTAAAATTTTTACTTTATTCTACTTTACAATACCGTATTGGTTTTTCCATACATTGACATGAACCCACCACAGGTGTATACGAGCTCCCAATCCTGAATCACCCTCCCACCTCCCACCCCACTTAGTCTCTCTGGATCATCCCCCGTGCNCCAGGCTCCTCTGTCCATGGGATTCTCCAGGCAAGAATACTGGATCGGGTTGCCATTTCCTTCTCCAGGAGATCTTTCTGACTCAGGGATCGAACCCAGGTCTCCTGCATTGCAGGCAGACACTTTACTGTCTGAGCCACCAGGGAAGTTCTCTCTTTTATGTAGGGAACTTAAGTGTATTCTTGGGTCTTCCTGTATAGCTCAGTCAGTAAAGCATCTGCCCACAATACGAGAGACTTGAGTTCAGTTTCTGGGTTAGGAAGTTCCCGTGGAGAAGGAAATGGCAACCCACTCCAATTTTCTTGCCTGGAGAATCCCATGGACAGAGGAGCCTGGCTGGCTTCAGTTCAAGGGATCACAAGAGTGTCTTCCTTTAACTGTATTTTTAACCCCTCATTGTTGTATTTCACTCTCTTACCGCTAGGTGTCGCCCTCCTAGCAAATTGTACTTAGAGCGCTGCTTCTTTGCCCTTTTTTGGAATAAAGGTAAAGGGCTGAACAAATATGATGCTTTCCTGTCTCCATGAGAAGAGGCAGAAAGAAGGGGAGGGAAAGAGTGAAGTAACCTTGTGTTCTGGCAGAACCATCTATTAATACAGAGAAGAGTTATCATTGAGGGGTCTGACTCTCATTGGAATCAGCAGATTAAATGTGAAAGGAACTCTGTCAAAACCTAATTTCCACCACATGAAAATGAATGTGGCCAAGAATAGATATGGAGCAGGATTAACTGCAGGATGGCCCCTGGAGAGAGGGCTAGTTACACACATCTTGCAAGGAGCTGCTCTAGACCCACACTTGAGCTCAGTCAGTGGAAGGCCTTTGCAGATGATGGAGAGAAACAGACCATATGTGTCTTTTTGGATGGTCTTCTCCCTAAACACGCTTCTCAGGTTGCTGCTGCTCCTGCTGCTAAGTCATTTCAGTCGTGTCCAACTCTGCGCGACCCCAGAGACGGCAGCCCACCAGGCTCCCTCGTCCCTGGAATTCTCCAGGCAAGAACACTGGAGTGGTTTGCCATTTCCTTCTCCAATACATGAAAGTGAAAAGTGAAAGNAAAAAAAAAAAAATCCCCCCAAACAGCTGCTTGGTTAATGGCTAGTAAAAAACTGTGGGAGCTATGTCAGCGATCCCCAAATTGTATCTAAACTAATTGCTTGGGAGGCTGCTTTGAAGACAGATAAAATATACTGATTAAATTTTATGGAAAGTTGTAAATGATTCAAGAGTCTTGAACTGCCCCTCCTTAAGTCAACATGAGGTAGTCCAGACCACCGAGGCCCCCACCCCTCTTTCTGTTCACCCACTGCCTGTGATCACATTGCCTAACCATTTGCTCACTTGTCACTTGTCATTCAGCAAAAATATACTGCTCACCATCAAGCATTGCTAGAAATGTGACTGCAGACCCTGTTCCATTGTCACTCACGCCTGCCCAGAGGTGGGGGTTGGAGGGCAGAAGAGGCCATTTGGTCTCTAAATCGCCCCATGCACAGAATCACTCTCCTATCCTCAATTCTCTTGCATTCCAAAGAGAGGGTTTGGGGTGGGTATTGGCTGTTTGTTTGTGTTGCTCTCCTTAATCCTCAGTAGCAAAAGCATACATGTGCTAGAAAAAAAAAATTCAAATTATAAACTATTTCTATTACCAGCTAAGAAATACACATTTACATAAACTAGATAATAAGAAATATGTTTTTGATAATTTTCACAGTGCTTTATAATTAGTACCTGTAGGTGGGGATGCTCAACAAGGTGATTAAATTCATGAGCCACGTGCAGCTGACTGTCTCTTGACTCCTATTGTATTGTATCTCATAGAATCAGTCAAAGCGTCAGTAGCTTGTTATTAGAAGATTCCCGCTCAGGATTTAATTCTAAACTCTTTGAAGTTTAGGATGAATTTTCTCTCTTTTTAAAAGCTATTCATGTCTCCTTCTTGAAGGAAGGAGATGGACAATGATTATAGCTGGGTGCATTTTTTTACCTAAGTGGGCAAAACAGAGACGATGGCTTCATGTTGAAGCTCAGGTAGCATTGGGAAGGGTAATGCTGACATTTGTGCTGAACTCCCTTGTGTCCAACAATCCTTCTCAAAGAATATTTCTGTAGTAACATCAAGGTGAAATGTAATTTATGTAAAGGCTCATGCACAATGTCTGATACCAGCTGGAACCCAGTATTAGTTTTCTAATCCTTTATGGATCCCTTCCCATCATTCAAGGTGTGCTGGCTGCCCCTCTGCAGTTTTAACAAATCATCCTCCCCAACCTCCATCTTATTTTATCTCACTCTGCTTGATTTTTCTGAAATTCTCTGGAGGCAGTAATGGGGAGGCTACCTTGTGTTTTTCTAATAGGCTGTTAGGTTAAAAGGGGGAGAGACACATTATCTTTTTCTGTGATACAAAACAAACAAGTAATGTTAAGTGTAGTAATTATTGTTTCCCAAATCACAGCATGCAGCCAAGTGCTTATAAAAGGCACAGGCATGAATTACATAGTGCTTTCTTCCCCGCTTGACCTGCTGGAGAATCAAAACAAGAGAGAGGCCATCCGGTCCCACCAAACTGCAGCTACTCCCACCTCTCAGAGTCTAGTTGTAGAAGAATGAGTTTGTGCTGGTGATACAGCTGCCAGATTTAGCAAATAAAAAATATAAACTCCCAGTTAAATTTAAATTTCAGATAAATAATATTTTTTAGTAGAACTATGTCCTCAGTATTGCAAGGGACATATTTGTACTAAAATAATTTGTCATTTACCGAAAATTCAAATATAATTGGACACTTTGTATTTTACCTGATAAAGTTATTGAATATGTAAGAACTAGATTACTAAATTCACTTTTCTTGATCTTTTTAGATCTATATCTGGTCTACATCACCTAAAACAAATATTTTTTTTAAAAGGGAATAACTTATATGCAGGTGGCTCTCATACTTAGAATGTCTAAGAATCATCTATTGGGCTTTTAAAAGCATGGTTTGCTGGCTCCCATCTCCAGAATTTCTGATTCAGTAGGTCCAAGGTGGAGCCCTAGGAATTTGCATTTCTAGTAAGATCACAGGTGCTGCTGCTGGTAGTCATAGTAGACATGAGGTGAACTTTTTTTGCTCAGGTCATCATGATCCAATCTTACACAATGAAAGAACTTTGGAGGAGGAAGAGGGGAATGTCAGAAGTAGTTCTTATTAAATGAGAGAGACTGTAGTGTTCTTTACTCCTGTGAGGAGGGCTATATGGTATCATACAGAAACAAGATTAAGTTCTCCCAAACCATCATTCATTTTACTCCTTCTGAATAAATCATGCTTTAATTTGAAGTCAGCCTAGAGACAGTAAGAAAAGTATATTTACTTCACTATGTTTTGATATCGAGGCCACATGTGCAACAAATACTTAACAATTTCTTAGGACAAAATTCTGAGGGAGGAGTAGTTTCTAGAACATTGTCCCAAATATGAAGTATCTTTCATTTCTATCTCTTTCAGGATGGAGCAATGATGTTTAGCACAATCCTCCTGCCTAAGCAGCTGCAAGTGAGGCAGGAGGCTGAATGTGCTATACTCGAGGGCGCTGGTGATTGAAGGCCATGAGTTTAGCCAACAAGGCCAACTGTTCTCTCTGTTTGGGAGGGTGGTAGGCTAAGGAGTCCTGTGGTCTATGTGGGAATTCTGGGTTGGCTAGTATTAGCTGGGTGATCTTGAGAAATCTTCATAACCTCTTTGAGGCTAATAAATTTCCCCTGCTCAGAAACATGGCTGGAAATAACATCTTCTGCACAACATGGCTGAGGGATTCCAAGAGATGTATCAGGAAAGGAGCCTTGGAGACACTCTGATGCTTTACAGAGACTCAGCGAACATTAGTCCAGAGTATCAAGAAACCATATCTATCAGGGGTAGCTTGAACATGAATCATGGATGCCCGGGGTCCTTCTTATCTTCTACACACATAGCCTCATAGTTGCTGAGATTTTTCTTTCCTAGTTTCCCCAATGGCCAAAAATATGTGGCTTTTTTGTAAGCATTTGTGTTAATTACCAGAAAATGGCAACCGGCTTCAAGAAAACTTCAATGAACAGAGAAGCTAACTTTGAAATTATGTTAGTCATTTTTTTTCTCATTTTAAAATTTTATTTATTATTATTATTATTTTTTTACTTTACAATATTGTATTGGTTTTGCCACACATCAACATGAATCCACCATGGGTCTACACGTGTTCCCAATCTCGAACCCCCCCTTCCACCTCCCCGCTCCACACCACCCCTCCAGGTCATCCCAGTGCACCAGCCCCAAGCATCCTGCACTCGGCATCAAACCTAGACTGGCGATTCGTTTCTTAATGATATTATACATGTTTCAATGCCTTTCTCCCAAATCATCCCACCTCTCCCTCTCCCACAGAGTCCAAAAGACTGTTCTATACATCTGTGTCTCTTTTGCTGTCTCGCATACAGAGTTATCATTACCATATTTCTAAATTCCATATATATGTGTTAGTATACTGTGTTGGTGTTTTTCTTTCTGGCTTACTTCACTCTGTATAATCGGCTCCAGTTTCGTCCACCTCATTAGAACTGATTCAAACGTATTCGTATGTTAGTCATTTTTATCTGTCGTCTTCTGCTCTATAGATCCTGTTAGCTGCCAAATCAGGCTGCTGGAGTCTAGTCCTCATTCACACACTCATCAGATTTTTTTTTCCCCTACAGCCATTTGACTAACTTTCTTGGGCCTGGAAGACTCTTGAGAGTCCCTTGGACTGCAAGTAGATCAAATAAATCAATCCTAAAGGAAATCAACCCTGAATATTTATTGGAAGACTGTTGCTGAAGCTGAATCTCCAATACTTTGGTCACCTGATTTGAAATGCCTACTCACTGGAAAAGACCCCAATGCTGGGAAAGGTTGAAGGCAAAAGGAGAAGCGGGCAACTGAGGACAACATGGTTAGATAGCATCACCAACTCAATGGACATGAATTTGAGCAAACTCTGGGTGATAATAGAGGACAGAGGAACCTGGCATGCTCCAGCCCACAGGATCGCAAAGAGTCAAACATGACCTAGTGCCTGAACAGCAACAACAATTTTCTTATTGTCAAATGTGGGTGGAAAGTTGGCCTGACATTCAGTGAAATCCTTTAAGATAGGGCTTGTATGTCTAACTGGTCAGTGTAAAATGTAATGAAGCAAATAAAAACAAACTAGCCAACCAGGTGCCTACTCTTTGGAAAAATAAATAATATGATTATTTAAAAGCTAAGCAACTTGTTTAACCATATTCATTTTCAATCTGACCATATGTGGGAAAAGACAGGGACAGCTTTCTTGGAATACTGCAAAATGTATGACATAAAGGCTATTCCACACTGAATACAGAATTCTGCTGAGCCTTTGCGTATGCGCTCCACAACTACACCAGTGGCACCTGGGAAATTCAACATTCTCAGACCCAGGTTTTAGATTTTTTGAACTCCATTTTATCAAATATTTGGGGAGAGTTTTGAGTTTAAAAAAAGTAATACATGAGAAAATTTGGAAAATTCAGAAACATTGAAAAGGGAACAAATTATCAGTAGTGCTCTCACTCCCTAAAAGTTATCACTACTAAAGTATTAGCATTAAGTTCTAGTCTCTGTTCTGAACTTTTTTTGATGCATAATGTATAATAGGCATAATAACATAATATATAAAACTTGACAATCTGTTTTTCTGGCTTAATAGTATATTAATATGTGTGGATTTCCTCATGCTTTTAAAACCTCTGTAAATATCACTTGGAACAGATGCATAATATCTCATATATAGTTGCCATAATTTATGACAATACTTTAAGTTGAGACTTTAAAAATATCCATTATTTTCATAAATAGATCTAGTTTGGTCCTGCTTTTGTTTTGCTTTTGGTAGTGTAGTCTGTGCATCACAGTGCATATTGATAGCAGCAATAAAAATGAAAATCACTGAATCTGCTCCTTCTGTACTCAGCTATTTAGAATCTCTGTCTCCCAAAGGCAGCAATCCCCTCCCCAACCACAACTGACAAACCCTCTATAAGTGAAGCTTCAGTTGAAGAATTTAAGCCTTTTAGGAGAAACAGGCTGGGAGATGGGGATTAATGAATATTGAAGACAATGAACTCAAGTCACTGTAGCCTCAAGATCACACCCATGGCATCCTATGGATCAAAAGTTAATGCTATCACCATGATATTGTAATTATCCTCCAACACATGCGCCCCAATGTTCATTGCAGTATTGTTTATAATAGCCAGGACATGGAAACAACCTCGATGTCCATCAGTAGATGAATGGATAAGAAAGCTGTGGTACATATACACAATGGAGTATTATTCAGCCATTAAAAAGAATACATTTGAATCAGTTCTAATGAGATGGATGAAACTGGAGCCTATTATACAGAGTGAAGTAAGCCAGAAAGAAAAACACCAATATAGTATACTGACACATATATATGGAATTTAGAAAGATAGTAATGATGACCCCGTATGTGAGACAACAAAAGAGACACAGATGTATAGAACGGACTTNAGCCTATTATACAGACTGAAGTAAGCCAGAAAGAAAAACACCAATATAGTATACTGACACATATATATGTATTATCTTTTAAAAGATAATCTGCTTTTAAATCAGATACTCTGCTTCAGTTTCCTTTACTGGTCTTTCATCCTTTAAGCAATTAATAAGTGTCCAAACACCACAAAGCTCAATCCTTTCTTCTTTGCTCTAATTGTATTGACTCTCAACAATACTTTCTCTCTTCCCTTGTCCTTAAATGCCATTTAAAGCTGATGATATCTATAATATTTAGTCTCTCTCTCTTCTCTGAACTTGACTCAAATATCCAAAATAATGATCAACATCTTGGTTAGGATATTCTTAACTGTTTTTGGACACATAACTCTCCAAATCTTCTCCTCCTGTATTTTCCATTTCAGCAATTGATACCAGCATCAGATCCATTAGCTTAAGTCAAAAATCCAAGTATTTTTCTTAATAGCCCTTTTCCTCTCCTTCAATGATCTATATTTTAGTATTCAGTCCATCAGAAGGTCTTTCTGCTCAAACTTCAAAAATCATATCTGCAATCCAAAACATTTTTTGTATTTCTGATACTATCAATGTAGTTTAAGTCTAAACAAAATTGCCTAAGGGAGTGAACTTCTAACTGCTCTTCAAAATTCTAAGTTTAGCTACTTTCCCACTAAAGTCCACGAAGTTGACAGATGCAGGCCCCCAAAATTGGAAAACAGAGCAGACTGTTATCTGCTTTCTAAATAGCTTTCAAACATACCCTGGTTTACATATTTTTACATGGTGTGGCTGTTTGCATATTTTTGGTATCATCTCTATCTCAGTGCTCGTATTTCTATTTATTAAACTTATTTTACAACATCTAATGCAGTTTGACCACACTCATTTCAGATTCAAACTCTGGGCTATATGTTAAAATGCTCTTGTTTCAATTATTTAATATTACCATGACCATAATGCCTGTTGTCATATTATTGTAATGAGTTATGCTTTCCATTTGTGGCTGCTGTCTATAGAAGCTATATTTGATCACTGTTTAACTTCTAGAGATGATTCCTTCAGGAAAGTATACAATCTGCTTTCTGATAGTTTTTTACTTTTGTCTTCATTTTAAAAATAAATCTTGTGTTGTAACTCTATGCCAGACATTTTTCTTCTAATATTATGTACTTATTGTTTTTTAGAAGTCACTGGGAAATAATAAAAGAGGATCTGTAGTTGTTTAAATTTAGGCACTAATACATTTCTCATGATCTTGGGGCATTGTCTGGACATGAATTTTGCAAAGTAGTTTTGACAAATTATTTTTTAGAACTTCTCATTAACTATGATAAGAATGAGTGACCACTAGGATAAAATGCAGGTCATAGTGCAGAAATTTCTGTTGCTATGAATTTTTTTATGAACGTGTATGCCAGATTTTCAAACAAATGTGCATTTGTGAGATAACTTTGGTGTAGAAGAAAAATACACCAGCTGCTTTTTAATCATATGTGGAAATTATGATTCTAATCTGTTACATTTAATAGCACAATACATTTGAGAGAATGAAGAACCAAGTATTCATGATACTAAAGCATTTTTGCACAATAAGCATCACTAAAATAACTCACACTGTGTTTTTGAAAACAAATTGGCATTTTTCTCTACTGGGCTCATTTCTTTCCCTAACACATGACACTAGCAAATAACCTTGAGCTTGACTGGATAAAAGGCTTTTACCATTGTTTTCTGAGATTTTCTGGTTAGATATCCATGTCTCTATATGATATAGTATAGAGACATAGATAGTATAGTATCCTGATACTATAGTATCCTAATAGTATAGTATCAGTCAGTTCAGTTCAGTTCAGTCACTCAGTTGTGTCCGACTTTTTGTGATCACATGAATTGCAGCACGACAGGCCTCCCTGTCCATCACCAACTCCTAGAGTTCACTCAAACTCATGTCCAGAAGCATGTTGTTCAGCCTCCAAATATTGGGATTTTTAATAATTTTTCTCCTGTAATTGAGATCTAATCTGAGTGCATTATGGTCAGAAAAGATGCTTGGAATGATTTCTATTTTTTTTACTTTATCAAGGTTAGATTTATGGCCCAGGATGTGATCTATCCTGGAAAAGGTTCTGTGAGTACTTGAGAAAAAGGTGAAGTTCATTGTTTTGGGGTGAAATATCCTATAGATACCAATTAGGTCTAACTGGTATATTGTATCATTTAAAGTTTGTGTTTCTTTGTTAATTTTTTGTTTAGTTGATCTGTCCATAGGTGTGAGTG
>SJYV01041992.1:179138-215388 GCA_006410875.1 Neotragus pygmaeus
TTCAGGATTCGGAGCTTGTGTACACCTGTGGTGGATTCATGTCGATGTATGGCAAAGCCAATAGAGTATTGTAAAGTAAAATTTAAAAAATAAAGAAATAAATTTTAAAAATAAATAAATAAGTAAATACCTAAAAGGTCAAAAAAAAAAACAAAAAACAAAAAAACCTCATGTCCATCTAGTCAGTGATGCCATCCAGCCATCTCATCCTCTGTCGTCCTCTTCTCTTCCTGCCCCCAATCCCTCCAGCATCAGAGTCTTTTTGAAAGAGTCACCTCTTCACATGAGATGGCCAAAGTATTGGAGTTTCAGCTTTAGCATCATTCCTTCCAAAGAACACCCAGGACTGATCTACTTTAGAATGGACTGGTTGGATCTCCTTGAAGTCCAAGGGACTCTCAAGAGTCTTCTCCAACACCACAGTTCAAAAACATCAGTTCTTCAGCGCTGAGCTTTCTTCACAGTCTAATTCTCACATCCTTACATGACCACTGGAAAAACCATAGCCTTGACAGGACGGACTTTGTTGACAAAGTAATGTCTCTGCTATTGAATATGGTATCTAGGTTGGTCATAACTTTCCTTCCAAGGAGTAAGCATCTTTTAATTTCATGGCTTCAGTCACCTTCAGTAGTGATTTTGGAGGCCCTCTCCCCACCCTGCCAAAAAAAAAAGTCTAACACTTTTTCCATTGGTTCTCCATCTATTTCCCATGAACTGATGGGACCAGGTGCCATGATCTTCGTTTTCTGAATGTTGAGCTTTAAGCCAACTTTTTCACTCTCCTTTAGAGGTCAACTATTGATAAGTGACACACCTGAGGAAGGAATCAGGTATTAGTACCCTCTTTCTTCAAATTCTTCAATAAGAGAACATAATGTGTCACTGGAGTAAATAGTAAATCTTATCATATGAAGTGTTTAAAACAGTATTGGCAATAGTGACACTGACAACAGCACCATTCATGGGCACATTTATGGTTATGGTATTAACATATCTTATTTTGAATAATTGGTCCTCCAGAATTCCAGATACTTAGTTACACTCACCATCTAAAGTGTAATAAATTTTAAAATGTTGTTACTTTAGAATAAATTTTAAGAAAAGAATAATAAATATTGAAACAGATATTGAAAAGTAAAATTGTTATGTATTTTACACATAGTTTACACACAATAAACACAACCCTGGGCAAAATTTCTGAAATAACTATTTGAGAATGTTGGAAATAAATAAAAGGCATTTAATGAATTGGGAAGTAGGTATTTATGAACACTGCTGAGCTTTGAGTAAGAACAATTGGAATCGATCATCTTAGTTCCTACCTTAGTGGTTTAACCAGGGCAAGCTGACTGTAAAAATCGACATATTCATTAAACTTTGGCCTGCCACTTGCAACAGATTTTAAAACACACTATAACCAGAGGAATTATTAGTAATAATGGCAGTTGTTTAGTTAGTAAGTTGTGCCTAACTCTGTGCTTTCATGGACTCTAGTCCACCAGGCACCTCTGTCCATGGAATTTTCCATGCAAGAATCCTGGAATGGAATTGCCATTTCTTTCTCTAGGTAGTCTTCCCAACCCAGGAATTGAATTCATGTGCCCTGCACTAGCACCCAGATTCTTTACCATTGATCCACTTGGGAAGCCCAATAGTGGTAGGTACAATAGCAAATAAAGAGAACAATGAGAAATTTGGGGAGCCTAAATTGGATCCTTGTTGGAACAAACAGTAGTCAACTAACCTATTATTTTCTAGAAAGTTCCAGAAAATATGACAACAAGAAAAGAATTTGCTAAGCTTAAAATATACTTCTGGCTGACTGAAACAGCTTCATGTCGGTACAGGAAAGCCTAGAAAGGATACAGTTATCAGTACATTGGGCTCATCATTGTGTGCCCATGTGACTGTTTACTTGTAGAGAGAACACGGTACGTACACTCTTGTGAAAAGGAAAAGCAACGGTAGACTTGAAAAGAACGTGAAATTGAAAACTGCTCTACATCAACATGAATCCACCACAGGTGTCGATGTATGGCAAACCCAATAGAGTATTGTAAAGTCAAATTAAAACGAACAAACAAACAAAAAAAAAACTGCTCTATAACCTGAACATGGCTAGTTAGCAAAAGACAAAAATCTTAACCAATTCAGACTGTTTGAGCCCAACTTTTGAATAATCATTGACTGCTCAGTAGGCCATGTAGATACAGGATGGCCTCTAGACAGCCACCATCATGATCAGTTATAAATGACCAATAAGCACATGAAAACTTGCCTACTCTCAGCATATATTAATGAAAAGCTTTCCAAAAACTATATACCAATTTCCCCCTAATAGAATGACCATAATAAAATGATAGGTAATAGTAAATGTTGGCAAGGATATGGTAGAATTGGAGTCCCAATATATTGTTGCTGGGAATGTCAAATGGCACAGTCACTTTGCAAACTAAATTGGCAGTTTCCCAAAATGCTAAACATAATGATTTCATGCGATCCAGTAACTCCATGCTTAAATATTCCATAGAAAGTAAAATGATGTAAAAGGATGTGTACAGTAAGCGAAAAAAGAACAACATTGGCAAAATATCTAGCTTCCACTACTTTCAATGACTAACTTGACCCCCAGCAGAAAATACTGCACCATGGATTTGTATGATGTCACCCCTTGAGGATACCATCCAGAAACTTGGTAACAAGTTAATCACCTCAGAATGCATGAATATTTAGTTTCCTAGAATTGTTGTTATAAATTACCACAAACTAGGTAGCTTTAAAAAATAGTAATTCTCTCCCTGTTCTGAGGCCAAAAGATTAAAATAAAGATGTTAACAATGGATCACACCCTCTGAAATCTTCTTATTGTGAACACTGAAGCATGTATACTATCATGTAAGAAACGAGGCGCCGGTCTATGTTCGATGCAGGATGCTTGGGGCTGGTGCACGGGGATGATCCAGAAAGACGTTGTGGGATGGGAGGTGGGAGGGGGTTTCAGGATTGGGAGCTCGTGTACACCTGTGGTGGATTCATGTCGATGTATGGCAAAGCCAATAGGGTATTGTAAAATAAAATAAAGCTAAAAAAAAAAAAAAAAGAGTCTCTTATTGTCTCTGCCAGCTTCTCGTGGGCTGAAGTAGTCCTTGGTTTGTAGCTATGTAATTCCCACCCCTGATTCTCTCTTCATGGAGCCTTCTTATATCTAGGTCACTGCCTCTCTCTGCCTGTCTCTTCTTCCTCTGTGTTTTCTCCTCTTCCTGGAAGGACCCTAGTTGTTGAATTTAGGGCCTGCTATAATTCAATGTTATCTCATTCTGATCCTTAAACTAATTACATTCATAAAAATTAAATTTCTCAATAACATCACATTGTGACTTCAGTTCAATCGATCAATAGTTTCTGACTCTTTGTGACCCCATGGATTGCAGTATGCCAGGCTTCCCTGTTCATCACCAAATTCTGAACTTTACCCAAACTCATACCATTGAGACAGTGATGCTATCCAACCATCTCACCCTCTGTCATCCACTTCTCTCCCTGCCCTCAATCTTTCCAAGCATCAAGGTCTTTTCAATTGAGTCAATCTTTCACTTCAGGAGGCCAAAATATTGGAGTTTCAGCTTCAGCATCAGTGCTTACAATGAACACCCAGGACTGATCTCTTTTAGTATGAAATGTTCGTATCTCCTTACAGTCCAAGAGACTCTCAAGAGTCTTCTCCAGCACCACATTTCAAAAACATCAATTCTTTGGCACTCAGTTTTCTTTATAGTCCAACTCTCACATCCATACATGACCACTGGAAAAACCATAGCCATGACTAGATGGACNATCTCCTTACAGTCCAAGAGACTCTCAAGAGTCTTCTCCAGCACCACATTTCAAAAACATCAATTCTTTGGCACTCAGTTTTCTTTATAGTCCAACTCTCACATCCATACATGACCACTGGAAAAACCATAGCCATGACTAGATGGACCTGGCAAAGTAATGTTTCTGCTTTTTAAAAGGCTGTCTAGGTTGGTCATAACTTTCCTTCCAAAAAGTAAGTATCTTTTAATTTCATGACTGCAATCATCATGTGCAGTGATTTTGAGCCCAGAAAAATAAAGTCAGCCACTGTTTCTACTGTTTCCCAAGCTATTTGCCATGAAGTGATGGGACCGGATGCCATAATCTTAATTTTCTGAATGTTGAGCTTTAAGCCAACTTTTTCACTCTCCTCTTTCACTTTCATCAAGAGACTCTTTAACTCTACTTCCCTTTCTCCTGTAAGTGTCGGGTCATCTGCATATCTGAGGTTGTTGATATTTCTCCTGGCAATCTTGATTTCCGAGTGTTCTTCCAGCCCAGCATTTCTCATGATGTACTCTACATAAAAGTTAAATAAGCAGGGTGACAATATACAGCCTTGATGTACTCCTTTTCCTATTTGGAACCAGTCTGTTTTTCCATGTCCAGTTCTAACTGTTGCTTCCTGACCTGCATACAGGTTTCTCAAGAGGCACGTCAGAAAGTCTGTTATTCCCATCTCTTTCAGAATTTTTGAGTTTATTGTGATCCACACAGTCAAGGATTTGGTATAGTCAATAAAACAGAAATATGTGTTTTCTAGAACTCTCTTCCTTTTTTGATGATCCAGCAGATGTTGACAATTTGATCTCTGGTCCCTCTGCCTTTTCTGAAACCAGCTTGAGCATCAGGAAGTTCACGGTTCACATATTGCTGAAGCCTGGCTTGGAGAATTTTAGGCATTACTTTACTAGAGTGTGAGATGAGTGCAATTGTCTGGTAGTTTGAGCTTTCTTTGTCATTGCCTTTCTTTCGGATTAAAATGAAAAATGACCTTTTCTAGTCCTGTGGCCACTGCTGAGGTTTCCAAATTTGCTGACATATTGAGTGCAGCATGTTCATAGTATCATCTTCCAGGATTTGAAATAGCTCAACTGGAATTCCATTACCTCCACTAGCTTTGTTCATAATGATGCTTTCTAAGGTCCACTTGACTTCACATTCCAGGATGTCTGGCNGTTTCCAAATTTGCTGACATATTGAGTGCAGCATGTTCATAGTATCATCTTCCAGGATTTGAAATAGCTCAACTGGAATTCCATTACCTCCACTAGCTTTGTTCATAATGATGCTTTCTAAGGTCCACTTGACTTCACATTCCAGGATGTCTGGCTCTAGGTGAGTGTGAGTGATCACACCATCATGATTACCTGGGTAATGAAGATCTTTTGTGTACAGTTCTGTGCTTTCTTGCCACCTCTTCTTAATATCTTCTGCTTCTGTTAGGTCCACACCGTTTCTGTCCTTTATTGAACCAATCTTTGCATGAAATGTTCCCTGTATAGCTCTAATTTTCTTGAAGAGATCTCTAGTCTTTCCCATTCTATTGTTTTCCTCTATTTCTTTGCATTGATTGTTGAGGAAGACTTTCTTATCTCCCCTTGCTCTTCTTTGGAACTCTGCATTCATATGGATATATCTTTCCTTTTCTCCTCTGTTTTTTGTTTCTCTTATTTTCACAGCTATTTATAAGGCATCCTTAGAGACCCGTTTTGTTTTTTTGCATTTCTTTTTCTTGGGGATGGTCTTGATTCTTGTCTCCTGTACAATGTCATGAATATCCATCCATAGTTCATCAGACACTTTGTCTATCAGATGTAGTCCCTTAAAGCTATTTCTCACTACTGTATAGTCACAAGGGATTTGATTTATGTCAATCCTGAATGGTCTAGTGGTTTTCCCCACTTTCTTCAATTTAAGTTGAATTTTGCAATAAGGAGATCATGATCTGAGCCACAGTCAGCTCCCAGTCTTGTTTTTGCTCACTGTATAGAGCTTCTCCATCTTTGGCTGCAAAGAATATAATCAATCTTAAACTACCACACAATTGCACTCATTCACATGCTAGTAAAGCAATGCTCAAATTTATCCAAGCCAGGGTTCAGCTGTACATGAACCGTGAACTTTCAGATGTTCGAGCTGGTTTTAGAAAAGGCAGAGGAACCAGAGATCAACTTGCCAACATTTGCTGGATCATAGAAAAAGCAAGAGAGTGTCAGAAAAACATTTATTTTAGTTTTATTGACTATGCCGAATTATTTGACTGTATGGATCACAATAGACTGTGGAAAGTTCTGAAAGAGATGGGAATATGAGACCACCTGACCTGCCTCTTGAGAAATCTTTATGCAGGTCAGGAAGCACCAGTTAGAACTGGACATGGAACAGACTTGTTCCAAATGGGAAAAAGAATACGTCAAGGCTGTATATTGTCACCCTACTCATTTAGCTTATATGCAGAGTACATCATGAGCAACGGTGGGTTGGAGAAAGCACAAGCTGGAATCAACATTGCCAGGAGAAATATCAATAACTTCAGGTATGTATATGACACCACCCTTATGGCAGAAAGCAAAGGAGAACTAAAGAGCCTCTAGATGAAAATGAAAGAGGAGAGTGAGAATGTTAACTTAAAGTGCAGAAAACAAAGATCATGGTATCCAGGCCCATCACTTCATGGCATATAGTTTGAGAAGCAGTGGAAACAGTGGTAGAATTTATTTTTTCGGGCTCTGAAATCACTGCAGATTGTGACTGTAGCCATGAAATTAAAAGACGCTTACTCCTTGGCAGAAAAGTTATGACCAACCTAGACAGCATATTAAAAAGCAGAGGCATTACTTTACCAACAATGGTACGTATAGTCAAAGCTATGGTTTTTACAGTAGTCCCATATGGATGTGAGAGCTGGACTATAAAGAAAGGTGAGCACCAAAGAATTGATGTTTTTGAACTTTTGTGTTGGAGAAGACTCTGAGAGTCCCTTGGACGGCAAGGAGATCCAACTAGTCCAAAGGAAATCAGTCCTGAATGTTCCTTGGGAGGACTGATGTCGAGGCTGAAACTCCAATACTTTGGCCACCTGATGCGAAGAGCTGACTCATTTGAATAGACCCTGATACTGGGAAAGATTGAAGGCGAGAGAAGATTTACTGACTCAATGGCCATGAGTCTGAGTAAACTCCAGGAGTTGGTGATGGACATGAAGGCCTGGGGTGTTGCAGTCCATGGGGTCACAAAGAGTCAGACACAACTGAGTGACTGAATTGAACTGAATTCACATTCAGAAGACTTCCAGTTTGAATCTTTACTATAATTTTAATAGTACTATAGGGACCTGGAAATAATTACCATCAATTCAGCCTCTATTGCAAGTTATTACTTGTATCTGAGATGAAAATTATAAACTTTTCTTTCACTTTGCACCTTTTTCAGAAGCATGGAAGGATCAGTAAATAAAAGGTCTTATATGGTACAGAGATTTTAAGTATTGTTTCATTTAAATGTTTAGATGTGAAAGCCCCATTCTAATCAAATAACCATGTCATTCAATCTTGTACCTTGCATAAATTGTCTAGAAAGCATATCTTTTTCTGCATGAAGTGCTGATTATGAGAAAATTTTAAATCTTACTTAATTCTGGACAATATAAGGAAGATTATAGGAGTGCTGGGTACATTATTTGTGAAGAGGGATTTCTTTCTGAAGGATTTTAATTATTTTCAGATATGTATATGGGGTAGTCTTGACTCAACCTAGTTTATTTTTGGCAAGGGCCATCATTTCTTATGTTACTATTCTTTCAAATGTTTGGAGTGCTCATATATACTATTTTAAATTAATAGGTTATATAATGACTCATCTGAGGAGATTAATAAATGAGAGAATCTTATGCAGGCACAAGTCAGACACATTCAATATTGCTTTAGTATAAGGGTGTGTCGCCATTTTCAAATCAAAGAGGCTTGGTAGTCTGATGAAGCCCACATACTGCTTCCTTCTTACATATATATACATATGTATGTGTGATAAGATATGCATACAATATCTAACATCTTAACCATTTTAAGTGTACAGTTCTATGGTATTAAGTATATTTACACTGTTATAAAATAGACTTTCAGAAACTTTTCATGTTATAGAAAGGAAAATGTATACTTATTGAACAATGACTTTCCCTTTCGCCCTCCCCTTGGTTCTAGTAACCATTAATTTTCTTTCTCTCTATGAATTTACTATGTTTTGTATCTCATGTAAGTTGACTCATACTGTATTGGTCCTTTTGTGACTGTCTTGTTTCAATTAGCATAATGTCTTCTTCAAGATTCATTCATGTAGTAGCCTATACAAATATCTCCTTCTTTTTTAAGGCTTCATAGTTTTCCATAGTATATATGTAGACCACATATAGTATATATGTAGACCATAGTATATATGTAGACCACACATAGTATATATGTAGACCACATTTATTTGTCCATCATCCATCAGTGGCTTTTACTTCTTGGCTATTGTGAAAAGTGGTGCTATGAATATGGATGTGCAGATATCTCTCTGATGTTTTGATTTCAACTCTTTTGAATATATGCCCAGAGATGGAGTTGCTGAATCTTATAGTGGTTCTATTTTTAATTTTTTGAGGAATTTCCATACTGTTTCCCAAGCAGTTACACTATTTTATAGTCCTCTAATGCACAAAGGTTTTACTTTTTCTATATCCCAGCTCATAATTGTTACTTGTTTTCTTAATAACAGCCACCCTAATGGATGTGAGGTTACATGTCATTGTGGTATTTATTTGCACTTTGTGATGATGAATAATACTGAACATTTGTCATATACTTCCTATTCATTTGGATATCATCTTCAGAAAATTTTTTACTCAAGTCCTTTGCCCATTATTTGTCTGATTACTTAACTTTTTTCTGTTGAACTGTAGATGTTCTTTATGTATTCTGAATATTAACACTTTATCAGATACATGATTTGCAACCATTTTATCCTAATTCATAGGTTGTCTTTTCACTCTGTTGATTGTATCTCTGGTGAACAAAAAGGTTTTAAATTTGATAAACATCCATTTTGGTGCCTGTGTACTCACTATAAGTCTTATAATTTTATAAAATAAAGTACTTAGGATTACAAACAATCCAATTATATTGAAACATACTAATCAAAATGTTAAAATTACTAAAAATGCTTTTATACATGTTTGCAAGTTGATTCATAAAATAATTCTAGTGGCAGGATGAATAATATAAAATATAGTAAAATTAAAGTAATAACTGTGAATAGTCAAACTGTTATAATAATAAATCATAACAGTACTAAATATTATAAAGATGAATTAATATAAGCATATGATTTATACATATATTATGGAATAATATAGAAAGATATAAGTAATAAAATGATAAAATATTTATAATTGCACATATGTTTCAAAGTTATCTGAAAGAATGATGATTCTTTATAAATATATGAAAAACAGTAAAGTGAAAGTGTTAGACATTCAGTCATGTCCAACTATTTGTTACACCTTGGACTCTATCCCACAAGTCTCCTCTCTCAGTGGAATCTCCAGGCAAGAAAACCAGAGTGAGTAACCATTCCCTTCTCCAGGGGATCTTCCAGACACAGAAATCAAACCCAGGTCTCCTCCACTGCTGGTGCATTCTTATATATGACTATATATATCATTTTAATTATTGACAAGTTATAGGCACTCCAATACTACTATCATTCATATAACTATTTAAGATTCGCTGTGTTTCAGTTAACCTTAAAACTATACATATTTTAAGGGCTTTGCTAATATTCTTTTTCTCATAGATTTTGATAATAAGAAACATGAAGCTTTAAGATCATTCAGTATGAAACATTTGCACAGTAGGCATACATAAATACTTAGCCTAGAAAATACACTTATTGATAATTAAAAATATCAGTATTATAAAGTAGAATAAAGTAAAAATAAATAAATTAAAAAAACTAAAAACAATATATCTTATAGCAAAAGCAAAAAAAATAAGTTATTTTAAGAAAAATATTGATGGGGAGATATTATTTATTCATGTGTCTCATTCTTTGGAAACTGATTCAGCCAGAGAGATAAGAAAAATCCTGAATGAAATCAAAGTTTTCATGGTTTATGAACCAGAGAAATGAAGTGAATTAAACACAAAGCTCCAGGAACTGCTTCTATTGAAAAGCAGCAGGGATTCTTCAGTTGGTCAGTTGCCCTAATGAATACAGTTGCCCTGTTAATTAAATCAAAACCCTAGCAAAATGACTTTTATAATGAAATAAAATGATTGACAGGCAGTAAGAAATGTGTGTGAATATGTCTTTAAAAGCTTACAAAACAAAAGAACGATGTTGTCAAGGAACTTTTTAAATATATAACTTTAAATAATAATTGAATTATAAACAGACAAGTGAAGAAGTCAGTTTAATTTCTCTTGACCTACTTTTAGCAATTGCTTTGTTGATATTCTCTGTAACTCTTAGAAATTTATCTCCATTTCATGGATTTTTTTTTCTAAAATAACTGCCTATACAGGCATTCCTTCGAAAGAAAGTTATGACTGATCTAGACAGCATATTAGAAAGCAGATATATTATTTTGACAACAAAGATCCATCTAGTCAAGGCATAGGTTTTTCCAGTGGTCATGTATGGATGTGAAAGTTGGATTATAAAGAAAGCTGAGTGCCAAAGAATTGATGCTTTTAAACTGTGGTGTTGGAGAAGACTCTTGAGAGTCCCTTGGACAGCAAGGAGAATCAGTCCATCCTAAAAGAGATCAGTCCTGAGTGGACATTAGAATGACTGATGTTGAAGCTGAAACTCCACACTTTGGCCATCTGATGCAAAGAATTGACTCATTCAAAAAGACCCTGATGATTGGAAAGATAGAGGGCAGGAGTAGAAGGGGATGACAGAGGATCAGATGGTTGGATGGCATCACTGACTCAATGGCCATGATTTAGAGTGAACTCCAGGAGCTGGCGATGGACAGGGAGGACTGACATGCTGCCGTCCATGGGGTCACAAATAATCCGACATAACTAAACTGAACTGAACTGACACAGGCATATCACTGGTATTTTATACCACTGAGTCACTCAGAGAATTAGATGGATGGTTATCTTGGGAAGAGTGGTGGCATAATTTTGTGAGTGAGGCATCTCTTTTTGCCTGAGGACCAAACTCTGAGAGAACTGACAGCCATTAGCATTCAGCAATGAATGTGGGCAGGAAATAGGTGTAGCAGCTCTGTGAAAGTGCTCTGGGTAGGATGGAAGAGATTCTCACATTCCCTCTTTTATAAAACCCATATCAATTTGTTTGTCAATAACACAATTTTTGACAGTTTCTGTGAAAAGCAATGAAAGGAAAATTTGTGTGATCAATTGTAATCTCTGCTGCTTCATTTGGTCCTGAGTCTCTATCAGGTATACATCACATTTATTTTCCTAAAGTTGAGATTTCCTTTCCATGCACCTAACCCTTCTGCTGAAATCACTACAGAGTCACTAGATGATGACTTTCCTGATGGGATAAACAGACTGGAAACATATCTCTAATGGGTCTCAGTTTCTTATAATCAAAAGACCCTGTAGAATTCTGTCTTCTGATAAAATCTTTTCAGCTAAATGGGTCATAGGAAACTGAGAGCTATCATACTGACTCACTTGGGCATGCCTTCCTGCTAGTAAGTTACTAATCAATTATAACAAGATTAAACTATAGAATTAACTTAAAATATGTTTTATAAAACTGAAATATAAACAAAACTGTATTATATACTTGAAGGACAAAATATATGATGTAAAAACTACAATTTTCAGCTTGTAATCTGGATTAAAACTGTATATTATATTTGTTCATTCACAGAAAAAGTTTGGGAAGAGAGAAGAAGTCTATTGGATTTCTTTCTCTCTCTCTCTCTTTTTTTTTTTTTAACTGGTGTAGAAATTAAGAAAGATGATAGTGTGTCAGAGACATAGCCTGACATTTCAAAACACAGTAATTTAGCAATGTTTTTAAACTGAATGTAAATAATAGGAGATTTCTAACTAGGACAATGGATTTGTAAAACAAAATTAAAAAAAAAGAAAAAAGTTAAAACAAATTCATTTCACAATAGAAACCTAAAGAATAAATTTTAAATTATGATAAAAAAGTTAAACAAATCATGTCAGATATTTAGCAACTTCAGAGAAGACATCCAACCATCACATACTGAAAGCTTAAAACCATGGTATTTTAAACATTTATTAGGAAAGAAAATGCATGTTTGTTTACATAAAGCAACTCACCAATGTGGCGGGAAAAAAAAAAGGACTATGAAAAAATGCTTACCCTTCATGGATCACAGCCTTGTGCTGGGGAATGGCTTTGTGTAACTCAGTGAAGCTATGAGCTATGCATGCAGTTCCACCCAAGGTGAATGGATCATAATGGAGAGTTCTGACAAAATGTGGCTTACTGGAGGAGGGGATTGCAAACCATGCCAGTATTCTTGCCACAAGAACCATATGAACAATATGAAAAGGCAAAACTAAATGACACTGTAAGATGAGCCCTGCAGGTTGATAGGTGTCCAGCGAGATACTGAGGAAGAGCAGAAGGCAGTTACTAATAGCTCCAGAATGATTGAACTGGGCCAAAACAGAAATGACTCTCAGCTGTGGATGTGTCTGCTGGTGAAAGTAAAGTCCAATGTAAGAAAAGAACAATATTACATAGAATCTGGAACTCTTCATGAGTAAAGGAGAATTTGTTGTGGTCAAGGAGGAGAAGGCAAGAGTGAATATGAACATCTTAGGAATCAGTGCACTAAAATGGACCAGAAAGGGATAATTTAATTTAGATGATCATAATATTTGATACTGTGGTCAAGAATGCCTTAGAAGAAATAGAGTATCTCTCATAGTCCAAAAAAGAAACACACACACACACAATCTGAAATGCACTACCTGGGAGTAATCTCAAAAAACACAGAATGATCTCAGCTTATTTCCAAGGCAAACGATTCACCACCAGAGTAATCCAACACTGATGTAACCCAACAACAAATGCTGAAGAAGTTGAAGTTGAATGATTCTGTGAAGACTTGCAAGACCTCCTAGAACTAACACCAAAAAATGATGTCCTTTGCATCATAAGGGATTGG
Source organism: Neotragus pygmaeus (assembly GCA_006410875.1). NCBI lineage: Eukaryota > Metazoa > Chordata > Mammalia > Artiodactyla > Bovidae > Neotragus > Neotragus pygmaeus. Next base: position 192,178 of record SJYV01041992.1, read on the forward strand.
AATGTAAATGGAGGAAGTCAAGTGAGGCAAAGAATAACAGGTCAGCTTGGACTTGGAGTACAAAGTGAAGCAGGGCACAGGCTAACAGAGTTTTCTCAAGATAATACACTAGTCATAGCAAACGCCCTCTTCTACAACACAAGAGACTACTCTAAACATGAACATCACTATTGGTCAATATATAATCAGACTGATAATATTCTTTGCAGTTGAAGATGGAGAACTTTCTATACAGTACAGCAAAAGCAAGACCTGGAGCTGACTATTGTTCAGATTATCAAATCCTCAGTGTAAAAACGGGCTTATATTGAAGAAAGTAGGGATAACCACTATGCCATTCAGATATAACCTAATTAAAATTACTTATGATTATATAGTAGAGGTGGCAGATAGATTCAAGGGATTAGATCTGGTAGAAAGATGGACCGAGGCTTGTAAAATTGTACAGGGGCCAGTGACAAAAACCATCCCAAATAAAGAGAAGTACAAAAAAACATATCATTTCTATTCTTTATCAAACCCATCTTTGCATGAAATGTTCCCTTGGTATCTCTAATTTTCTTGAAGAGATCTCTAGNTCTTTCAGGATTTGAAGCAGGTCAACTGGAATTCCATCACCTCCACTAGCTTTGTTCGTAGCGATGCTTTCTAAGGCCCACTTGACTTCACATTCCAGGATGTCTGGCTCTAGATGAGTGATCACATCATCATGATTATCTGGGTCATGAAGATCTTTTTTGTACAGTTCTTCCATGTTTTCTTGCCACCTCTTCTTAATATCTTCTGCTTCTGTTAGGTCCATACCATTTTTGTCCTCTATCGAGCCCATCTTTGCATGAAATGTTCCCTTGGTATCTCTAATTTTCTTGAAGAGATCTCTAGTCTTTCCCATTCTGTTCTTTTCCTCTATTTCTTTGCATTGATCACTGAAGAAGGTTTTCTTATCTCTTCTTGCTATTCTTTGGAACTCTGCATTCAGATGCTTATATCTTTCCTTTTCTTTTCTTTATCTTTTCCTCTTCTTTTCACAGCTATTTGTAAGGCTTCCTCAGACAGCCATTTTGCTTTTTTGCATTTCTTTTCCATAGGGATGGTCTTGATCCCTGTCTCCTGTGCAATGTCTCTTCTCTTATCTGTCTGCCCACCGATCCTAGTCTGACATTCTTTTGTACCTCTATCCAACATAACTCCCTTCCAGTTAGACTGGTCCTTTCAATGCCTCTGTATTCATTGCTGTATGAGTTTGCTTTCACTATCCAAACCCTATCATTTTTCAAAAGGCCCACATGTTCTTAAAAAAGCTTCCTCATTAGCTTGGAGCTAGTGCACTGATTGCCCTTTGTATTGGGTTGGCCAAAAAGTTCACCTGGGCTTTCTTGTAACATCCTATGGAAAAATCCAAACGAACTTTTTGGCCAACTCATTACTTTAGAGATGTGAAACCTGAGTATATTCCATTGCTCACTTTATTATCAACTGTATTATTTCATTGTGTTTTTATTGTTTTGTTTTTAAAATATTATGTTACATTTTGTCTAAAAATATTTCAGTAATAAAAGGTTTTCTAATAAAAGTGAGGGGAAAATTCATGCCATAAACTCTATACATTTCTCACAGAACCTACAATAGTACTTACAATACTTGTTCAATTTAATTGACTTGAATTGAGACATAAGATAGGCTCCAGTGGTCTTCAAAGTGAGGTGCACAATTCTAGAAAGTATACAGATAATACATTAGAGTGCAGGAAGAAAATATTGTGAAGTTTTTATTTATTTTATCATTCTTTTGACATATTTAGACTATGTTTATAATATACATATTGTACATTTATTATTTATATATATATACACACATTATTTGTAAATATACATACATAAATGGCATACGTTCAAGAAATTTTAACCTTGGTGTCCCAGATCAAAATATTTTCAATCTACAGTATTGAGATGAATATAAGCATTTGACAACAGTTAATCATTTTTGAGCACTTACTGTGCCCCAGGTGCTCTGCTAAGTTTTTACATGCATTAACTCAATTCTCAAAACAAATTTAAAAAAAATCTTTATTTATTTGGCTGTGTCGGGTCTTAGTTGTAGCATGCTGTCTTCGTTGCGGCATGTGGGATCTTGTTCTCTGACCAGGGATTGAACCCAGGCCCCCTGCATTGGGAGCTCTGAGTCTTATCCACTGGACCACCAGGAAAATCCCCTCAAAACAATTTTTTTAAGGTCAGTGTTATTATCTCTTATTAGAAAGGAGCAAAGTGAAGCACAGAAAGGTCAACTAACTAGTCCAAGATTACATAATGAATAAGTGAGGGAACCATGATTTAAAAATACATCTATTTGCATCCAAAGCCGATCCTCTTTTTTGGAAGACTTAAAGACATAATCCAACTTCTGTAATAGATACAGGACTACTCAAAGTGATCTATTTCTTCTTAAGTGAGTTTTGATAACTTGTGTCTTTCAAGAGATTGATTCATTTCCAAAGGTAGTCCTCTTACTCAGTGTGCTACCATGCATCCCTCTGTTAGGAATGCCTGTTGTTTTTTTTTTTTAATGAAGATATAATGGAATTGATGTCCTTCTACTTGTTACTTAACCAGGGCATTATGAGAACCATATATAGATTTTTGGAAAGTAGAAAATCATCTTAAGAAAAACCAGGTACATTTGACCCTTGAACAAGGGAAAGTGAGGAACGTCAACCCTCCAGAGCAGTGAAAATTCCATTACAACTTACAGTTGGCCTTCTGTATCTGTTGTTTCTCCATATCTGCTGTTCCACACCTGAGGATTCAACCAACCATGGATTGTGAATTACTGCAGTTTATACTACTGGAAAAAAAAATCCATGTGTAAGTGGACCCACACAGCTCAACCCCTGTTATTCAATGGTCAATTATAACCACATGATTTGATTTATATCTGATACTTATTTCCTCTTCAGAATATGAAAAGCCATTACAGAGCTCTTTCTTAAAGAATCTTTTCTGACTTCTAAAGTTGAATCCAAACTAACATATGCTTTGTAACTTTTCAGTTCTTTCTGAAAATATAATAATTCAAGAAAAAAGTACCACTCTTTCACAACAAATAGACTTGACAACTCCATCCCAAGTTACTGGACTAAAACCGCAAAAGACTGCATATTCTTCTACAGTGGTGTCTAAAAGCATGCCTGTATTTACAACTGATTATACAACTCAACTGTATTCCAATACAACACCTCGACCACTGAAAACAATGACTGCACCATTTTTTTTTAAAGGCTTCCAGAGCTGAGACAGCTACATTTGCAGCAGACCTTTTGTCTACATCAGCAGCCATTGCTCTGTCTACCAGGAGTACCTTCGTAGGCCCTACTACCAATTCCATGAAAATAACTAAATCCCTATCTTCAGAGAGCACAAGGACAACCAAGATGGCTGAATCCATTGCTACTGAGACTTCTCATTCAGCGGTAGCTACTAATTTCCTGTACACATCTAGATTTACCAACAATTCAATTGTATCCAAACCTTCAGTAACTGGATCTCAGTCGGCTGTTATGAGGACAGCATCTTTATTCTCACCTGTAGAGTCAATATCCATGTCTACAACATCTTGGCCCAAACACAAATCCACAGTTATTGGGGCACTCCCTACTGCCACAGCTAGCCAGGAGTTTCCTGCATCTACAGCTGCTAGAAGTGTACGTCAGTCCACAGTGGATCCGACTTCAACTACAGCTACTCTCGTTGGGACTGCGTCAACATTGCCAACATTGTGTGCCAACAATCTGTGTGCCAATCTGTGCCAACATTGCCACCTGAGTCTGTGCTTATCTCCACAACTGTTTCAATGGATTCTGTATTTCCTAGAAATCAGACAGCCCAGGGACGTGGGAGTCTGGTGGGCTGCCGTATATGGGGTTGCACAGAGTTGGACACGACTGAAGCGACTCAGCAGCAGCAGTAGATAGCATCTACACTGGCCACAACTGATATGGAAATACCGTTTACAGTTTATTCAACTAGGTCTATTGAGATGACACCTGTGCTAAGAACAGCTGAAATAGAATCACCATCTACAATTTTCCAGGCTGACTCTTCACCCATAGTGGAAGACACAATATCTACCTTCATACCAAAAGAGGCCTCTTCTATGGCACTTTCTTTCAGGACATCCTCTCCATTCACCAGAGCTCAGAGTGTACAGATTGTTATTGATGTTGAGATGACACATACAACCTTGACTCCTGGGAAAACACTTGCACCTACAGTGGCTGAAACTATATTTTCCTCCACTATCACTGGGCCAGTATATGCATAAAATATACCCACAGGTGGTGGAAGCATGCTTCCTCTGATTTCCACTAGATCAGCTTCTACATCCAAGGGATCTGAGTCTGGTCCCACATCAACAAGCGATGAAGGTGTCCATCTATCCTTCACAAATGAGATCACTTGGACTTCCAGGCCAGATCAGACCTTGTTGACATCAGTGTTCCATGGGAGTACTTCTAATACACAGCATTCATCCACAACTACTAATATTATCATCCAACCAGAAGCATCCACAGAGTGCAAGGCCACCACCATCGCTAATACTACTACAGACAGATATACAACAGTTCTATCCAAATTGACATCTCTGTGGCTCACTAATTTCTCCATGGTTTCTGGAGTCACATCTGTAACCAAACTACCTGAGTCTAAATTTAGCACCTTACTACTAAAAACCACCCCTGCATCCACAGTACTTGGAAATGAACTTCTTTCGACACCAAGGGAGACAGTTGTTCCACTTGTAGATAGAATATCTACCCTTGCTGATGTGGAACCAAATTTTTCTACTGAGAAGAGTGCTTCTGAGAACACACAAACAGAAACAAATGATACAATTGCATTTGGAAAGACAACAGCCCCCATTCCAGACTCTGCAGTGATACAAAGATTCATTGCTACTATGACAAGGAAAGAAACAACTTCCCATTATCTTGAGGGAAAATCGGCTCTAGCAGTGACAATCAAGGTTTCTCCATTTGTAGCAATGCTGGAAGCAACAGATGAGTCTATTTCTCCCTTTCCTGATGCAGAGAAGCTAACTACCCGATTGGATAATACAACAACTGCTGAGGTGAGAGAAAGTTGGTTTTCTACAAAATCAATGAAAACGACCCCTAAGAGTTCATACAAAGAAACTACGGATATCTTTAATTCCACCCACATCTACATAGGACCTTGGACTTCAGAAACTCCACCTGAGGGGAATCCAGCTCCATCTCCCACTTCTGGGAGCACACAGACTCCATCTACCTCAACCACAAGTAACACAGAAGAGGTCCATGTTTCAGAAATGTCTACTGGTCTCGGGAAAACAGCTCTCCCTTCACAAGCTCTGACAATGACCACACTTTTGTCTCCTGAAAAAGGGAGCATGAGTGCTCTCCCAGTATATACTCCCGGGACTGAGAAAAAGACAGTAAGCACCACCTCTGTGACTCACCTTTTCTCACACCGCCAGGACAATTCCTTTGTAGATACTGTAACTTCTGAGACAACCAGGATATCAAATCTTATAAACACTAAAACAACTTTTTTACACTTGCTTTCACCTAGGACTCAGCCTGAGGTGTCTTCAGTTGCCTCTCTCATTTCTGAAAGCACACAGACTTCCCCTGAGTCCCCATCTCTTTCCACAGCTCGACTATCTAGTGCCAATTTTATAGCTGTGTCTACTGACAGGATCACTGCAGCCCTTTCTGCTTCAAATGTATCTATAGCACTTCTTGGGAAAGCTTCTATAATAACGTCCATTCATATCTACTAGATGTCCTCACGGCCAGTTAGTGTCACTCCCTTCACCTCTAAAAGTGTTTTGGGCGCTCCCACTGTACTAATGACTGGATTTTCTAAAACGGACATTCAGATTGTTTGAAAAGTACCTCTGTAGCCGCTTCTGGGCCGGGTCTGAGATGTCCTCAATGTCAGTTAATGTCTCTGCTTTTCCACTTCCTACTGTTTCTTCTGATGCTTCCACAACACGTGGATCATTCCATACTTCACTGTCTTCACTTACCCCCAGGCCTTCTATGACCATGCAAACATTGTCGTTAGATGTCACACCTTTGACATATGCTGGGTCTGCTTCAAAAAATGCAGTGGCTTCCGTTGCTTTCACTACTTCAGAAATAACTAAAAGTATCATCCAGCATCACACCTGCATCCTTTTCCTCCCCAGCAGAGCCAACTTTTCCCTCTGGGAAAGCCATTCCAACCACTATCGTGGCTGGGACAGTGACTCCATTCATAGGCATCCCTGTCTCTCCCCTACTCAGTTCTAAGAACACTGAAGCTATTTCTTCCATTCCAAAGACCACATTTTCATCATTTCTATCAACAGCCCAACAATCATCACACAGATATCAGGGCACCACTCTGGGCATATGCCCTGGGATTACTAACAGCTCTCTTTCAACTGTAAGCAAGTGGTAAAGTAACAGCTTTCACAAATACCTATTCCAGACCTGCTGCCCCTGAAAGTGTGCTTTCATCTACTCTGGAAAATCCCCACACTTCCTTGAATATTCAAATTTCCCCATCTTTGACTGGCTTTAAGAGCACTGCTGGATCCACAAAAAGTGTAAAAATTATCATTTATCATTCTTCAAATACAGAAAAGAAGACTTCCTCATCAGAAAATACTTCAACAGCTGAACTGACAAAAGGTGCCATGTCTGTGAATACACCTGTTTCATATCCTCCCTGGAATCCATCCGGTACAACTTCACCCTCTTCGACATCAGTTCTTTTTTCACCTCAAAGTACCGAAGCCAAGTTCTCTACTCCAAAGATTTCTCTTCCTCCTATACCCCAAAGAGTTGAATTTCCAGTTCTACAAACAAGAACCACATCTAGTAATGCCCAGTCTCTGCTTTTGACTTCCTGGAACACACTCACAGCTGAAGATTCTCAATTTCCAGCTTCTACCACTGCTCATGAACCTACATCCAACAAGAAGCAAACAGAGAGTCCTTATGTTAGTCTAGAGTCTTTGTCAACACTCCCAGTCTCTCAGACTGGTCTTGTGCCTGGAGATGTAATGGCAATGTCATCAATTTCCGCAACAGGAACTCTTCCTACCTTGGGGATGTCTGAGAGCCCTTCGTTATCAATATCTTCAAAATCTATCCCTGTTACTTTGGCTGACATTAAGCACACATTTGAGATGACAACTACAACTGTAACTCCTGGGATCACACTCAAATATTTCTGTTGCTGCTTCAGAATCTATCATTTCAAAGGCTGCTACTTCACCCATGCTGACTTGGATCTTATCTAGTCTTCCTTCAGGTTCACATCTGACAACTAGATCCAATACTCTTCACATTATATCTTCCTCTCCAGAAGAGATATTCAGTTCAGTTCAGTTCAATCGCTCAGTCGTGTCCGACTCTTTGTGACCCCATGAATTGCAGCACGCCAGGCCTCCCTGTCCATCACCAACTCCCGGAGTTCACTCAGATTCACGTCCATTGAGTCGGTGATGTCATCCAGCCATCTCATCCCCTGTTGTCCCCTTCTCCTCCTGCCCCCAATCCCTCCCAGCATCAGTCTTTTCCAATGAGTCAACTCTTTGCATGAGATGGCCAAAGTATTGGAGTTTCAGCTTTAGCATCAGTCCTTCCAAAGAACACTCAGGACTGATCTCCTTTAGGATGGACTGGTTGAATCTCCTTGTAGTCCAAGGGACTCTCAAGAGTCTTCTCCAAGTTCAAAAGCATCAATTCTTCAGCGCTCAGTTTTCTTCACAGTCCAACTCTCAATCCATACATGACCACTGGAAAANACATCACGAGAAATGCTGGACTGGAAGAAACATAAGCTGGAATTAAGATTGCCAGGAGAAATATCAATAACCTCAGATATGCAGGTGACACCACCCTTATGGCAGAAAGTGAAGAAGAACTAAAGAGCCTCTTGATGAAACTGAAAGAGGAAAGCGAAAATGTTAGCTTAAAGCTCAACATTGAGCAAACTAAGATCATGGCATCAGGTCCCATCACTTCATGGGAAATAGATGGGGAAACAGTGGAAACAGTGTCAGACTTTATTTTGGGGGGCTCCAAAATCACTGCAAATGGTGACTGCAGCCATGAAATTAAAAGACACGTAGTCCTTGGAAGAAAAGTTATTACCAACATAGATAACATATTCAAAAGCAGAGACATTACTTTGCCGACTAAGGTCTGTCTAGTCAAGGCTATGGTTTTTCCAGTGGTCATGTATGGATATGAGAGTTGGACTATGAAAAAGGCTGAGCGCCCCAAAATTGATGCTTTTGAACTGTGGTGTTGGAGAAGACTCTTGAGAGTCCCTTGGACTGCAAGGAGATCCAACCAGTCTATTCTAAAGGAGATCAGCCCTGGGATTTCTTTGGAAGGAATGATGCTTAAGCTGAAACTCCAGTACTTTGGCCACCCCACATGAAGAGCTGACTCATTGGAAAAGACTCTGATGCTGGGAGGGATTGGGGATAGGAGGAGAAAGGGACGACAGAGATTGAGATGGCTGGATGGCATCACAGACTCAGTGAACGTGAGTCTGAGTGAACTCCGGGAGATGGTGATGAACAGGGAGACCTGGCGTGCTGCAATTCAAGGGGTCGCGAAGAGTCGGACACGACTGAGTGACTGAACTGAACTAAACTGAACAATAAAACAAAGTGGTTTTTTAGGAGGCCTTGCAAATAGCTGAGAAAAGAAGAGAAATGAAAGGAAAAGGTGAAAAGGAAAAATATACTCAACTTAATTCAAAGTTTCAGAAAACAGCAAGGAGATTTAAGTAAGCCTTAAGTGAATATTGCTAAGATATAGAGGAAAATATTAAAATGATAAAGCCTAGAGATTGCTTCAAGAAAATTTGAGTTATCAAGGAACCATTTCATTTAAGGATGAACATGATAAAGGACAGAAACATTATGGAACCAAGAGAAGAAGAAGACATTAAGAAGAGGTTGCAAGAATACACAGAATAAATACACATGGAAGGACTTAATATCCAAGATAATCATGATGCTGTGTCTCTCACCTAGAGCCAAACATTCTGGAGTATGAAGTCAAGTGGGAAGCATTACTGTTAATACAAAGAAAACTAGTGTAAGTGATTGAGTTCCTTGAGCTGATTAAAATCCTAAAAGATTATGCTTTTAAAGCACTGCACTCAATATGTCAGTAAATTTGCACAGCTCAGCAGTGGCCACAGGACTGGAAAAGAATAGTTTTCATTCCAATCACAAAGGAGGGCAATGCTGAATAATGCTAAAACTACAATACAGTTGTGCTCATTTCACATGCTAGCAAGGTTATGCTCAAAATCCTTCAAGTTAGTTTTCAATAGGATGTGAACTAAGGACTTCCAGATATATAGACTGGGTTTAGAAAAGGCAGAGGAATCAGAGATCAAATTGCCAAAGTTTCTTGGATCTTATCAAAACCAAGGGAATTCCAGAAAAACATCAACTTCTCTTTCATTGACTATGCTGAAACCTTTGACTGTGTGGATCACAAAAAAACTGTGAAAAATTCTTAAACAGATGAGAATACCAGACTACCTTATCTGTCTCCTAAGAAACCTGTATGTGGGTCAAGAAGCAAAAGTTACAACCTGACATGGAACAATGGACTGTTCAAAACTGAGAAAGGAATACGTCAATGCTATATATTGTCACCCTGCGTATTTAACTTATATGCTGAGTATGTCATGGGAAATGTTGGGCAGGATGAATCACACCTGGAATCAAGATTGTCAGGAGAAATATCAACAATCTCAAATACGCTAATGACACCACCCTTGTGGCAGAAAGCAAAGAGGAAATAAAGAGCCTCTTGATAAAAGTGAAAGAGGAGAGTGAAAAAGTTAGCTTAAAACTCAACATTCAGAAAATTAGGATCATGGCATCTGGTCCCATCACTTCATGACAAACAAAAGGGTAAGATGTGAAAACAGTAACAGATTTTATTTCCTTGGACTTCAAAATCACTGTGTATGGTAACATGAAATTTAAAGATGCTTTCTCCTTGGAAGAAAATATATAACAAACCTGGATAGCATATTAAGAAGCAGAGACCTCACGTTGTTGACAAAGTTCCATATGACAAAGTATATTGTCAGAGCTATGATTTTTCCAGTAGTCATGTACAGATGTGAGTGTTGGCCCATAAAGTAGACTAAGCACTGAACAACTGATGCATTCAAGTTGTGGTTCAGCAGAAGCCTCTTGAGAGACCTTTGAACTGCAAGGAGATCAAATCATTCAATCCTAAAGGAAATCAACTCTGAATATTCATTGGTAGGACTGATGCTGATCTCTAATATTTTGGCCACCTGATGCAATAACTAACTCATTGGAAAAGACCCTGATGCTGAGAAAGATTGAAGTCAAAAGGAGAAGGAGGGGGCAGAGAATGAGATGGTTAGATAGCATCAGTGACTCAATGGACATTAATTTTAGCAAACTCAGGGAGATAGTGAAGTACAGGGAAACCTGTAGCATCCATGCAGTCCTTGAGGTCACTAAGAGTCAGATACAACTTAGCCACTGGGGGTAAAACACACACACACACACACACACACACAGTGAAAAGATGCTTCAAAAAGAAGTAAATATAAAGTATAGATGTAATTAATAATATTAACATGAGCAGAATCCAAATAACAAGGCCTGAATTATAACAAATAGGGTAAGTGTATAATAATGAATAGTTCAAAAGTGAATAAAGATACAACTCCTAACTCTTGACCACTTGAATAAGTATACCTGATATATGAAAATGAAGCTTATTTGAAACACCAGGAAAAACAGAAGGAAAAAAGTCTTATCTTTCTCACTCTGTTGGATCAAGACCTCAAGGCAGAATTAAGGTACATTAAATATTAATGAGAGTTTTGTTTTGAGTATAAAATATTAGTTTACATATTTTTAAAAATTCCTAAGATAGGAATCATTGCACATCTTATAACAGTGTGTCATGTTTGTCTAAAAGCTGTGTGAAATCAAGGATATATAATTGATGTTTTAAAATTGATAAATAACACATTTAGTAAACATTTTTAATACTTATGAAACTGATTTGACTACTATGACAGGGAAAATTATATATGGGTGAAATTAAATAGAATTTTATTGTTTCCTTATATAATATTTTGATCATAAAACATCTTGGGCTGATAGAACATTCCCACGATATTAAGGGATCTGACTCAATCTATTTGGTTGTTCAGTTTTCCTAAAATACAGTTTTATTTTTTATTGAGATGACTTTTCTTTTTCTCAATCATTTCATATAGACTTTAAAGACAGTGAGAAATGCTGAAAAGGGAGAAATATACATCCACAAAATTCTAAAAAATTTTATAAGAAGAATTTGATTTATATTTTTTAAATATATATTGACTTAATAGAGGGGCATGAAGAATATTTTCTTATCAAAATAAAATACTTTCAAAAGCACCTACTCATTTTTTTTAATTAGAACTATTTAAAGTGTTTGTACAAATTTGCAAATAACAAAATACACGAGCTCCCAATCCTGAATCCCCTTCCCGCCTCCCATCCCACAACGTCTCTCTGGATCATCCCCGTGCACCAGCCCCAAGCATCCTGCACTGTTTATAATAGCCAGGACATGGAAACAACCTAGATGTCCATCAACAGATGAATGGATAAGCAAGCTGTGGTACATACACACAATGGAGTATTACTCAGCCATTAAAAAGAATAAATTTGAATCAGTTCTATTATACAGAGTGAAGTAAGCCAGAAAGACAAACACCAATACAGTATACTGACACATATATATGGAATTTAGAAAGATAGTAATGATGACCATGTATGTGAGACAACAAAAAAGACACAGACATATAGAATAGACTTTTAGCCTCTGAGGGAGAGGGACAAGGTGGGATGATTTGGGAGAATGGCATTGAAGCATGTATACTATCATGTTAAAAATGAGGCACTGGTCTACTCATTTTTTTTTTAATATATATATATATGTTGGTCATTTTTGTATACTCTGGAGAAATGTCTATTCAAGTCCTTAGCTCTTTTTTAAAAATCTGATTATTAGGGGATTTTTTTTTAATTTTAAGAGTTCTTTCTTATATATTTTGAAGATTAATCTCTTATCATATATATAGTTTGCAAATATTTTCTCTTCTTTTGTAGTTTTCCCATTCACTCTGTTGATTGTGCCCTTTGTTGTGCAGAAACATTTTAGTTTGATGTAGCCCCATGTGTATTTTTGATTCTGTTGCCTGAGATTTTGGTTATATCCATACAATTTCAATTTTACTAATCATCAGGGAAATATAAATCAAAACCACATTATGATATCACTTCTCACCAATCAGAATATATTTTTAGTTGGAAGATAATTGCTTTTCAATGTTGTATTGCTTTCTGCTGTAAAACAGCATGAATCAACTATAAATAAACATATATCATTTCCCTCTTGAGCCTCCCTCCCACCCTCTCATCCTGCCCCTCTAGATCATCACACAGCATCTAGTTGAGCTCCCTCTGCTAGACAGCAGCTTCCCACTAGCTAGCTATTTCACACATGGTAGTGTATATATGTCAGGTCTACCCACTCAATTTATCCCATTCTCTCCTTCCCCACTTGTATTAAATTCATTCTTTATGTCTGAGTCTCTATTCCTGCCCTGCAAATAGGTTATTATTAGAAAAACAAAAGGCAAGTTTTGATAAGATTGGAACACTTACATACTGTTGAAGAGAATACAAAATTATCCAACTGCAATGGAAAACAGTGTGGAGGTGACTCACAACAATAGGGCTTCCATATGATCCAGCAGAATGTCTTTCAGGTTTTATTCAGAAGATGTGAAATTAGGATCTCAAAGAGATATTAGCATTCCTATATTATTTGCAGCACTAATCATAGTAGCTAAGATGTAGAAACAATGTCCGTTGACACGTGAATGAATAAAGAAAATGTGGTATATTAATATTGTGATATATTAATCCTTTATCAGATACATGATTTGCAACCATTTTATCCTATTTCATATATTGGAATAATATTTACCTCAAAAAAGAAGGAAATTATGTCATATGAAACACCATTAATTAACTTTGAGGACAATATGCTAAGTGAAATAAGCTAGTTGCAGAAAGATAGATACTGCATAATCTCACTTCTATGAGGCACCTAAGAGTCAAATTCTCAGATTCTAACAGTTGAATCAATAGGCTATTCAAAATCTGATCAAAAAGTTTCAGTTAAACAAGATGAATAAATCCAAGAGATTGACTGTACAATAGTATACCTATAGCAAACAATATTGCACTGCACAATTAAAATTTTCATAAAAATTAGATATAAGTATTCTTACCAAAATAAAAATAATCTTTTTTAAAGAAACATCTATTCAACATGCCAGAAATGGAATTTTCTTTGAATTCTTATAAATGCTCATAAGCTGCCATTTTTTCTTGTGATGGGAAAAACAGCATTGTTCTAAGTGGTAACTCAAATATTTATTATTTAAAATAATAACAAGTAAATATTGATTTGTATTCCTCATCTTAGAATATTGGAGACAAGTGTGAATTTGTCAGATGTTAAAGAGGTAAAGTCATCCATATCTTTTTTCTGAAATGTCCACTGGTCTCTTGAATAGTGGACCATACAAAATATATTTATATTTTTTGCCATAAATCTGTGACAATTCATGTGAAATCAAATCAGTAATGACTTGTGATCATTTCATTGTTATAAAATTATGCCAAAGTCTATTTGCTTATTGGAACATTTGTTGTTCAGTCACTCAGTTATGTCAGACTCTAAGACTCCATTAACTGCAGCATGCTAGGATTCTCCAAATCATATCCACTGAGTCAGTGTTGCCATACAATATCTCATTCTCTGTTGCCCATGTTTCCTCCTTCCCTCAGTCTTTCCTGGTATCAGGATCTTTTCCAATGAGTCAATTCTTCCGTATCTTGTGGTCAAAGTGTTATAACTTCAGTTTCAGNCAGTCAGTGATGCCATACAATATCTCATTCTCTGTTGCCCATGTTTCCTCCTTCCCTCAGTCTTTCCTGGTATCAGGATCTTTTCCAATGAGTCAATTCTTCCGTATCTTGTGGTCAAAGTGTTATAACTTCAGTTTCAGCATCAGTCCTTCCAATGAATATTCAGGGTTGATTTCCCTGAACTGGTTTTATCTCCTTGCTGTGGAAGGGACTCCCCCAAGTCTTCTCCAGCACCACTGTTCAAAATCATCAGTTCTTCAGTGCTCAGCCTTCCTTATGGTCCAACTGTCACATCTATATATGATTACTGGAAAAACTAACCATAGCTTTGACTATATGGACCTTTGCTGACAAAGTGATGTCTCTGCTTTAAGAAACAGTAGGCAAATAATTATGAACCTGGATCAAGTCTATCAGTTTTTCTCCAGCATTTCCTTTTATTTTCTGCTGCATTAATCTACATTCCTGGGAAACTTGCATTCATTTCCGCTTTGAGGGGACAACTGAGATACCACCACGTTATTTATCTTAATTCGGCCTTTGCTATAAATAATTTTCATCCTAACTGTATAAGAACTGTGTGGTATATCAAGGAAAATAAATTGGGAAGTACTTGCAACCCCAGCTACTTGCTAATCACCAAATGGTCAGAAATCACCCTCAGTATTTTATGCATGACTACAAAAATTTTTATAGAACAGTGATTTTTTTTAGGTTAACTATTTAACAGGAAGGAAACTTATGACCAACCTAGATAGTATATTCAAAAGCAGAGATATTACTTTGTCAACAAAGGTCTGTCTAGTCAAGTCTATCGTTTTTTCAGTGGTCATTTATGGATGTGAGAGTTGGACTGTGAAGAAGGCTGAGCACCAAAGAATTGATGCTTTTGAACTGTGGTGTTGGAGAAGACTCTTGAGAGTCCCTTGGACTGCAAGGAGATCCAACCAGTCCATTACAAAGGAGATCAGTCTTGGGATTTCTTTGGAAGGACTGATACTAAAGCTGAAACTCCAATACTTTGGCCACCTCATGCGAAGAGTTGACATTGGAAAAGACTCTGATGCTGCAGGGGGATTGGGGACAGGAGGAGAAGGGGACGACAGAGGATGAGATGGCTGGATGGCATCACCGACTCTATGGACATGAGTTTGAGTGAACTCTGGGAGTTGGTGATGGAGAGGGGGCCCTGGCGTGCTGCAATTCCTGGGGTTGCAAAGAGTCAGACACGACTGAGTGACTGAACTGAACTGAATCATTCTATAAGTGATAGTAAAATGAACATGTGTATAGCACCTACTTTTTGCCAGAACATATAATATTTGCTTTATAAATTACAATTTAATGGGTATGACTATTTCACTAATGTTCTCATCTTTTTAATGCAAGGAAGACAGCTCACAGAAGTTAAGTGCATCCCAAAGATAGCATAACTATTAAAAATATTTTAATATTACCTTTCTATGTTATTTTATAATTTTAGTATGGAATTAACACGTATACACTATTATTTTTAAAGTAGGTATTCAACAAGAAAATACTGTGTAGCATAGGGAACTCTGCTCAATATTCTATAATAACCTAAATGGGAAAGAATTTGAAAAATAATAGATAAATATATAAGTGAATCAATTTGCTGTACACATGAAACTAACACATTGTTAATCAGCTATATTCTAATAGAAATTAAAATTATAAAATATTTCAAAATTTTTTAAATTTTATGTGGTATCTACTACTACTTGTGTTTTCTATAGCATAGGAAATTTGTATACACATTCTTAAGTTTAATGAAGTCTTAAATTATGTCAAACTCCATGCCCTTTTCCATTGTGTTTGCTTCACTTGTTCTTGTAAGAATAAAAAGGTGCTAGGTGCTCAGTTGTTTCAGTCAGACTCTTTGGGACCCCATGGACTGTAGCCCACCAGGCTCCCCTGTCCATGGGATTTCTCAGACAAGAATATTGGAGTGGGTTGCCATTTCCTCCTCCAGGGAATCTTCTAACCCACAGATTGAACCCATGTCTCCTGCGGCTCCTGTATTGGTGGGTGGATTTTATACTGCTGAGCCAACAGGGAAGCCCAGTAAAAATAAAAGAATAAAAACAACCCTTATAAAAAAGACCCTTTATAAAACCATATAAAAACAAACCTTATAAAAAACACCTTTCACAAGAAAAAATAAAAGAAATCTTTAATAAGAAAGAAGACATCATTTCTGTTATTTTCTACACCATGATTTTAAAATGTTTTACTCTTTTTTGGTTTGTTCACTGTGTTAAATATTTAAATCATGTCTTTTCCTTTAAGAAATATCTGAAAAAAAATGTCAATTAAGGTTTATTTACTGATTTTTAAGATAAAAAATGCTTATCAAAAGTACTTTAAGATAATAATAGCATTTTAAAAATTTATTTTCAGTAAGACCACTGAAAATTATTTTCACTAATAATCAAGGGAACAGCTAATAAGAATAGATCCCACCTCACCCAGTAATGTATTTTGGAATTCAACAGAAGAGGTGGAGAAGTAGAGAAAATTACATGATTCCTCAGCTAATAACCATTTTTCTAAATATGAACAATGATGGCTTAGAATGTTCTTTTTTAAAAGTGTAGCAGCTGCAACTTTATTGTTTCTTTTGAATTTAATGTGCTGCTTGTAATATGATGTGATGCTCTGTTACTATATTTATTTATTTTTTGATTCTTTTTTTCAAGGAGCTAAAGATTCTGACATTAAAACAAAGATGAAATTTTTGGTTTCATGTCAGTCAAACATACTTCTATTCTTTTCATAAAATTTACTTCAGGAGAAAAAAAAATAAGAGAAATAACCACATCTATTAAATTTAGGACAAGAGCAAAACACAGGACAAGGAGAGGGTCTCAAAACTACCCCAGTCCTACCCTATGAAACAATAAAATCACAGACAGAACATTTTGTACTACACAGACAAAACTTCTTAGATGTCAACCACAACGCTAAAGACCAGGATATGAAAAATGTCTTAGTAGAGTATTTCTTTCAATTGGGATTTTGAGCAAAAAGAAGAAGAAGAAGAGTCATGTGATGTCTGTTTCTTCCCCCATGCCAACTCCTCTTTGTCTGTGCTGATACTTCTTTAAATTATCTTAAGAATGTATCTCTAATACTTCCTCTACCCACGCTCCCCACCCTGGATCCTCTTTTTCTCCAAGGGAGCTCAGAAAGATGCAGCTGTCAGAATGAGCAACCGTGACTTCAACTTCCTCAAGTTTTAACTGGTAGGGGTAAGAGTCTTCTCACCTTTCAAGCCGGGCATTCCAGGCTATGGTTAGCAAAGCAATAGGTGAATTTCCAGAGTGTCTAGAAAACGACTGACTCTTTTTTTGTATATGGAACTTTAATGAGCTCCCACAGAGAACTCCATTTTCTTGTTTTTGTTTAGAATTCCTATAGGGATAGGTCAATTATAAGTTAGTTCTACTCATTAAAGGAGCAATAAAGTCTCATTTTTCTTCTGGCAAGCTAGTTTTTAGTGAATTTCACAAAAACTACTTCTAAGTGGCACTAAAATTTTTGCACAATGAGAATATTTTGGAATATAGAAAATAATACTAGTAATATTTCTATGAAGAGTATTTAAAATAAAGAAAAAAGGGATAACAACTGATACTCTTTGTTTAGTTTGATATTTTGTAACATGAGAGATAGTGGCAATTTTTTCCCCTTATATCATCACATTTTCGATATAATGAAACCCAGGTAAGTTCAGTCAAGCACAGTTAAATGACACCTACAAGCAATATAGTATAATACTATTTTAACAGTCAAGCATATGGTATCTGGATTTAAACTCTAGATTAAAATATTAATTCTACTGTTAGAAGACCCACTGAATGAAACTGCCTCCCCTGGTCAGCCCTAATAATAACCACTTGCATGAATTGTTTAACAATAAGAGGTCCTGATAAGGACCCAGAGCTAACAAGCTACCATTTGTTATTTGGGAAAGATAAAAAGGAAACAGGAGACACCAATCCATATGTCCTACTAACCTCCCAGAATCCTTTGCTCCAGAATTCATCTTGGCTAAGAGATGTGTGCACCACCAGAAAGGCCCCTGAGTCAGACTTTGGATCAAGAAAAGTGACTGGCCAGAGACAACCTGGAAACTAATCCCATTACCACAAAATCTGTGATGGCAAGCCATGTGGCAGCAATGAGTTTCCTTAGCCTACTGCTCTTCTTCTCAATAAAGTCTCTTGCTTTGTTGACGTGTGTCTTCTCAGACAATTCATTTCCAAATGTTAGACAAGAACCCACTCTTGGCCCTGGAAGGAGTCCCCTTTCCTGAACCACTACTATGTCCGAGCTGGGTGACCTTGGACAAATTAAAAATAGTTATTAAACTGAAAAATCAACCATCTATACCTTAAGTATTCTATTATGAAAGAAGACATTGATATCAAAACCACAGTATATTCATTATTAAACATTACATTTCAGAATCTGACCTGGAGGTGAAGTCTCTGTGGGGAACTTAGGTCTAGAGGGTAAAGCCCTAATGAAAGAGACTATATTTTTTATGGGAAGAGATATAAGAGAGATTCTATCTTACCTTCATTCTTCCCCTGTGTATGTATATTGCAAGAAGGCAGTCATTTGACAGCCAAGAAGAGGGTTCTCACCAGAAGCTGATCATTCAGATATCAGTTGCAATCTTGGGCTTCCCAGCCTCTAAAACTGTGAAAAATAGTCCACTTTATTTATATATTTATAGCAGCTCTAGCTGACCAATACAGTTAGCCATTTCCAGATTAAAAGCATATTCTGGAGCCAGTCTACCCAAGTTTCTGTCTTAATTCTACTGCTTACTGACTTTGCTGTTTGTTTGATTTTTGGCTTACTTATTGTAATAGCTTATGTTCTATTTATCTTTACCTATGAAAAGTCTGGTAGCATAAATCAATGTTATTACTTGTAAATATTTATGATTTCTTTTAGCAGGGCCAGGGAAAAATTCTAGATCTAGGACCATCCTAGGTCCCTTCCTTGTTTTTTTGGCTTAGTTCAGATAATAATTCTCATTGTTTGCTGGTGGTTTAAAATTCATTGACTTAAATATACGCACATGCCTTCAGAGAATATATACACTTTGCTATTGTTTCTTCTTACCATTCAGATTTTAGCCTGTGGCCTTTTTCTCTAACCTCTGAAGTGTTTCATTAGCTTTGTCTGTAATGCTACCTACACACACACAAACACATTTTATACAAGTTCCATTTTAAAGCATAAAAAGCTTACCCCTCATAGTGTCAAAATTTTACTTATTTTACTTAATTTTAATGCATTTAACCATAATATTATGTGGGAAGAATGAAGGAATGATCTTGCTTTTTATACAAGTTTATATGCACATTCTATCTTCACATCCATTTTTTTCCTTATTCTCTTTAGTAAAGTTTAATTTATTTCTATTACTTACATGTGAAGTTTTATTTCAGGTATTAATTGCTGAATTAATAAGGATAGAAGCTTATTATGGAGTGGGAGAGTGAAATATTAAGAATAATTTATCAATTCTATGGGTTTCCCAGGTGGTGCTAGTGGTAAAGAGCCCACTAGCTAATGCAGGAGATGTAAGAGATGAAAGATTTATCCCTGAGTCCAGAAGATCCCCTGGAGGAGGACATGGCAATCCACTCCAGTATTCTTACCTGGAAGATCCCATGGACAGTGGAGACAAGAGAGAGACATAAATATAAATTAAACTGATTATAATATTTTCTGATAGAACTTTTTAAAATATATTTTTAAAAAGTTTATAGATTTACAGGTACCTTTTTCACCTACATTGAGCAAGTTTATTGGAAATATTTTACAGCAGCTTTACTTTTTAATTAATATATATATATATTTGTAGACATAATGATATTGCAAACTTAATCAGTTCAGTTCAGTTCATTTCAGTCACTCAGTCATATCTGACTCTTGGCGACNTCACCTACATTGAGCAAGTTTATTGGAAATATTTTACAGCAGCTTTACTTTTTAATTAATATATATATATATTTGTAGACATAATGATATTGCAAACTTAATCAGTTCAGTTCAGTTCATTTCAGTCACTCAGTCATGTCTGACTCTTGGCGACCCCATGAATTGCAGCATGCCAGGCCTCCCTATCCATCACCAACTCCCAGAGTTCACTCAAACTCATGTCCATCAAGTCCGTGATGCCATCCAGCCATCTCATCCTCTGTCATCCCCTTCTCCTGCCCCCAATCCCTCTCAGATCAGAGTATTTTCCAGTGAGTCAACTCTTCACATGAGGTGGCCAAAGTACTGGAGTTTCGGCTTTAGCTCAGTCCTTCCAAAAAACACCCCAGGCTGATCTCCTCTAGAAGGGACTAGTTGGATCTCCTTGCAAGGAGAGAGTTTTCTCCAACACCACAGTTCAGAAGCATCAATTCTTCGGTGCTCAGCTTTCTTCACCATCCAGTTCTCACATCCATACATGACTATTGGAAAAACCATAGCCTTGACTAAACGGACCTTTGTTAGCAAAGTAATGTCTCTGTTTTTTAATATGCTATCTAGGTTCATCATAACTTTCCTTTCAAGGAGTAAGTGTTTTTTAATTTCATAGATTGTAGTATAAACATAACTTTTATAGGTACTGGAAACCAAAAATTCATGTAATTTGCATTATTGCTACATTTGCTTTATTCCAACAGTCAGGAACCAAACCTGCAATATCTCTGAGGTATGCCTTTATTCACCCATCCTTATCCCCCCAAGGCAAGATGAAGGAATCCCTGGAGCAGCATCAGGTGGCTAGTTGTAAAGAATCAGCCTGCCAGTACAGGAGACGGGGCTTCGATCCCTGGGTCAGGATGATCCTCTGGAGAAGGAAATGACAACCTTCTCCAGTATTCTTGCCTGGGAAATCCCATGGACAGAGGAGCCTGGTGGGCTACAATCCATGCAGTCAAAGAGTCAGACACAATTTAGTGGCAAAGCAACGAAGCAAATCCTAAACTTGCTTACCCCTTTCTTGCCTATTCCTTTCTGTGGAAGCCACCAAAAGGTTTTAACATATATTTTCCCTCAGCCCTACCACCAACTTCCCTGTGTGACCCTATGTGACATGGCAGGCCTTCGAATCTTGGGAACAGACTTTCCTTTCAATGACAGCCATTTCCTAATCTATTAATGTAGGTACTTTTTGTTTTTTGAATATCTGTTGTTGTTCAGTAGCTGTGTCCAACTCTGTGAGGCTCCATGGACTGCAACACACCAGGCTTCTCTGTCCACTATCTCCCAGTGTTTGCTAAAATCATGTCCATTGAGATGGTGATTCATGTCCATTGAGATGGTGATGTCACCTCATGCTCTGCCACTGTCCCCTTCTACTCCTGCCTTCAATCTTTCCCAGCATCAGGGTCCTTTCCAGTGAGTTAGCTCTTTGCATCAGGTGGTCAAACTATTGGAGTTTCAGCTTCAACATCAGCCCTTCCAACGTATATTCAGGGTTGATTTCCTTTAGGATTGACTGGTTTGGTTTCCTTGCTGTCTGAAGAACTCTGAAGAGTCTTCTTTAGCAACACAATTGGAAAGTATCAGTTCTTCAGTGTTCAGTCTTCTTTATGGTTCAACTCTCACATCTGTACATGATTTCTGGAAAAAAACATTGCTTTGACTATATGGACCTTTGTCGGCAAAATGATGTCTCTGCTTTTTAACACTCTGCCTAAATTTGTCACAGGTTTTCTTCCAAGGAGCCAGCAATTATTATTATTTTTTTTAATTTCCTGGCTGCAGTTACTGTCCTCAGTGATTTTGGAGCCCAAGAAAATAAAATTTGTCACTGCTTTCAATTTTCCCTCTTCTATTTGCCAAAGGTGATGGGACCATATACCATGATGTTAGTTTTTTTTTTTTTTTTGTAATATTGAGCTTCAACCAGCTTTTTCACTCTCCTTTTGCCCTCATTGAGAGGCTCTTTAATTCCTCTTCACTTTCTGTCTTTAGATTGGTAATATTTGCATATTTGAGGTTGCATATTTCTCCTGACAATCTTAATTCCAGCTTGTGGTTCATCTAGCCAGGCATTTAGCATCATGTCCTCTGCAAAATGTATGAGTTAAGTAAGCAGGGTGACAAAATGCAGGCTTGTACTCCTTTCCCAGTTTGGATCAGTTGTTCTATGTCTGGTCCTAACTGTTGCTTCCTGAGCTGCATACAGGTTTCTCAGGAGACAGGTTAAGGTGGCCTGGTATTCCCATCACTTCAAGAATTTTCCAGTTTGTTGTGATCTATACAATCAAAGATTTTAATGTAGTCGGTGAAACAGAAGTAGACTTTTTCTGGAATTCCCTTTCTTTCTCCATGATCTCAGGGATGTTGGCAACCAATAGGCTACCTCTACTCAGTCAGCTTTTCTGACTTGTCAAACAAATAAGGAATTCACTGGTGGCAAACCAAAGCCAAAGTGTATCTTGTGTTAGAGTATATTCTTAAGCTACTCTACATTAAGAAAACTCTAAATCGCTTTTCTTAATTGTTAAGTATATTCTATTTCATTTCCTTCACTCTCATGAATGAAAACTGGTTAACTTTGGTATAAAAATATCTCTTCTTGAAAAGTAATTATGTTGAAGTCATAAGCTTGTAAATGCTTGCCAAGTACCTCCCTTACTTTTATGTGAAATTTGGTAAAGGTACACTTTCAAATTAATGATGATTTTGGAGACAGGATTTATAAATAAATGATTAGAGTTTAGTTACATGGATGTATGAACACCATTTTTTATTTCAAATTCTTTTACTGAGTGAGTATAAAATTATAAATTGAACAATGATATCTGTATCAAATACATAAGACATTGAAATATTTCCTCACTCTCCTGAATTATTTTTATTTTCTATTTTTATTTCCTTGGGAATAATGTTATATATTGAATATGTATTCATTTATATTTGAATGAACACATGAATATCAACTTTTTAAGGGGTTCAGTTCAGTCAGTTCAGTTCAGCTCAGTCGTGTCTGACTCTTTGCGACCCCATGAATCGCAGCACGCCAGGCCTCCCTGATCATCACAATCTCCGGGAGTTCACTCTGACTCACATCCATCGAGTCCGTGATGCCACCCAGCCATCTCATCCTTG
>SJYV01041992.1:227430-340884 GCA_006410875.1 Neotragus pygmaeus
GTTTTATGCATATCAATAATAACTAAATTGAAATTACTTATTGGAGCAAGTATGTTTTCTCTCAAGTTGCCAGTTGGATAAGAAACATTATTTTTGTTCATTAATCAATGTCTCTTACACTCATAAAGTAAATATCATGTGCTAGTACCCTTAAGTAGTTGACTATTAAAAGTTTAATTTTTCATGATCACTGCCTGGCATATAAAATATGTATATGAAAACATACTTTTAAAAATGTCAAAAACTATAAAATTCACACGTTTAAATGAAGAATAAACTGGTATGAATATTCAAAAGTGAAGTTATATCTGGCTAGGAAATCAACAAGTATTAGTAAATTAAAGCTGTCTGTAAAAAGTCACACAAAACTGAGCAACTGAACTGAGATGGTTCTTGAAAGAAAATTATGTAGTTTGAATCAATGGAGTTGGATAGGGAGAGGTTTTAAATGATGTGGGTGGCAGGAGTAAATACATGCCATCACAGAGCATTGTAGCTGACCTCAGATAGTTTAAGTTGATTGAAGCTTGAGTCACCCGGAAATGTGTAATGTGAACCAAGACAGGCTAGTTATGTTGAGAAAAACAATGAATTTCCTCGAATACAACACGGTTTAGTTGCTCAGCTGTGCCCCACTCTTTGTGATCCCATAAACTGGAGTATACAGGCCTTCCTGTCTTTCATTATCTCCTGGAGTTTGCTCAAACTCATGTTCACTCAGTCAGTGATGCCATCCAATAGTCCCATCCTCTGTCATCCACTTCTCTCACTTTCAATCTTGCCCAGCATCAGGGTCTTTTTCAATGAGTCAGTTCTTTGCATCAGATGACCAAAGTATTGGCCAAGAAAATATAACACAGAGGACATATAATTTTCATCTTTACTTTTACATGAAATTAATGCACCAGCAAAGATATTACTATATTGTGATAACCTTAAAAATAGGTCTATAATTTCAAAATTTTCTTATGCGTTAGTCTATATTTGCCCTTATCAAAATATTTCAAAATCTTCTTACTCCTTATATATAAATAATACAATATTCACACTGATGCATTTAAGATTCTTCTTGCATCCCTATTAGAAGCTCCCTTATTCACAAATTCACTGTTTTCAAAAGAATTTTATAGAGATGCTCTTGTAATTGTATATATACTATCCCTCATGTTATATCACCATATATTTCCTTTCTCCTTCAAGTTCTTTAAAGTTTCAATGACTGAGAAATCACATATTCAAAGCCAATAAGGGCACATGTCCACACAAGAAGAATAATCTCGCAAGGGTTCCATTATTTAAATATCAAAACATTTCCACTTTCTATGCAGAATTTACTGAATCTCTTCTTATTGTCAACTTCAACCTGTATAGTTTTGCCCATATGTTTGTGCCAGCAATTATTCTATGATACATGAGAAATTATTGCCATTCCTCATGTATATGATACACATATACACAATAATTCATGATATCAAGAGAAGTATCTCACATCTAAGCATGCAAACTTATCTTCAAACTCATGAAAGTACTTTTTACTTCTACAGACCTTTGCTTTATACAATAACTCTGTTTCAAACAAGAGCATCTGCTTTATATCTGCATAGATAAAAAGACACACGTAGTGACTTTACAAAGAGAAAGATTACCAAAGGTGAACTGAAGTCTTCACATCCTGAAAAGAGAAAAAGTCATGAAGTCTTAACAGCAGTGTTAAACTTTTTCTGTCATTTTCTTTGGCTAAAAAAATAACGATGCTAATGCTGATCTTCATCAGAAAATAATGTGTCTCTACTTCTCTGAAGTACAAAACCTAAGTAAACACAAATATACATTAGAATCAAAGTGTCAAGTAGAATAGCATGTGCTTTTGTTCTAAATATGTATTTGTATTTTCCCTGGAATCCATAAAGTTTCAGTTGATAAAGTTAGTCTAAAAGTACTCTTAAATATTTTTTTACATTT
The DNA here is from genome assembly GCA_006410875.1 of Neotragus pygmaeus. Lineage (NCBI taxonomy): Eukaryota > Metazoa > Chordata > Mammalia > Artiodactyla > Bovidae > Neotragus > Neotragus pygmaeus. The sequence goes on from SJYV01041992.1 coordinate 229,393, forward strand.
TGTCATAAATAAAACTATTTTGATGGTTATGGGAAAGTATTCTATTTCATAGGCTTACTGGGATAGGTAGAAATAAGTACTGGATTACATTGTTTTCCTGGTAGCAATAGTTTGGTTTCCTGCTTTGATCACCAATTAAAATATTTCTGACTACTGAAAATGCACAAAATGCTTGAGCTAATCTTTCTTGCATTTAACGGAATTCAAGAATAAATGAAATGTACTTCAATTCAGTTAAGTTGATCAGTTGTGTCTGACTCTCTGTGACCCCATGGACTGCAACATACCAGGCCTCCCTGTCCATCACCAACTCCCAGAGTTTACTCAAACTCATGTCCATTGAGTTGGTGATGCCATCCAACCGTCTCATCCTCTGTTGTCCCCTTCTCCTTCTGCCCTCAATCTTTCCCAGAACTAGGTTTTTTTCAAATGAGTCAGTTCTTTGCATCAGGTGGCCAAAGTACTGGAGTTCCAGCTTCAGCCTCAGTCCTTCCAATGACTATCCAGGACTGATTTCCTTTAGAATTGACTAGTTTTATTTCCTTGCAGTCCAAAGGGACTCTCAAGAGTCTTCTCCAGCATCATAGTTCAAAAGCATCAAGTTTTCAGTGCTCAGCCCTCTTTAAGGTCCAACTGTTACATACATACATGACTACTGGAATACAGCATTAAATTTTCAATCTGTAGGATATATGGAACAAAGGCTTTTATCATCTGGAAAAATCTTTTCATTAAGTTGTCCATAGAGGATTGTCCATCTGAGGTTGAATTATATGCTGCATCCTTTTTCCACAGTCATGTAATTGACTTTCAACAGTTTATAATGAAATCAAGAAAAATTTTAGTGTTTTTTTTTTTTTTTTTTGGAACTTGACAAGTTCATATATCAAGTAGGTTGACCAGTGAGCAATGCTTTTTTCACCTTTAATCGATTCAATCTTGGCTATTCTACAACAACTCTTTCAGACTTTCTCTAATTTACTCAAAATACTCTCTTTTTGCTCTCACTTCACTGATGACCACACTGTGCACTGATTAATAAAAGTGTCATCAGACCAAACTTTTTTTTTTTCAAATTCTCTGCTTTTAATTTTTTTTCTCAACTGTCACCAATTGTTTACTATTTTATTCCACATTTAAAGAGTGATTATCTCAACTCTTTAACGACCTCTCCCTATCTTAACTCTATTCCCATCTTCTCCTTAGCCCCATTTCAATTCTCATGCATCCTAAGTCATTCAATTTTCATGTCATCTTTTTCAATTGACAAAAAATATTAGTTTGAAGATTTCATTCATAAAAACACTTTAATTCAAATTATATTTTGCTCTCCTTCACTCTACTTGGTATTTCTCTTCAATTATTTCATGAAAATATGTTTTGATTTCAACTAGTATGTTTTCAAAAATTTATGTTAAAACTAACCAATGATATTGAAATTGCTCAGTAATTATCTTCCATAAGCACCCTGCCCAATCTTAATTATTTCACCTCTTAATTACACCTTTTTTGTAAATCTGTTCTTTGGCTTTTAAGACACTACATTTAACCTTGTCTCCATTCTAGGAGAACAACCTCAAATCATGAATTCCCCAAACAATTTGATAGTGTGAATTTTTTCCTGATAACTGTGACAATTTAAAGTTAAGTGATGACATGGAAACCTGAGAGCTGGCTGTGAAGAACTAGAAAAATACTTCATAAATTACTTTCTATTTCTAGAGGTCTGCTCATTTGCTTTCTTAATGCTACTTTGCAACAGAATATTGGACCACTTATAGATTGCATAGACATTAGAATCAGGTAAGTTGAGTACAAATTTCTGTTCTATCAGGTATTAACTGGACAAAATTTCTTTTTCCTTTGAGCACAACATAAACTCATAAAGCTGTTGTGAGTTTAAAGTAAAATAATGCAGATGATGTCAATAGATCATTGAGTTTCATAAATTCAGCTTTCAACTCTTCTATTTTTTATTGAATCTATAATGGCATTTATAGATGATCTACTTGCATAGCTCTACCTCTAACCATGACAGACATCCTGAAAAATCTTCTTTGAAATCTATTCTTTATTCCTTCTGGTTTTGCCAAGAAAGTTGGTTGCTTAATTATCTGATGTTTTTCTCATCATAGTTTCAGTTTCCTTCCTGGTTGATTAAAAATTTGTGAAAATATGGTTACTTGTTTTTATACATTTTTTTTAAATTAATTAATTTATTTTTTAAATTTTACTTTACAATACTCTATTGGCTTTGCCATACATCGACATTAATCATATTGATGACATTTCTATTGATTGCAAGTTTAACCTCCCAACATAAAAAGATGTTGCCCAATAAATAAGCAAAAATAATTTTATAAAGTACCAAACGATCTGAACTATATTACTTAATATCTATTCATATTGTAACCAAAGCAATGGTGAAACATTAAAAATATTTGACATAATTGTGTTAATTAAAAGAAGGATAAACTTCAGTCTTCAATTTCAAGGATATGTATTAAGACTTTTAATCAGGCATAAGATGCAGTCAGAAAAGAAATTCTGTTGAATAATTAGAGAAAATTTCCAGGGAGTAAATTCATTGACGTGTATCCTTGTAAATAAGCAATATGATTTTTCTTTTCTGCTGATTCATTTCTTAAGGTTTTAAAACACATTTAGTTATTAAGGGCAGCATATTTTGTGTTAAACAATAAAATAATTTTCTCTAGGTGTATCAAGTCAATGGTTTTTAGACTTCCTTATTCATAAACATTAATTTTGAAGCACCTGTATCTTGATCAAGTAATTTATTATTTCTCTCTAGACAATTTCCTCATCTATGAAAAGAATGAGTTGGAATAAGTCACCTTACAATTTATGTCTCTGAATGGACAAAAGAATTTGCAAATTTTAATTTAATCTACTGTTGGAAGTCAAGTGAGAAAGCATAAGAAGGTGAATACAGAAATCAGGGATGGACCTTATAGTTTAGGGTAGAACAGGGATTGAGCTATAAATTTAGAGAAGACTACAAAAAATATTGATAGTGTCACCTGGTTTATCCATTATGTTTCAGTATCATGCAAAACAAAGCAATGCCACCAAACCAGCAAACTGAGTGGTATTGTTTATGTTGATTTTTATATAACATTAAATCAGTTGTGTTTTGAAATATATGAATAGATGGTTTTCAAGAGGTTCATTTTTCCACCTATTCACATTCTTCTTTAAGCCAAATAAATAGTTAATACCATCATAGAAACTTGATAATTTTATGTCAACCAGCCATGTAAATTCTCATGAAATGGTTATCTTAGGAAAGAATATTCTATCCATTGTTGGGCAGTGAGATGTGAGACAAAGTCTGATATTATGTGATTTGGAGGGATTAATTTTTCTTGCATTTAAAAAGACTATTGCTATTGTTGATTTTGATTTTAGAATTTTGTGTGTGAAGATATGTTTCTTGCTCTTGCTGACACCTTGTAACATTGATGAAAACTAAATAACATAATGACAATGGAAGAAAAGAAATGCAAAATATACTTTGGTTTTTGGTGGTAGCACTTAGTACTAAACTAAACAGATGTGGAACTTATTATCACATAATCTGATTTGAAGTGAGGAAATAAATGTTTCTTTTTCAGAAAGCTTTTTCAGTTATATTTTCTATTGTAAGAAAAATCATCTCAACTCACTCTGGTTATTAAAACTGGAAAAAGAAGGTAAATGTAGGATACCAAAATGATCACAGAATTCAAATTAAAAAAAAAGAAGAAGAAGAAGAAGATAGAATGTGAATGGAAACCAGAGTAACCACAATACCTAAGAAAGAGGAAATAGTAAACAATTTTGTAATGTTGCTATCAATGAAGAGGAGTGCATTTGCTTTCTACTTGTCATTTTGCTAATAATAAAGATTTCAGAGAGGGAGGACTTGATGGCTTTTATAGCTTCTATTTTATACTCACCTTTTGATTACAGAATTAAAAGTCATCTAACCCAGGAGAAAGGAGCAATGATCCTGCAAGAGACTGACCCAGATTTGCCTGTGAGTGTCCATGAATTTCCAGTGAGGAGTGGGTTTGTGGAGACCTACTACATGGTTGGGGACACTGAGTGTGGCAGTGCATGCATGGGACCTTTTGAAGCAGGTTGCCATTTTCTTCATTACCATCGTCATAGTTTGGTCTCAGGCCAAACAACAGGGAGGAAAGTTAGCCCCGCATCAATAAAATATTCGATTAAAGATTTAATGAGAATGGCACCGTCCATCAGAACAAGAACCAGCTTCCCCCTCAGGCTCCCTCTCCAATCAGGAAGCTTTCATTAACCTCTTATCCTTATCATTCAGGGAGCAGAAAGAATGAAAATGACAATCACAGAAAACTAATGAAGCAGATTACATGGATCACAGCCTTGTCTAACTCAATGAAACTATGAGCCATGCCATGTAGGGCTACCCATGATGAATGAGTCATGGTGGAGAGTTCTGATAAAATGTGATCCACTGGAGAAGGGAATGGCAAACCACTTCAGTATTTCTTGCCTTGAGAACCCCATGAACAGAATGAAAAGGCAAAAAGATATGACACTGAAAGATGAACTCCCCAGATCGATAGATGCCCAAAATCTAACTGGAGAAATATCTACAGAAAGAATGAAGAGATGCAGCCAAAGCAAAACAAAACAAAAACACCCAGGTGTGGATGTGACTGGTGATGGAAGTAAAGTCCGATGCTGTAAGAACAATATTGCACAAGAACCTGGAATGTTAGGTCCATGAAACAAGGTAAACTGGAAGTGCTCAAACAGAAGATGGCAAGAGTGAACACTGACATTTTAGGAATCAGTGAACTAAAATGGACTGGAGGGGTGAATTTAACTCAGATGACCATTATATCTACTACTGCGGACAAGAATCCCTTAGAAGAAATGAAGTAGCCATCATAGTCAACAAAAGAATATGGAATGCACTTCTTGCATGTAATCTCAAAACTGACAGAATGAACTCTGTTCGTTTCCAAGGCAAACCATTCAATATCTCAGCAATCCAAGTTTATGTTTCAACCATTAATGCTAAAGAAGTTGAAGTTAAACAATTCTATGAAAAGACCTTCTAGAACTAACAGTTCTACAAGACCTGCTAGAACTAACACCCCAAAAAGATGTCCTTTTCATTATAGGATACTAGAATACAAAGTACAAAGTCAAGACATACCTGAAGTAACAGGTAAATTTGGTTTTGCAGCACAAAATAAAGCAGGGCAAAGGCTAACAAAAAATTTCCAAGAAAATGCACCGAGCATAGCAAACACCCTTTTCCAACAACACAAAATAATACTCTAGTAATATGGATATTACTAGATGGTAAATACTGAAATCATATTGATTACATTCTGTGTAGCCAAAGATAGAGAAGCTCTATACAGTCAGCAAAAACAATTCTAGGAGCTGACTGTGGCTCAGATCATAAACTACTTATTGCAAAATTAAGACTTAAGTTGAAGAAAGCAAGGAAAACCACTAGACCATTCAGGTATGACCTAAATCAAATTCCTTATGATTATACAGTGGAAGTGACAAATAGATTTAAAGGATTAGATCTGATAAACAGAGTCATTTAAGAACTATGGACAGAGGTTCATGACATTGTACAGGAAGAAGGGATCAAGACTATCCCCAAGAAAAAGAAATGAAAAATGGCAAAATGTTTGTTTAAGAAGGCCTTACAAATAGCTGAGAAAAGAAGAGACACTAAAGCAAAGAAGAAAAAGAAAAGTATACCCATTTGAATGCAGAGTTCCAAAAAATAGTAAGGAGCAATAAGAAAGCTTCATTCCATGATCAGTGCAAAGAAATAGAAGAAAACAATAGAATGGAAAAGACTAGAGATCTCTTAAAGAAAATCAGGGACACCAAGAGAACATTTCATGCAAAGATGAGCAAAATAAAAGGCAGAAACTGTATGGACCTAACAGAAGCAGAAGATATTAAGAAGAGGTGGCAAGGATACACAGAGAAACTAGACCCAGATAACCACAATTGTGTGATCACCCACCTAGAACCAGACATCCTGGAATGTGAAGACAAGTGAGCTCTGGGAAGCATCACTATGTGTACACCTGTGGTGGATTCATGTCGATGTATGGCAAAGCCAATAGAGCATTGTAAAGTAAGATTTAAAAAATAAATTAATTTAAACAAGAAAAATAATAATAATAATGTATCAAAGTCTTTTAAAAAGAATTATAAAATTTTCAAGAATTGTTATGCTTGTATCAGATTGTTTTCTGAAAATAAAATTGTTTTCTGTTTCTGATAATAAAAAAAAAATTCCTGTTTTCTTAATAAAATAAATAAATAAAAAAACTAGTGGAAGTGATGGAATTCCAGTTAAGCTATTTCACATCCTAAGAGATGATGCTGTGAAAGTGCTGCACTCATTATGNTTCTGAAAATAAAATTGTTTTCTGTTTCTGATAATAAAAAAAAATTCCTGTTTTCTTAATAAAATAAATAAATAAAAAAACTAGTGGAAGTGATGGAATTCCAGTTAAGCTATTTCACATCCTAAGAGATGATGCTGTGAAAGTGCTGCACTCATTATGCCAGCAAATTTGGAAAACTCAGCAGTGGCCACTGGACTGGAAAATGTCAGTTTTAATTCCTATCCCAAAGAAAGGCAATGCCAAAGAATGGTAAAACTACTGCACAACAACACTCATCTCATATGCTAGCAAGGTAATGCTCAAAATTCTTCAAGAAGGGCTTCAGTAGTACATGAACCATGAAATTACAGATATACAAGCTGGATTTAGAAAAGGCAGAGGAACAAGAAATCAAATGGCCAACATCCACTGGATCATCAAAAAAGCAAGAGAGTTCCCGAAAAACATCTATTGCTGCTTCATTACAGTTTGACATGTGGATCATCACAAACTGTGGAAAATTCTTCAAAAGATGGGAATACTAGACCGCTTTATCTGGTTCCTGAGAAATCTGCATGCAGGTCAAAGAGCAACAGTTACAACTGGACATGGAACAACAGACTGATTCCAAATTAGAAAAGGAGTATATCAAGGCTGTATATTGTCACTCTGCTTATTTAGCTTATATGCAGAGTACATCATGAGAAATACAGGGCTGGATGAAGCACAGCTGTAATCAAGATTGCCTGAAAAAATATCAGTAACCTCAGATATACAGATTGCACCACCTGTATGGCAGAAAGCAAAGAAGAGCTAAAAAGCTTCTTGATGAAAGGGAAAGAGGAGAGTGGAAAAGTTTGCTTAAAACTCAACATTCAGCAAACTAAGATCANAAAAATATCAGTAACCTCAGATATACAGATTGCACCACCTGTATGGCAGAAAGCAAAGAAGAGCTAAAAAGCTTCTTGATGAAAGGGAAAGAGGAGAGTGGAAAAGTTTGCTTAAAACTCAACATTCAGCAAACTAAGATCATGGCATATGGTCACATCACATCATGGCAAATCAATGGGAAACAATGGAAACAGTGACAGATTTTATTTTGGGGAGCTGCAAAATCACTGCAGATGGTGACAGCAGCCATGAAATTATAAGATACTTGCTCCTTTTAATTAAAGCTATGACGAACCTAGTGCAAGTGAAACTTGCTCAGTCATGTCCGACTCCTTGCGACCCCACAGACTATACAGTCCAAGGAATTCTCCAGGGCAGGATACTGGATTGGGTATTCTTTCCCTTCTCCAGGGGATGTTCCTAAGCCAGGGATTGAACCCAGGTCTCCCTCATTGCAGGTAGATTCTTTACCAGCTGAGCTACAAGGGAAGCCCATGACTAACCCAGACAGCATATTATAAAGTAGAAATATTATTTTGCCAACGAAGGTCCATCTAGTCAAAGCAATGGTTTTTCCAGTAGTCATGTATGGATGTGAGAGCTGGACTATAAAAAAAGCTGAGCACCGAAGTATTGATGCTTTTGAACAGTGGTGTTGAAGAAGACTCTTGCGAGTCCCTTGGACTGCAAGGAGATTCACCCAGTCAATCCTAAAGGAAATCAGCCCTGAATATTCATTAGAAGGACAGATGATGAAGCTGAAACTCCAACATTTTGGCCACCTGATACGAAGAACTTACTTATTGTAAAAGACCCTGACTCTGGGCAAGATCAAAGGCAGGAGGAGAAGGACATGACAGAGAATGAGATGCTTCGATGGCATCACCGACTCGATGGACACTAGTTTGAGCAAGCTCTGAAAGTTGATGATGGACAGGGAAGCCTGGCCTGCAGCAGTCCATGGTGTCACAAAGATTCAGACACGACTGAGAAACTGAATTGAATCTACCATCCCACAAGATTGTATCTAAAGAATACTAATATTTTCTTTAAAACACATTATTAAAGATGGTATAATAGATAATGCATAATTAAAAGCAACAAATTCACATCATTTCTTCCAATGTGTGAGATACCATGCTAAGCACTGGAATTGTATCATGTAGTCTCCAGTTCTAGTACCTATCCTCTTGGAGCTTAGAGTCAAGAAGACACATGAGAAACTGCAAAAGTCCATGAAAACATGAATAGGATGATGAGATAGATAATGATAGTTCTTGAATGGTCCCAGTTTAAATGAAAAGTTCGATGACAGCACAATATTTTACTGTGGAAGATAGGAAATTGGAATTAGGAAGACTTGTGTCAAATATTTCAGGCAAAGGGAAAAAAATACCTTCCCAGATGGTGCAGTGGTAGAGAATCTGCCTGCACTGCAGGAGACATAAGCCCATTAGGAAATCCCAAGGACAGAGGAGCTTGGCAGGCTAAGGTCCATAAAGTTGCAAAAAAAANTATACAGTAAGCAAAAGCAAGATCAGGAGCTGATTGTGGCTCAGATCATGAGTTCCTTATTGCAAAACTCAGGCTTAAACTGAAGAAAGTAGGAAAAGCCACTAGGCCGTTCACGTACAACCTAAATCAAATCCCTTATGATTATGGTTATACTGGAAATGACAAATAGATTCAGGGGATTAAATCTAGACAGAGTGCCTGAAGAACTATGGAATGGAGGTCCATAATATTGGACAGGCGGCAGTGGCAAAACTATCCCCCACCAAAAAAAAGAAATAAAAGAAGACAAATGGTTGTCTGAGGAGGCCTTACCAAGAGCTGAGAAAAGAAGAGAAGTGAAAGACAAAGTAGAAAAGGAAAGATATACCCAACTGAATGCAGAGTTCCAAAGAACAGCAAGGAGAGAGAAGAAAGCCCTCTTAAGGAAACAATGCAAAGAAATAGAGGAAAACAATAGAATGGAAAAGACTAGAGATCTAGAAAAATGATATTGGTATGGAATCTAGAAAAAAATGATATTGATGAACCTATTTGCAGGGAAAGAATGGAGATATAGATGTAGAGAATGGAGCTGTGGACACAGAGCAGGAAGGAGAGAGTGGGACAAATGGAGAAAGTAGCATCAACATATACACACTATCATGCATAAAACAGATAGCTTGTGAGAAGTTGCTGTATAACACAGGGAGCCCAGCTTGGCACTCTGTGATGACCTAGAGGGGAGGGAGCCTCACAAGGGTGAGGACGTATACTTATAGCCAATCTGCTTTGTTGTAGGGCAGAAACCAACACTGTATTATAAAATAATTTCCCCCAATTAAAAAATAAATATAGAAAAGAACATTGACAAAAGAGTTAAAAGGAAATAAATTGAACTAAAAAAAAAGTGCTGTTTTCTTTAGGTCTCCAAGAATGAGTTGGCTATTGTCACGTGCAGTCCAGGAAAAGAACTTCCCAGGTCCAGAGACAGCATATACAAATGTCACAGAAGAGAGAAACAACTTCGGGTTCCAGATTCAGAGAGAAATTCAGAACACTTGGAAAGCAGGAATTGTGAAGGTCAGAGATGACAGGAGAGAATAGGGAACTTGTTTACGGTTCACAGAAGCCCGTGACTTTTATACTACAGAATGCGACCTTTATACTACATGGATCCTGTGGAGGTGTACATAGAGCAAATTGATTGTCTCTGGGTCTAATTTTATTCTGAATAACTTTGATGTGGGAAAAGGGGCAGGACCAGTAACTGTAGCTCTCTTTATTTCTTATAAATATCNAGTAGTCATGTATGGATGTGAGTTGGACTGTGAAGAAAGCTGAGCACTGAAGAATTGATGCTTTTGAACAGTGGTGTTGGAGAAAACTCTTGTGAGTCCCTTGGTCTGCAAGGATATCCAACCAGTCCATCCTAAAGGAGACCAGTCCTGCGTGTTCATTGGAAGGACTAATGCTTAGGCCGAAACTCCAATACTTTGGCCATCTCATGCAAAGAGTTGACTCGATGGAAAAGACCCTAATCCTNCCCTTGGTCTGCAAGGATATCCAACCAGTCCATCCTAAAGGAGACCAGTCCTGCGTGTTCATTGGAAGGACTAATGCTTAGGCCGAAACTCCAATACTTTGGCCATCTCATGCAAAGAGTTGACTCGATGGAAAAGACCCTAATCCTAGGAGGTATTGGGGGCAGGAGGAGAAGGGGACGACAGAGGGTGAGATGGCTGGATGGCATCACCAACTCGATGCACATGAGTTTGGGTGAATTCTGGGAGTTAGTGATGGACAGGGAGGCCTGGCCTGCTGCAGTTCATGGGTTCGCAACGAGTTGGACACAACTGAGTGACTGAACTGACTGATTGACAAAATGAAAGAAAGTTATTGGGCACTAATGTGGTGAGACTAAGGGAAAGGGGAACAGTTATGCTTGGAAAGATATGGAGAGCCCAGCTCAAACAGAGCTTCTAGATCATAGTAATAAGGTTAGATTTTATTTGAAGTTAATGGAAAGTTTTCACAGGATTTTATTCAGAGGAATGATAATGACTTAGTTAAATTTTTAAGGATATCTGTAGGTAGGAAAACAGATCTGAGGGTCCCAGGAGTGAAATCAAGATATATATGTAAAAATGTTATTTGATACTGCAATAGGAGGAACATGATGTCATTATTAGGGCCCTAGGCAAGACTGGTTTGGAGGCTGGATTAAGACCTGAGTTTAACAGTGCTAAATTTCAGGCGGTGTGAGATGCCCTTATATAAAAATGTGCATAATAAGTGCTTACAATTTAAAGGAATAGGAATCTATTAATTACTAAAGGAAATGAAGGTAAGACTCATAAATTTCAAAGCATCCCAATATTCAAATATAAATTATAGAAGGAATGGTTATCATGAGAATATCATAGGCCAGATAGTTCAGAGAAAATTTTCTGGAATTATAAATGACATCATATGCATACAGAATAGCCAGTCTTATCACATGAACCATAGCCTTGTCTAACTCAATGAAACTAGGCCATGCCAGGTGGAGCCACCAAAGATGGATGGGTCATGGTGGAGAGGTCTGACAGAATGTGGCCCACATGAGAAGGGAATGGCAAGCCACCTAAGTATACTTGCATTGAGAACCCCATGAACAGTATGAAAAGGCAAAAAGATAGGACACTGGAAAATGAACTCCCCAGATCATTAAGTGCCCAATATGTTACTGAAGATTAGTAGAGAAATAACTCCAGAAAGAATGAAGAGACAGAGCGAAAGCAAAAACAACACCCAGGTGTGGATGTGACTGGTAAATAGAAGTAAAGTGTGATGCTGTAAAGAACAATATTGAATAGGAAGCTGGAATGATAAGTCCATGAATCAAGGCAAATTGGAAGTGGTCAACAGGAGATAGTAAGAGTGAACATTGAAATTTTAGGAATAAGCAAAGTAAAATGGACTGGAAATTTTGAATTTAAGTTAGATGACTATTATATCTACTAATGTGGGCAGGAATCCCTTAGAAGAAATGGAGTGGCCATCATAGTCAACAAAAGAGTCCAAAATGCAGTACTTGGTTGCAATCTCAAAAATGACAGAATGATCTCTGTTCGTTTCCAAGGCAAACCACTCAATATCAGGTAATTCAAGTTTTTTCATCGACCAGTAAGCTGAAGAATCTGAAATTGAATGGTTCTTTGAAGACCTATAACGCCTTTTAGAACCAACACCCCCAAAAGATGTCCTTATCATTATAGGGGACTGGAATGCAAAAGTAGGAAATCAAGAAACACCTGGAGTAACAGGCAAATTTGGCCTTGGAGTACAGAATGAAGCAGAGCAAAGGCTAATGGAGTTTTGCCAAGAGAATTCACTGATCATAGCAAACACCTTCTTCCAACAACACAAGTGAAGACTCACATGGACATCACCAGATGGACAACACTGAAATCAAATTGATTATATTCTTTGCAGCCAAATATGGAGAAGCTCTATACAGTCAGCAAAATCAAGACCAAGCAGAAGATCTGTGGCTCAGATCATGAACACCTTATTGCCAAATTCAGACTTAAATTTAAGAAAGTAGAGAAAACCACTAAACCATTCAGGTATGACCTAAATCAAATCCTTTATGATTATACAGTGGAAGTGAGAAATAGATTTAAGGGACTAGATCTGACAGACAGACTGTCTGATGACCTACAGATGGAGGTTTGTGACATTGTGCTGGAGACAGGGATCAAGATCATCCCCAAGAATAAGAAACGCAAAAAAAAAAGCAAAATGATTGGCTGAGTAGGCCATACAAATGGCTGTGAAAAGAACAGAAGCAAAAATAAAAGGAGGAAAGGAAAGATATATCCATTTGAATGTAGAGTTCCAAAGAATACCAAGGTGAAATAAGAAAGCCTTCCTTAGCAATCAATGCAAAGAAATATAGGAAAACAACAGAATGTGAAAGACTAGAGATTTCTTCAAGAAACTTAGAGATACCAAGGGAACATTTCATCAAAAGAGAGGCTTAATGAAGGACAGAAATGGTATGAACCTGACAGAAGCAGAAGAAATTAAAAAGAGGTGGCAAGAATACACAGAAGAACTGTAAAATGAAGATCTTCATGAGGCAGATAATCACTATGTTGTGATAACTCACCTACAGCCAGACATCCTGGAATTTGAAGTCAGGTGGGCCTTAGGAAGCATCACTAGGAACAAAGCTAGTAGAGACAATGGAATTCCAGTTGAACTATTTCACATTCTAAAAGGTGCTGTGAAAGTGCTGCATCCAATATGTCAGAAAATTTGGAAAACTCAGCAGTGGCCACAGGACTGGGAAAGGTCAGTTTTGATTTCAACCTCAAAGAAAGGCAATGCCAAAGAATGCTCAAATTACCACACAATTGCACTCATTTCACATGCTAGTAAAATAATGCTCAACTTCCCCAAGCCAGGCTTCAACACGGTTGAAAGTGAACCGTGAAATTCCAGATGTTCAAGCTGTTTTTTTTTTTTTTTCACTTTATTCTACTTTACAATACTGTATTGGTTTTGCCATACATTGACATGAATCCACCACAGGTGTACACGAGCTCTCAATCCTGAATCCCCCTCCCACCTCCCACCCCACATTGTCTCTCTAGATCATCCCTGTGCACCAGCCCCTAGCATCCTGCATCCTGCATCCTGAATCAAACATACACTGGCGCCTCATTTCTTACATGATAGTATACATGTTTTGATGCCATCCTCCCAAAACATCCCACCCTCTTCGTCAGAGGCCAAAAGTCTGTTCTATACGTCTGTGTCTTTTTTCTTGTCTCACATACAGGATCATCCTTACTGTCTTTCTAAATTCCATATATATGTGTCAGTATACTATATTGGTGTTTATCTTTCTGGCTTACTTCACTCTGTATAATAGGGACCAGTTTCATCCATCTCATTAGAACTGATTCAAATGTATTCTTTTTAATGGCTGAGTAATACACCATTGTGTTTATGTACCACAGCTTGCTTATCCATTCATCTGCTGATGGACATCTAGGTTGTTTCCATGCCCTGGCTATTATACAGAGTGCTGCAATGAACATTGGGGTACATGTGTCTCTTTCAATTCTGGTTACTTCAGTGTGTATGCTCAGCAGTGGGATTGCTGGATCATAAGGCAGTTCTATTTGAAATTTTTAAAGGAATCTCTACACTGTTCTCCATAGTGGCTGAACTAGTTTGCATTCCCACTAACAGTGTAAGAGGGTTCCCTTTTCTCCACACCCTCTCCAACATTTATTGCTTGTAGACTTTTGGATCGCAGTCATTCTGACTGGTGTGAAATGGTATCTCATTGTGGTCTTGATTTGCATTTCTCTGGTAATGAGTGATGTTGAGCATCTTTTCATGTGTTTGTNCTCCAGCATTTATTGCTTGTAGACTTTTGGATCACAGCCATTCTGACTGGTGTGAAATTGTACCTCATTATGGTCTTGATTTGCATTTCTCTGATGATGAGTGATCTTGAGCATCTTTTCATGTGTTTGTTAGCCATCCATATGTCCTCTTTGGAGAAACGCCTATTTAGTTATTTGGCCCATTTTTTGATTGGGTCGTTTATTTTTCTAGAGTTGAGCTGCATATTTTGCTTGTATACTTTTGAGGTTAGTTGTTTGTCAGTTGCTTCATTTGCTATTGTTTTCTCCCATTCAGAAGGCTGTCTTTTCACCTTACTTATATTTTCCTTTAAGGGGATCATGCTCCTCATTTCTTAAGAGTTATGCTAATCATTCCATAAAAGAAAATCAATAGAAATCAATGAATAAACTAATCTTTATTATAAGTAAAACTATAAACCAAATGGATTTTTTATACTATATTAAAAACAGAAAAACAAGCAGAAACTACTGTATATCATAAATAAGTCTACTGAATATTCTGTAATACACTAAATAGGAAAGTAATTTGGAAAAGAATAGATTTGATATTTTGATACTCATTTTTCTTTGGAAATACTTTTTTTCTAATATCAAAAGAGTAAATATAAGCTGCTGTAGTCTATTAACAATTAGCTGTTTAAGTAATGAAACACTTTCTCTGCAGTGGATCTGACCCTATCTGTTCTGATTTATCATAGAATTTGTCATTTGTATATTCTGAAAATAAACATCAGATAATTATGAAATTTATTTTTCTCTCATCAATAACCAATGATTCTAATTGCTTTGAAGTTTTCGGAAGATATCATGTCATATATTTCCAAAAATATATGAGATAACTGAAGCAACTGAGCAACTGTATTGTACGAGAATATTAAAGTTCACTAAGGTTGTTTGCTGATAGTAGTAATATATTTCATTGGTTACCTGTCTTTTACTATCTTATTAATCACTTGAAGTAATTACTACAAGTACCCAACCTATTGCAAAACTTTGTATGAAATTGTGACTCTACGTCATATTTGCAGATGATCCATATAAACACAAATTCGTTGTGTTTCAATGTCATAACAAGTAAATTTAAGAGGCACTTTGGCAGCAAATTGTAAAATACATTATATGGTTTTGTTTTGCAAATGTATTTATCAGTTTAGTTTGAGACACTAAGCAAAGAAAAAGGGGAAGAAATCTCCAATATTTATGCAGGTATATATTATTTTACCGCATTTTGTTTTAATGCATTTCAAGATACTGTACTTTTTACAAGTTGAAGGTTTGTGGCAATAAAGAGTTGCCAGATATCAGTCTTTTTGAGCAATTACGTGTTTTTTTAATTTCAGTTCAGTCTCTCAGTTGTGATTGCTTTTTGCCACCATGTGGACTTCAGCACACCAGGTCTCCCTGTCTATCACCAGCTCCAGGAGTTTACTCAAACTCCTCTCCATTGAGTTCATGAAGCTATCCAACAATCTCATCCTCTGTCGTCCCCTTCTCTTCCCAACTTCAAACTGTCCCAGCATCAGGGTATTCAAATGAGTAAGTTTTTCATATCACGTGGCCAGACTATTGGAGCTTCAGCTTCAGCATCAGTCCTTTCGATGAATATTCAGGACTGATTGCCTTTATGATGGACTAGGTGGATCTTCTTGCATTTAAAAAGACTCTCAAGAGTCTGCATCAACAGCACAGTTGAAAATCATCAGTTCTTCGGTGCTCATCTTTCTTTATAGTCCAACTCTCACATCCATAGATGACTACTGGGAAAACCATTGCTTTGAACACAGATCTTTGTTGATGAAGTAATGTCTCTCTGCTTTTTAATGTGTTGTCTAAGTTGGTCATAGCTTTTCTTTCAAGGAACAAGCGTCTAAAAAAGTTCATCACTGTTTCCACTGTCTCACCATTATTTTGTCATGAAGTGATGGGACCAGATGATATGATTTTAGTTTTCTGAATGCTGAGCTTTAAGCCATTTTTTTCACTCTCCTCTTTCACTTTTATCAAGAGGATCTTTAGCTCTTCACTTTCTGCCATAAGTGTGTTGTCATTTGCATACCTGAGGTTATTGGTATTTCTCCCAGCAATCTTCATTCCAGCTTGTGCTTCATCCAGCCCAGCATTTTGAATTATATACATTTTATACAAGTTAAATAAGCAGGGTGACAATATACAACCTTGACATACACCTTTCATGATTTGGAACTAATCTGTTGTTACATGACCAATTCTAACTATTGCTTCCTGACTTGCATGCAGATTTCTCAAGAAGCATGCCAGGTGGTCTGGTATTCCCATCTCTTCAAGAATTTTCCACAGTTTGTTGTGATCCACACAAAGGATTAGGCATAGTCAATAAAGCAGAAGTAGATTTTTTTCTGGAACTCTCTTGCTATTTCAATGATCCAAAGTATGTTTTGGATGATCCAAATTTGATCCAAATTTGAACTCTGGTTCCTCTGCCTTTTCTAAATCCATCATGGACATCTGGAATTTCACAGGTCACCTACTGTTGAAGCCTCTGTTGGAGAATTTTGAGCATTACTTTTGTAGAGTGTGAGGTGAGTGCAATTGTGTGATAGTTTGACTATTCTTTGGTATTGCCTTTCATAGGGATTGGAATGAAAACCGACCTTTTCCAGTCCTGTGGCCACTGCTAAGTTTTCCAAATTTACTGGTATATTGAGTGTATCATTTCACAGAACTCAACTGGAATTTCATCACCCCCACTAGCTTTATTTGTAGTGATTCTTCCTAGGGCCAATTGGACTTTTCACTACAGGATGTCTGGCTCTAGATGAGTAATCACACCATCGTGATTAACTGGGTGGTGAAGATTATTGTGTGTGTGTGTGTGTGTGTGTGTGTGTAGTTCTTTTGTGTATTCTTGCTACCTCTTTTTAGTATCTTCTGCTTCTCTTAGGTCCACACCATTTCTGTCCTTTATTGTGCTCATTTTTGTGTGAAATATTCCCTTGTATCTCTAATTTTCTTGATGAGATTTCTAGTCTTTCCTATTCTATTGTTTTCCTCTATTTCTTTGCACTGATTACTGAGGAAGTCTTTCTTATCTCTCCTTGCTATTCATTGGAACTCTGCATTCAAGTAGGTATATCTTTCTTTTTCTCCCTTGCCTTTCAGTTCTGTTCTATTCACAGCTATTTGTAAGACCTTCTCAGACAACCATTTTGCCTTTTTACACTTCTTTTTCTTGGGGAGGGTCTTGATCCCTGCCTCCTGTACAATGTCATGAGCCTCTGTCCATAGTTCCTCAGGCACTCTGTCTATCAGATCTAATCTCTTGAATCTATTTCTCACTTTCACTTATAATCTTAAGGAATTTGATTTAGGTCATACCTGAATGGTCTAGTGGTTTGCCTATTTTCTTCCATTTAAGTCTGAATTTGGCAATAAGGAGTTCATGATCTGAGTCACAGTCAATTCCAGGTCTTGTTTTTTCTAACTGTATAGAGCTTCTCCATCTTTGGCTGCAAAGAATATTTTCAATCTGATTTCGGTATTGACCATCTGGTGATGTCCATGTGTAGAGTCTTCTCTTGTATTGCTGTAAGAGAGTGTTTTCTGTGACCAGTGAATTCTCTTGGCAACATTCTGTTAGCCTTTGCCCTGCTTCATTCTTTACTCCAAGGCCAAATTTGAATGTTATTCTAGGCGTTTCTTGACTTCCTACTTTTGTATTCCAATTCCCTATAATGCAAATGACACATTTGGGAGGTGTTAGTTCTAGAAGGTCTTGTAGGTCTTCATAGAACCATTCAACTTCAGCCTCTTCAGCGTTACTGGTCAGGGCAATGACTTGGATTACTGTGATACTGAATAGTTTGCCTTGGAAATGAACAGAGATCATTCTGTCGTTTTTGAGACTGCATCCAAGTACTGCATTTTGGACTCTTTTGTTGACTACGATGGCTACTCCATTTCTTCTAAGGGATTCCTGCCCACATTAGCAGATATAATAGTCATCTGAGTTAAATTCACCCATTCCAGTCCATTTTAGTTCACTGATTCCTAGAATGTCAATGTTCCCTCTTGCTATCTCTTGTTTGACCACTTCCAGCTTGCCTTGATTCATGGACCTATCATTCTAGGTTCCTATTCAATACTGCTCTTTACAGCATTAGACTTTACTTCTATCACCAGTCACATCCACAACTGGGTGTTGTTTTTGCTTTGGCTCTGTCTCTTCATTCTTTCTGGAATTATTTCTCCACTAATCTCCAGTAACATATTGGACACCTACCAATCTGGGGAGTACTTCTTTCAGTGTCCATTTTTCTAAAAATAGGTATGTACATTGCTTTCTAGATATAATGTGCTTGCACAGTTAATACTCTAAGCATAGTTTTTATATTTAATGGGAAATAGAAGAAGTTGTATGACTGACTTTTTATTATAACATTCACTCTATTCCAGTGATCTAGAACTGAATCCACAATGTCTCTCAGGTAAGCCTGCATTGGGAGATTGAGAAGAGATGGGGTGGGTGAGATCCTTGCTTTATAAGTCATTCTTCAAAAATTCAAATACCTCAGATATGCAGATGAAACCACCCTTACAGCAGAAAGCAATGAGGACCTAAAGAGACTATTGATGAATGTGAAGGAGGAGAATGAAAAATACGGTTTAAAACTCAACATTCAAAAAGATCATATCAACTGGTCACATTATTTCCTGGCAAATAACTGGGGATACAATGGAAAGTGTGACAGACTTTATCTTCTTGGGCCCCAAAATCACTGCAGATGGTGACTGCAGTCACAATATTAAAAGATGCTTGCTCCTTCGAAGAAAAGCTATGACAAATAAAGCAGAGACATTACTTTGTCAATAGAGTTCTGTCTAGTCAAAGCTATGGTTTTTCCAGTAGTCACATATGGATGAGAGAGTTGGACTGTAAGGAAAACTGAATTCCGAAAAAATTGATGCCTTTGAACTATGGTGTAGGAGAAGTCTCTTGAGAGTTACCTGGACAGTAACAAGATTAAACCAGACAATCCTAAAGGAAATCAATTCTGAACATTCGTTGGAAGGACTGATACTGGAGCTAAAACTCCAATACTTTGCCTACCTGATGCGAAGAACTGACTCATTAGAAAAGACCCTGATGCTGGCAAAGATTCAAGGCAGGAGGAGAAGGGGACGACAGAGGATGAGATGATTTCATAGCATCACTGACTCAATGAACATAAGTTTGAGCAAGCTCTGGAAGATGGTGAACAACTTGAAAGTCTGGTGTGCTTCTATCCATGGAGTGGCAGAGTCTGACAAGACTGAGTGACTGAACAACAACTTTAAAAGTAAGAATACAAATGATAAAAATGTATTCTTTCATGAAATCAAAAGCATGTTCTTTTAAGAACAACAAATTTTTTACCTTTGCAAATCTCTAATGTTGAATGTAGGCTTACAGAGGTTTTAGGGTCTATTGTTTGGGAAGTGAAAACAATTAGAGGATGAGTTAATCCATGAATTATTCCAGTGTTTTGACATTATGACCCACTGCGATGTTCGGAACTCTTGATAAAAGCACTCTGAGATGCTTGCCACTAAACACTAATGCATGTTGCATTAGGTTTAGTCAGCTGGAGATGCAGAATCTGTTTTTATATAACATATGGATAATTTTCAATGCTGTTTTTAAGAATTCTGCTTTGCTTTATTATACTGAAGCATTCCTATGCCAAACATCTGAAATATACTATGCTTAATTAGTAAACATGCAAACACATTTAAGTTAATCCAAAACTGAAGACTTAATGAACATTTCCAACTTAAAAAGTGCTGCTGATTACCTCCTCATTGTTAACACCATGTTCATCCTTATTCCCTGTCTAAATGTAAAACAGCTCATTTCTTTGAATAATCAATAAGTATTTGAGTTTCTAGAAACTGCCACTGTATGTATGAATTTTCAAATACATTTAAGTAAATTATACTTTTAGGATCAAATTAAATAAATGCAAATCAACATTTGTTATGAATTTGAGTTGTGCAATTTTTTTTTATAATTTTCAGAATTGCAATTCTTTAACTTATTGTATAGCATTGGGTTAGCCAAAAATTTAATTTGGATTTTGGTAGAATATTATAAGTTCAGTTCAGTTCAGTCTCTCAGTCATGTCTGACTCTTTGTAACCCTGTGAANATGGATATATATTGATACCCTACTGTGCTTTTCAATTTGAATTTCCATAATACCTGATGATTTTGATCCTCTTGATATTTTGAATAAGTTGAATATCTCTCTATTGCATTCTGCGTACTGTGAATATTATGTTGTGGCAACTAGGTTCTTTTATATTCTCTGAAGAAAGTGGATATAGTTATTTTAGTAGATAATTAATTCTCTTAGATTACAAGTACTCTGCCTTGTCTGTGGTGGGTGACATCTCAGCTCTCAATCTGGACAACTTTTAGTTGACCATGAATATATGTGCTTATGTGGTTCAGAGGTCACTCAGGGAGTAGGGTATTTGTAATTCACAGAATTTGAGATCTTGCTTTTAAGACTCTCTCCTTTCTAGGTTAATCCCCTCATAGCTGAGCATCATTTGTTACATCAAGCTTTTTCCTCCAATTTCTCTGGCCAAAAAGAGTGGAGTTTCCATAGATGAACTGCATCGTAGTTACTTAAGACACGAAAGCAAAGCCACAGAGTGTGAAACATCCCTGTGCCAATCTGCCCTAAAGTTTCAAAAATCCTCCAAATGCTGCCTGCTGTCATTCTCTCTACAGATCACTTGTTACTGGATTAGGAGCCAGGTCTCTTCTTGGGGCCCCAGTTGAACTGAACCACCTCCGATCTCCCCTCTCCTCTGTCCCAAAGTTCTTTCTTACTTGCTCAGGTTGTGTTTTCATTAAGGAAACTGAGTTCAGTGCAAGCAAGATAGGCTTTTATTCAGTGTACAGAGACTGGAAAGAGCAGCGGATGTTCTAAAAGTACCGTGTCCCTGATTACCAGCAAGGACAGATTTCTTACAGAAAATTGTTGGGGGGTTTTAGGGGATGGTGCTTTTTTGCCATCCTGACTCATGGAAATAGGTGGTTATTTTTCATGCAGTTCATGCCTCGCTTCTGCCCTTGTACAGTCCTTCTGATGTCTGGGTCAGAAGTAAGATGAACCAATATGCCCTGGAAGGCGGATATTACTACCATGAGATGGTGATGAACTGGAGAATGACCTTTGTCCCAATTTTGAAGTTCAGTCAACTTAAATCATTTTCTCATGGTTAAATCCCCTTGCTCCTATCAGGTAAACACAGCTAGAAGATAGAATTAAGATTTTCCAGAAGTTTGGCAGGGGGTGTTTTTTATTAAAAAATTGGGTGGAGGGAGTGTTATTGGACTTCATGCCTAAGACAGATGTGCCTGTTTTGTAGAAACCATTTCATTAAACATGTGATAGAAATCCTCTATTCTCTCTTCTGGGTGGCACACAGGTAATTTTCATTTTTTATGTTTTCAATGATTTTCTCCCAAAGCTATATAATCATTATCTGTGAGTGGGTGCCTTCATTAGGAGCTTTGTCCTCCTCCCTAGGAGTTTTCTTTCACATAAAAATGAAAACTCACTATAAATATTCTTGTAAGGTAGTTAGTATAATTTTCAAGATACATAAAACTTAATGGATTGTCTTAAGACTGGCAGTTGTGTGTTTAAAATCTATTGAGCAAATAGGTAGAATTGAGGAAATAGCTTCAGCAGCCAGTGTATACCTAAAGGGAGTCAAAGAAATACATGTAAGATATCAATACATTGACAAAATTTAATATTGCTTAAGAAAAACGAATCAATGCTATGCCCTCTTCTGTCACACAAGTGATGATGCCAGTTATTTCCTCGACCATCATCATAAGCATGGCTGTGTTTCAGTGACTTATTAATATTTAGTCTTTATATTATCTTCTTAGTTTTATGATATATGTTTCCATATGTAAGTTTTGTTGAGGTGAATTAATTCCATCATGCTTAATTTTTTATGTCTCTGGTATTTAATTTGGGGTTCTATTTGCATTGTGGAGTCTTACAGCATCACCTGATATTGAAATAGAATGGTTTAGGGACATATACTTTGAATCACAATCTCCTTCTATTTAACGAAAAAAAAAAAGAAAAAGCTAGAAGAACTGGGAAGCATATATAAAATAACTATTTTTAGATGAAAACAAACTTCAAAGGACTCCAGTTTCTAAGAAAAGGGCAATGTATGATGTATGTGTGTTAGTCACTCAGTGGTGTCCAACTTTGTGTGATCCAATGGACTGTAGCCTGCCAGGCTCCTCTGTCCATGGGTTTTCCAGGCAAGAATACTGAAGTGGGCTGCCATTCCCTCCTCCCAGGAACCTTCCCGACTCAAGGATTGATTTCAGGTCTTCTGAATTGCAGACAGATTCTTCAACTGCTAAGGCACCAGGGAAACCCCTATAAGCTCTATCTATAATTTCCCTATATTTCTGTTTAGAAGCATTTTTCCAGAAAACTAACTTAGGAAAGGGAACCCAAGTTGAGTCCAGCAGATTACTTGTGTGAAGGAGAAACAATCAGTGTTCAAAAAGTTGAGACTACAGGAAGTAGGAAGGTGGAGAGCTGGAAATAAGCCTTTGGTCACCAAAACAGGAAAACAAAAACAAGAAGATCCCGGACATATGCTATCTGTAAAATAGATGTGCTTCTTCTGTTGTATTTTGTACTGGAAATTATATTTAATAATCATTTCAGATCTTTGCCAAATAATACCTAAAATATGTTTCCTTATCATTATGCCACATTTCTTTGACTTTTGACTTTTCCACTCAATTTAATAGCCAATAGTGTGTTCATTGTTACTCTGTCTTTAAGTATAGTATCTAAGTATAATGGATACAGAATGGCAGGCATTATCTTTTCCTCCAAAATAAATTGCTTGTAGATAAATCCCTCAGAGATAATTCATGTTGTGCATTTATAAAATTATAAGGAACAAAGTAGAGTACTATACGTCTGAAAAACTCCACTTTACTAAACTGATTTTTCCCCCCATCACCTTGCTCTCATCCTGTGCTTCAGCACATAGACTAGTTGAACTAGAGAATCAGGGAAAGGGTAACAAGATGATGTGTTCAGATTTCATCAGAATTTGAGATACTATGTGGCATATCACTTAGACTGGGCTTTATTGGTAAATTCAAAATGTCTACATGAGGTTATTTGTTCCAGGTCAAAGAGAGTGTTCACCTATGAAAAGGTAGAAACTCACATATAATGAAAAAATATGGCAAGTTTTTCATTGAAGTGTGTCCATTTTCAGGTATAATGGAAAATGTAAACCAAAACATTTAAAAAATAAATTTGTACTGCTGCTGCTGCTGCTAAGTCACTTCAGCTGTGTCCGACTCTGTACAAATTAACTTGTATTAAAATTATTATGTTACCTGGAAGCACAAAGGTTTCTAATGGAAAATGTTCCCCTCTTAATTACAATCATTTTCTTGAAGAATCCTGGGCTTGAATGTGATAGATTTGAATCACTTGTGATTTACTGTCATCCTGTTCTTTTGTCTCAAGGTATTCATTTATTTCTTTATATTTAAAATATCCCCAGTTTGGTGCTCTGTGATGACCTAGAGGGGTGGAATGGGGTATGGGGTGGGGGTTTGGTGTGGATATATGTATGCATATAGCTGATTCACTCTGTTGTGCAGCAGAAACTAAGACAACATTATAAAGCAATTATACTGCAATTTAAAATAAATAAATAAATCAAATTAGATTAATTTAAAAAGATCAGAGCAGAAATAAATGGAAAAGAATAGTATGAAAATGAAAGAAACAATAATAAAGATTAATAAAACTAAAAGTTGGTTCTTTGAGAAGATAAACAAAACTGACAAACCTTTAGCCAGACTCATCAAGAAAAAAAGAGAGAAGAATCAAATAACAAAATTAGAAATGAAAAGTGAGAGGTTACAACAGACAGTGACAAAATACAAAGGATTATAGAAGACTGTTATGAACAACTATATGGCAATAAAATAGATAACCTGGAAGAAATTGACAGATTCTTAGAAAAGTTCAATCTTCCAAGACCAAACAAGGAAGAAATAGAAATTATGAACAACCCAATTACAAGCACTAAAATAGAAGCTGTCATCAAAAATCTCCCAAAACACAAAAGCCAAAGACCAGATGGTTTCACAGGAGAATTCTATCAAACATTTAGAGAAGACCTAATGTTTATCCTTCTAAAACTCTTTCAAAAAATTGCAGCAGAAGGAACACTTCCAAACTCATTCTATGAGACTGCCATCACCCTGATACAAAAACCAGACAAAAGCAACACACAAAAAGAAAACTACAGGCCAATTTCACTGATGAACATAGATGAAAAAATCCTCAACAAAATTTCAGCAAACAGAATTCAACAATGCATCAAAAAGCTCATACTCCATTATCAAGTTGAGTTTATTCCATGGATGCAAGGATTCTTCAATATATGCAAATCAAACAATGTGATACAGCATATTAACAAATTGAAAGATTAAAAAAATATAATCTCAATAGATGCATAAAAAGCCTTTGACAAAATTCAGCACTCATTTGTGATTAAAACTCTTCAACAAATGGGCATAGAAGGAATCCACCCCAACATAGTAAAGACCATGTATGAAAAGCCTACAGCAAATATTCTCAGTGGTGCAAAACTGAAAGCATTCCCCCTGAGATCAGGCACAAGACAAGGGTGTCCACTTTCCCCCACTATTATTCAACATAGTTCTGTAAGTTCTAGCTACAGCAATCAGAGAAGAAAAAAATAAATAAATAAAAGGAACTCAGTTCCATCCAAAAAGAAGAGATAAATCTCTCGCTGTTTGTAGATGACATGATACTGTACACAGAAAACCATAAAGATAGTATCAGAAAATTACTAGGGCTAAACAGTGAATTTAGCAAAGTGTCAGGATACAAAATCAATACACAGAAATAACTTGCATTTCTATATATTATCAATGAGAAATCAAAAAGAGCAATTAAGGAATCAATCTCATTCTCCTTGCAACAAAAAGAATTTAATATCTAGGAGTAGACTCACCTAAAGAGACAAAAGAACTGTACACGGAAAATTGTAAGACACTAGTGAAAGAAATAAAAAACAACATAAACAGATGGAGAGATAGTCCATGTTGCTGGGTAGGAAGAATCAATATTGTGAAAACGACTATACTACCAAATGCAGTCTACAGATTCCTGTCAAATTACCAATGTCATTTTTCGCAGAACTAGAGCAACAGCAAAAAAAGACAGTTCATATCTGAACACAAAACATCCAGAATAGCCAAAGCAGTCTTGCAAAAGAAGAATGGAGCTAGAGGAATCAACCTTCCTGATTTCAAATTATACTAAAAAGCTACAGTCATCAAGACAGTATGGTACTGGCACAAAACCAGAAATATAGACCAATGGAATGTGATAGAAAGCCCAGAAATAAACGAATGTGCCTATGGGTACCTTATTTTTGACAAAGGAGGCAAGAATATACAGTGGGCCAATGACAGCCTCTTCAATAAATGTTGCTGGGGAAACTGGAGAGCTACATGTAAAAATAATGAAATTAGAACACTTCCTAACACCATACACAAAGATAAATTCAAAATGGATGAAAGACGTAAATGTAAGACTGGAAACTAAAACTCTTAGAGGAAAACAGGCAGAACACTTGAAGACATAAATCAAAGCAAGATCCTCTATGATCACCTCCTAGAGTAACAAAAATAAAAACAAAAGTAAGCAAATGGGACTTGATTAAGCTTAAAAGCTTTTGCACAGCAAAGGAAACTATAGCTAAGGTGAAAAGACAACCCTCAGAATGGGATAAAAAAATATAAAATGAAACAACTGCCAAAGGGTCCATTTTCAAAAAATAAGGGGCATCTCATACAATTCAATACCAGAAAAACAAATAACCCAATCAAAAAGTGGGGAAAAGACCTTAACAGAAATTTATCCAAGTAAGACATACAGATGGCTAGCAAATACATGAAAATATGCTCAACATCACTCATTATTAGAGAAATGCAAATTAAAACTACAATGAGATATCACCACACTCTAGTCAGAATGGCTATCATCAAAATTTCTGCAAACAATAAATGCTGGAGACAGTGTGGAGAAAAGGTAACATACTTACACTGTTGGTGGGAAGGTAAATTGATACAGCCACTATGGAAGGAAGAATGAAAATTGCTTAAAAAACTAAGAATAAAACCACCATATGACCCAGTAATCCCACTCCTAGGCATATACCCAGAGGAAACCAAAATTGAAAGAGACACATGTATCCTATTGTTCATTGCAGCATTATTTATAATAGCTAGAACATGGAAGCAACTTAGATGTCCATCGACAGATGGATAGGTAAAGAAGTTGTGGTACATATACACAATGGAATATTCAGTGCCATTCATTTCAGTCACTCAGTCGTGTCAGACTCTTTGCAACCCCATGAACCACAACACTCCAGGCCTCCCTGTCCATCACCAACTCCCAGAGTCCACCCAAACCAATGTCTAGTGAGTCAGTGATGCCATCCAACTATCTCATCTTCTGCCATCCCACTCAGTCATACAAAGGAATTCATTTGAGTCAGTTCTAATGTGGTGGATGAACCTAGAACCTATTATGCAGAGTGAAGTAAATCAAAAAGATAAAGATAAATATCATATTCTAACACATAAATATGGAATCTAGAAAAATAGTACTGAAGAATCTATTTACAGGGCAGCAATGGACAAACAGACATACAGAATAGACTTATGGACATGGGGAGAGGGCAGGAGAGGGTGAGATGTATGGAAAGAGTAACGTGGAAACTTACATTACCATATGTAAAATAGATAGCCAATGGGAATTTCCTGTATGGCTCAGGAAACTCAAGCAGGGGCTCTGTATCAACCTAGAGGGCTGGGATGGGGAGGAAGATTGACCTACGGCCAATTCATGTTGAGGTTTGACAGAAAGCAACAAAATTATGTAAAGCAACTATCCTTCAATTAAAAATAAATAAATTTTTAAAAATAGACAAATAAATTTGAAAAAAAATCTAATATCAGTCAGGGATTCATTCAAACTTGTAAGAAAAATGAAGCATCTATATTATTACCAATGCATGAGCTACAGTGCTAAGGTAATTAGATTTAAAAGTTTGGTAAATTACTAGGAAAATAAGTACCAAAGCACATTACAAAACAATAGATTCTATCATTTTAAATCATTTTTCTTGCTTGGCTACATACTGGAAAAACTTGGCCCTACCAGTCTTTGCAGGCAAAAAACAGGATAAAATAATTCATTTTTATCTGAGTATTTTAAGAAATGAAATTATCATGTAAGGTACTTCCTAGGAGAAGATCTTGTTATCTTTTGTCAGCATTCTCCCTTTCATGAACTTTGAAAACATTTTGTTTTTCAGACATCTTTCCTCTAACTTTATGTTCTCGAGAAAGTAAATAGAAAGTTCACCTGATGGTGATCATCTAATAAGAAATTATTTTCAATGTCAAATTGAAAATGGAGAAGCACATAAAAGAGTGTTATTATTTTTGATATATTTTTCCTCAGAAACTGAAACACTTGATGCTTTTGAACTGTGGTGTTGGAGAAGACTCTTGAGAGACTGCAAGGAGATCCAACCAGTCCATTTTCAAGGAGATCAGTCCTGGGTGTTCTTTGGAAGGACTGATGTTAAAGCTGAAACTCCAGCACTTTGGCCACCTCATGTGAAGAGTTGACTCATTTGAAAGGACTCTGATGATGGGAGGGATTGAGGGCAGGAGGAAAAGGGGAGGACAGAGGACGAGATGGCTGGATGGCATCACCAACTCAATGGACGTGAGTCTGAGCATACTCTAGGAAATGCTGATGGACAGGGATGTCTGGCCTGTTGCTATTCATGGGGTTGCAAAGAGTCGGACATGACTGAGCAACTGAACTGAACTGAAATGAAATGAATGGTTAGATTTTTTTGAACCTTAAAAATACAGCAATAGGACTAGTAGTCTGCACTATAGTCACTTCACTATAGTAGTTAAGTGAGTGAAGTGAAGTTGCTCAGTTGTGTTCGACTCTTTGAGACCCCATGGACTGTAGCCTACCAGATAGTAGTTAAAGGAGAGTCCAAAAGAAATCTCCAAAGACTGGCTCCATTAGAAAACTTAGAATTTCAAAAGGAAATATTTGTAGTGATCCAGTGTGTGGACAAGGCTTTTCAAGTGGCTCAAAGTTAAAGAATCTGTCTGCCAATGCAGGAGACTCAGGAGATGTGGGTTTGAATCCTGGGTCAAGAAGATACTCAGGAGGACAGAATGACAGCCCAATATTCTTGCCTGGAAAATTCCTTGAACAGAGGAAACTGGCAACCTGCAGTCCATGGGGTTGCAAAGAGTTGGACACAATAGAGCACAACAACAACAATAAATTATGGACAATGGTTATCTTCCTACTTGAGCCAGTTACCTGTTATTGTAGCCACAAATACAAGCAGCCATCTTTCCCCCCATACTTGTACACAGGCACGTCCACATGCACACACACACACACACACACACACACACACACACACACACATTTAGGACTTGGTACTATTAGCAGGGAGGAAGTTTTCATAGATGCAGAAGAAATCATCTGAGAAAAAATGGCAAAAGTTAAAAAAGTAAGGAAAACAATAGGAGCCAAACAGTGTCAAATAAATGGAAAGAAAGAAGATGAAGTAATCCCAGTATCATAACAATGATACATATGAATCTGACATAGAATTGTCATGGCTTTTAAACAAGCAATAAATTTAACCCTCCTCCTCCATCTATGAATGCAGAAACCACAGATATGGAATGCTAAATATGGGACTTGAGCTTCCTCAGTTTGGGTATGCACAATGGATCCTGGAACCAATCCTCTGTGGATACTGAGGGATGATTTATTGTATATGCTGCTCCATAGAAAAATGAAAAGGACTCCCAAACTCCAGATAGAAATCTAATGTAAATGGTTAGATTTTTATTTTGCTTTAATATTCATCAAAAGTGAGCACATATAATCCTGAAAGAAACATTCCACAGTATTTAGATGAAAGTGCAGATACACTAATTAACATTCATCATGTTATATTTTAACATAATTTGAATTGCTTGACAATAGCAGATATTTAAAAATTTGAGACAATTAAAATGGGGAAATACTGATATCTAAAGCTCCTTAGACTGATTTCAATTGGTATTCTTCAAGGGTTTTCACTAGTATCTTTGATTATTCTAGTATCTCTGATGTCCATTAAGACCCATGTTTTGGTGTTACCTTAATGTCTGAAATCTATAAATCACAATTAAACAAATAAATTAAGCAAACTTGAATTAGTCCTAAATTTTGAAAGAATATATTCATAAAAATGTATACAAATAGAATAACAGGTTAGCCATCTGGTATAATGCTTGGTTAACCCAGTAATTTTTTTTTTAACATATGAGAAAGATATTTAGGGTAACACAAAAATTGATTTTAAATTTTGCAAATGGTTTTGACATTTTAAATATTACAAGTAATGTAGCATGTAACATTTGTAAATTATATAACAAGTTACATAATGTAAAATGTTGCAATTTCTCTATCAAATTTAGAAAATAAGCAACCAATTTTGTATTTTTCTCTGTAACATGAGATATAACAATCGAAGTCTGCTTCTAAAAGTCACATAGTTCCTTCACTCTTTGTGTGCCTTACAAAGAGCTAGATTAGTACTTAATGCTCTCAACAAGTTTAGAGAGTAGTTTTGTTTTTTTTTTTTTACAAAGTTGTTTAATTTTCAGTGGAGTATAGTAGTTTTAAAATATTATGTTAGTTTATGCTATACAATAAAATGAATCACCTATATGTACACATATATGCCACTTTTTGCATATCCTTTCCACTTAGATCATCACAGAGTATTGAGTAGAGTTCCCTATTCTTTACAGTAAGTTCTCATTAGCTGGCTCTTTTACACACTATTGTTGTTCAGTCACTAAATCATATTAGACTGTTTACAACCCCATGGACTACAGCATGCCAGGTTCCCCTCTCCTTCATTGTCTCCCAGAGTTAGCTCAGATTCATGTCCATTGAGCTGATGATGCTATCTAAACATCTTGTCCTCTACCACTCCATTCTCCTTTTGCCTACAATCTTTTCAAACATCCATGTCTTTTCCAGTGAGTCACCTCTTTGCATCAGGTGTCCAAAATATTTTTAGCATCAGTCCTTCCAATGATATTCATGGTTGATTTCCTGTAAGATTGATTTTAAAACATGTGTTTATCTTCCAAGAAACTGATTTTGAAGGTGAAACTCCATACTTTGGCCACCTAATGCAAAGAGCTGACTCATTTGAAAAGACCCTGATCCTGGGAAAGATTGAGGGCAGAAGGAAAAGAGGACGACAGAGGATGAGAGAGTTGGATGGCATCACCAACACAATGGACATGAGTTTGGGTAAACTCTAGGAGTTTGTGATGGACAGGGAGACCTGGTGTGCTGTGGTCCATGAGGTTGTAAAGAGTTGGACATGACTAAGCGACTAAACTGAACTAATCATTTATATTAGAATGAACTGATATGTCAATAACATCATCTTTAAACTCTTGGGACTTCCATCTTCTCTATGAGGTACTTAATTTCATGCTCTAACAAAATTGCTGATTTATATTCTCTACTAAATAACCCTTCTAACTTTGTCCAAAAATAATTAAACGGTCAGTGTTTTCCAAAAAGACGATTATAAGCTGCTATTGGAAAGAGATAAGTTGCTTTCATAAATATAGTATGGCTTTGTTTTTTATTAACATAGCTAACATTCCTCACCTAATTGAAATGTATCAATGTATTACATAAAGGTATATGAGCTTAGAAGTTTTTTCAGAGTAGGTTTATTTTCTATGTTTTCACAGTGATTTTAGTGCAGAATTTAAATTAACCAAATCAAAACTTCTATTATTTTCTTTGACAAAACATATCACACTATTTTCAACTGATGATGCTTTTATAGAATTTTACACATAACTCTAGTCAAACAAATGCATTTAAATTCCTAATACATACTCTCAGTTTTGTCTTTTATTATTTTTGAAAATCCTGTAATAATGTTGTGATTGTTATTTAATTTCTTGATGTTTTTCATTTTTGAGTTTACAAACTTCTAGCTCTATTATAAGCTTTTAATAAGATCAAAGTGCATGGTTTTAAGAACTTAGTTTCAAATATGTATTGAATGATATGACAAAAAGTAGTAAATGAATTACTTTTCTATAATGTAATTTATTTAAAAGTTTTAGCTGCATTGTGTACCTTATTTCTAGTTATAACTTTAATGAGTTGGGTTGAGTTATAAAGGTGACCAATAGTGTTTGTGTTTGGGGAAAAACACCATTTCAAATACCCGCTTCTGAAATAATTCAAGCATAATTTTAACCTAAATCAATTGTGTATGTGTGTTCCCTGTGGCATATCCTTCTAGATGTGTGTGTTCCATCTTCTTCTGTCTTTATGAAGATATTGGCTTTACAACATATTTCCTGATTTTTTAAATATTTGCTGTATTTTTTAAATTTAGCTTTTATAGTATATGTATTTCTAACTTCTGGTGATCTTATTATATAATTGCAAATTCAATGAGTAAGACACTATATGAGACCACAGCACTCTGTTACTTGCGCAGTGAGGCCTATTATAAGGGTCTTTAAGTGTGATACTACTTGGTTTTTCCTTGAGAAGAATTGTGTGTCATTTCATAGATGGTTTTCATTGGTTTTATTAGATTCCTTATTAGAAAAATCTAACATTATTCTTAAAGCAGGGAGAAAATTTGAGTGTCAGAATGCTAGGTGAATGGTAGAGTAATAGGGCTGAGAGAATGAGCACATCATTCAGTTAATACATTTTATTTTCATCCTTTTATTTGCCATATGAGATGCCTACGTCAGTCGTGCCTGATTTTCTTAAGGTGGTATTTTCCCTGGTGGATAATTTTCTAGAAGTCTATCTATCTGTATCCTTTAAATAGTCCTCTTCTTTTAGATCCTGCAGCTCCTATGAGGGGTACCTAATGTCAAAAGAACCTCAACATATCTTAAGTTCTTTAGGCCACTAGAGCTTCCTCCTGATTTTTCTCTTAGCACTGTAAAAGTCAGTTATCAGTGATATATTTGCTTGTCATCTTTCATGAAAAATGAAAGTGAGATTTATGCATCCTTCATTTCAGATCTTTCTATTTGGGAATTAAGGCAACATTAGGAAAATATATACATATGTATATATGTATGTAAGTATATGGGCAACTCCGGTGGAGATAGTGGTAAAGAACCCAACTGCTAATGAAGGAGAAATAGATTAAAGTTTGATCCTTGATCAGGAAGATCCTCCAGAGGAGNAACATTAGGAAAATATATACATATGTATATATGTATGTAAGTATATGGGCAACTCCGGTGGAGATAGTGGTAAAAAACCCAACTGCTAATGAAGGAGAAATAGATTAAAGTTTGATCCTTGATCAGGAAGATCCTCCAGAGGAGGGCTGGGCAACCCACTCCAGTATTCTTGCCTGAAGAATCTCATGGACAGAGGAGACTGGTGGGCTACGGCCCATATTTTGCAGCAAGTGAGTGAGTGAGTGAATGAAGTTGCTCAGTCATGTCCGACTCTTTGTGACCCCATGGATGGTAGCTTACCAGGCTCCACCATCCATGGGATTTTCCAAGCAAGAATACTGGAGTGGGCTGCCATTTCCTTCTGAGTCAGACACAAATGAAGTGATTTCAGTTCAGTTCAATCACTCAGCAGTGTCCAACTCTTTGTGACTCTATGGACTGCAGCATTCTAGGCTTCCATGTCCATCACCAACTCTTGGAGCTTGCTCAAACTGATGTCTATCGAGTCAGTGATGTCATCCAACCATCTCATCCTCTGTTTTCCCCTTCTCGTCCTGCCTTCAATCTTTCCCAGCATCGGGGTCTTTTCAAATGAGTCAGTAGTCAGTTCTTCACATTAGGTAGCCAAAGTACTGGAGTTTCAGCTTCAACATCAGTCCTTCCAATGTATATCCAGGACTGATTTCCTTTAGGATTGACTGATTTGATCCCCTTGCTGTCCAAGGGACTCTCAAGAGTCTGCCTCAACATCACACTTCAAAATCATCAGTTCTTCAGCACTCAGCTTTTTTTATACTACAACTCTCACATCCGTCCATGACTATTGGAAAAGCCATAACTTTGACTACCTGTACCTTTCTTGAAAAAATAATGTCTGTTTTTTTAATATGCTGTCTATGTCATAACTTTTCTTCCAAGGAGCAAGCATCTTTTAATTTCATGACTGCAATCGCCATTTAAAGTGATTTTGGAACCCAAGAAAATCAAGTCTGTCACTGTATCCATTTTTTTCCCCTTCTATTTGCCATGAAGTGATGGGACCAGATGCCAGTGATCTTCGTTTTTTGAATGTTGAGTTTTAAGCCAGCTTGCTCACTCTCCTTTTTCACTTTCATTAACAGGCTCTTTAGTTCTTAACTGTTTGCCATAAGAGTGATGTCATCTGCATATGTGAGGTTATTGATATTTTTCCTGGCAATCTTGATTGAAGCTTCTGCTTTGTCCAGCCCAGCACTTCTCATGATGTATTCTGTGTATAAGTTAAAGAATCACGGTGACAATATACAGCCTTGTCATATTCCTTTAGCAATTTGGAACAAGTATGTTGTTCCTTGTCAGGTTCTAACTGTTGCTTCTGACATGCATACAAATTTCTCAGGAGGCAGGTAAGGTGATATGGTATTCCCATCTCTCATAGAATTTTACACACTTTGTTGTGATCCACACAGTCAAAGGTTTTGGTGTAATCAATAAAACAGAAGTAGATTTATTTTCTGGACTCTTTTGCTTTTTCACTGATCCAACAGATNGTTTATAATAGCCAGGACATGGAAGCAACCTAGATGTCCATCAGCAGATAAATGGATAAGAAAGCTGTGCTACATATACAAAACAGAATATTACTCAGCCATTAAAAAGAATACATTTGAATGAATTTTAATGATGTGGATGAAACTGGAGCCTATTTTACAGAGTGAAGTAAGCCGGAAAGAAAAACACCAATACAGTATAGAAATACATATATATGGAATTTAGAAAGATGGTAACGATAACCCTGTTGCAAGACAGAAAAAGAGACACAGATGTATAGAATAGTCTTTTGGACTCTGTGGGAGGGGGTGACGGTGGTATGGTTTGGGAGAATGGCCTTGAAACATGTATATTATCATATGCGAAACAGATTGCCAGTCCAGATTTGATGCATGATACAGGGTGTTCAGGGCTGTTGCAATGGAATGACCCAGAGGGATGGGATGGGGAGGGAGGTGGGAGCGGGATTCAGGATGGGGAACATATGTACACCCGTGGCGGATTCATGTCAGTGTATGGCAAAACCAATACAATATTGTGAAGTAAAAAAAAAAAAAAAAAAAATCTGCAAAGTAAAACAGTGATGTGCAAAGTGAACATGAAAGCATAAATCTCATGATACTCACAGAAACATTGAAAGGGCTGTGGAATTCTCTTTCAGAGAAAAATGTCCTAATCTACTACNAATACAGTATTGTGAAGTAAAAAAAAAAAAAAAAAAAAATCTGCAAAGTAAAACAGTGATGTGCAAAGTGAACATGAAAGCATAAATCTCATGATACTCACAGAAACATTGAAAGGGCTGTGGAATTCTCTTTCAGAGAAAAATGTCCTAATCTACTACGATACTAGATGTTAAAGAGGAAATTCATACATTTGACCTCTATGTTTCACTCTTTTAACACAAATAGTGAAACAGTATGTGGAGATGATTTATATAATAATAAGTGAGAGTGAACTCCTCAGTGGTGTCCGACTCTTTGTGATGCCATGGACTGTAGCCTACCAGGCTCCTCTGCCAATGGGCTTTTCCAGTCAAGGATACTGGAGTGGGTTGCCATTTCCTTCTCCAGGAGATCTCCCAAACCCATGGATTGAACCTGGGTCCCCTGCACTGTAGGCAGATGCTTTACCATCTGAACCACCAGGGAAGCCTCTATATAATAATAAAGCACATTCAATTCACAGCAGAGATTTACAGCATGTGTATGTGTGTGTGTGTATATATATACACACACACACACATACACACACATATATATACATACATACACACATATGCATACATATATGTATATAATATCTGACATTGATTTTCACATTTTCTGGGGCTTTCACTTTAATCTACCTTATGTTGGTTTCAACTAGGAAATCAGTTAACACTGAAAACTTTGCCTTCCATAACTATTAGTAAGTCTTCTCCCCAAAACTGAGCCTTTAATTTATGAATCTACTTGGCTTAGAGGACAGAGAATGAATTGCCTTTCCTTTGTAACAATTCTAAAGAAAAGCAATAACACTAAGTTAAGTCAGACAAAATACTCTTTAGCACCTTTTTCAACTTTTTAGATCCTTCCAGTCTACCAGGAATCATTGTCAGAAACTGTTGCATAAACAATTAGATAAGGAATTATCAGAACACATATTTTAGAACTATTCAAATTTATTGATTTATTTGCTATAATATTTTACTAAAGTGTGAACATTAAAAAATACAAACATACAAAAATGCACTTATTACAACCTATATGATATAAGATCAAACTGAACTCTTTTAAAAATAACTGAGGAAAAAACTCATTTTACAGTTTCACGATGGTAATTTTTCCCTTTCATTTTTTGTCATTAATGTCTTTTGGGATCCTTTCAGGAGAATATAGGCTTGTTTAAACTATTCAGTATAACTTGATATAATATTCATCAGAGCAGACTTTATTTTTAAATTGGTTTCTATTAATATTATAAAAGTTTGCACCTAGATTAGACCCAAGAGACATTCTTGTTCCAATTTCTTATTGTACGTATAATAAAATAAAGGAATTGAAAGATGAAAAAAATGTTCCCTAATCTCTTTCTGTACTCTAAGAATACTACAGGTTGTCATTAATATTCAGTCTATTGTTCTTTCTAACATGTCATCCTACATTGGAGGTACCACATTGTGAATTCAGGAAAACTATCACTTAATTATTGCTTACTCTCAAGAATTTTCATTTATGGTTCCTTATAATTTTTATCTGATACTTATAGTCAAGCCAAAACATAAAAACATACACTAAGGTCATGTATGGATGTGAGAGTTGGACTGTGAAGAAGGCTGAGCGCCGAAGAATTGATGCTTTTGAACTGTGGTGTTGGAGAAGACTCTTGAGAGTCCCTTGGAATGCAAGGAGATCCAACCAGTCCATTCTGAAGGAGATCAGCCCTGGGATTTCTTTGGGAGAAATGATGCTAAAGCTGAAACTCCAGTACTTTGGCCAACTCATGGAAAGAGTTGACTCATTGGAAAAGACTCCAATGCTGGGAGGGATTGGGGGCAGGAGGAGAAGAGGATGACAGAGGATGAGATGGCTGGATGGCATCATGGACTGGATGGACGTGAGTCTGAGTGAACTCCGGGAGCTGGTGATGGACAGGGAGGCCTGATATGCTGCGATTCATGGGGCTGCAAAGAGTCGGACACGACTGAGCAACTGAACTGAAATGAACTGAAAGTTTCCAATGTTATAATCACTATGGTGAGTAAGAATGATGATAATTACAGTTCTTATTTACCAGTTAATTTATGCCACAATGTAACAGACTTGAAAAATCACACTCACACACACACACACAAACACACACCGGAAGGCTAGATCATAAAACCATTAAATATATTATAAACATTTGTTAGGAAAATGAAGTGTCAGGAGAGTACCAGGAGGGAGGAAATATCTTCACAGAGTACACATAGCCTCAAAGACCCAAATGAGAAAATATCTAAGCCATCATTAGTTCTTAAAATAGTTCTTTGAGTACTATTTTAATTTTTTTGTTATTTGGAGAAAAATAGAAATGTAAATAAAAGAGATTCTTAACTTTGAGAACCTATTCGCTTCAAAAATGCATGAAGACAAAACAACTATTTTATTTAAATGAATTCTTGTAAATCATGTATGCAGCAAAAGTTGAATCCTGGCGAACTTTGTATCCAAGAACAACAACAAGAACAACACATGATAAAAATCTAGTCCAGAATGAGATGTTTTATCACTTTGAAAACCTAGAAAATAGAGCTTAAGGTGAGGTTTAAATGGTAATTATTTTCTGAGCTGCAATCTCATGGCACACCCTTTTAAAATCCAAGTCTTGACTGATAACAATAGAACAGGAAAGACTAGAGAGCTCTCAAAGCTGGCTTAAAACTAAACATTCAGAAAACTAAGATCATGCCATCCAGCCCTATCACTTTATTGCAAATATATATAAAAAATTGGAAACAGTGACAAACTTTATTTTCCTGGGCTCCAAAATCACCACAGATCTGCAACCATGAAATTGATGACTCAGAGGGGTGGTGTTAGGGAAGTTTGGGATTGGGAACATGGGTACACCCGTGGCAGATTCATGTTGATGTATAGCAAAACCAATACAATATTGTAAAGTAAATATTAATAATAATAATAATAAATAAGTAAAAAGATGTTTCCTCCTTGGAAGAAAAGCTATGACAAACCTAGACAGCATATTAAAGAGAAGAGATATTATTTTGCCGACAAAGGTCCATTTAGTCAAAGTTGTGGTTTTTCCAGTAGTCAATATGGATGTGAGAGTTGAACAATAAAGAAAGCTAAGTGCTGAAGAATTGATGCTTTTGAACTGTGGTGTTGGAGAAGACTCTTGAGAGTCCCTTGGATAGCAAGGAGATCCAACCAGTCATTCCTAAAGGAAATCAAACCTGAATATTCATTGGAAGGACTGATGCTGAAGCTCCAATACTTTGGTTACCTGATGCAAAGGACTGACTCATTGGAAAAGACCTTGATGCTGGGAAAAAATGAAGGCAGGGGAAAAACAGGAAGACAGAGGATGAAATGGTTGAATGGCATCACTGACTCAATTGGCTGAGTTTGAGCAAGCTCTGGATGATGGTCCATGACAGGGAAACCTGATGTGATGCAGTCTATTGGATCACAAAGAACTGGACAGAACTGAGCAACTTAACAACAACTTGACTGCCAAATAGATGTCCTCTTGTCCATTGCAAGCAGGAGAATTGCGTGGACTTCTTCTGAAGACTATAATAAAGACTGTGATGCTAGAGCATGAGGCAGTTAGAGATCTACTGAAATAGAAGCCTAAGCCCAGGGACCAAAGGAGAACAAGGCAATTTGGACCAAGTGAAAAGGAGGTACAGAGGCACCAAAATTGGGTCCAATATAAAGTTCTTAGTTTGATATTTGTTTTGTTTTAGTTTTACATTTATCCCAACAGTATCTATGCATCTCTCCAATTTATTGTATGTATTCTAACCAAAAGTTTAACATTACTTCTTATTTATTTGTTGTTGTGTCTGACTCTTTTGCAACCCCATGATCAGTAAAACCCACCAGAGTCCTCTGTCTGTGAGATTTCCTGGGCAAGAATAATGGAATGGGTTGCCATTTCCTTCTCTAGAGGCTCTTCCCAGTTCAAGGATTAAACTCATGTCTCCTG
The DNA here is from genome assembly GCA_006410875.1 of Neotragus pygmaeus. Lineage (NCBI taxonomy): Eukaryota > Metazoa > Chordata > Mammalia > Artiodactyla > Bovidae > Neotragus > Neotragus pygmaeus. The sequence goes on from SJYV01041992.1 coordinate 268,298, forward strand.
CATTTGCATGTGGGTTCTTTATCACTGAACCATCAACGAAGTCCTCTTCTAACGTATGAAGTGAAGTGAAGTGAAAGCCACTCAGTCGTGTATGACTCTTTGCGACCCCATGTACTCTACAGTCCATGGAATTATCCAGGCCAGAATCCTGGAGTGGGTATCTGTTCCCTTCTCCAGGCAATCTTCCCAACCCAGAGATCGAACCCAGGTCTCCCACATTTCAGGCAGATTCTTTATCAGCTGAGCCACCAGGGAAGCCCAAGAGTATTGGAGTGGGTAGGCTATCACTTTTCTAGCAGATCTTCCAGGTCCAGAAGTCCAAACAGGGTCTCCTACATTGCAGGTGGATTCTTTACCAGACAAGCAACCAAGGAAGCCTCTTCTTGAGTACACTTGTGACCAATGCAGTTTTCCACAGTAATTTTATGTGTTCAGATAGTATATATCTATCTCTGTTAGGGGGATCCATTTCTAGGGCTACCTCTTTTGTACATCAGAATCCAATATAAACTCAGTATCACTTAGTATGAAATAAGGATAAATATCCCATCCTGTCATCAAACATGGAGGACCATGCTGGTATCTGGGTGATCTGTGGGACAAACAAGCAGCTTTCTTTTTTTTCCCCCAGTAACAAGATTCCTCAAGCTAGTTGCTCTTCAATAAAGTTAAAGCTGATTGTACTTTGCACCATTTTAAAATGTAATCTAGAGACTAAAAAAGCAATTATTTTTGAAATAATTATGTGAAAGGGGCATTTTATATAAAAATTATATTATCCTGTATTATTATAAAACTATGTAAGAAGAAAATGAATAATTTTCTTACATAGTTCATTTTACTTATAAATATCTTGCCACATTTAGGCCATATTAATAAAATATGAAGAGGAAACTATTTTAAGAATGAAGTAAATAATTGTATCCTATGGCTTCAATAATTTGAATAGTATATAAAACCAAAATTTGTGAATTTTAATCTAAATTAATCTATTTAGACTTTGTATGTCAAAATATTTTTTTTTATTTTGACATACATAATATAAATGAGTTAATATTTCCCTTTTATTTTCCAACATAAGCTTGGCATTGATTTGGTTTAGTAAAAGCTCTAACTTTGTAGATTAATGTTATTATCAAGTGAACAATAGATATTTTATGAAGAGGATTTTTATTTACTATAATCATTTTAGAAGATACATATAGAAACACTTCTAAAGTGTAATGAGCATATTACAAAAATGTATACCACAAAGTCAACATATTTATGTAAAATTATGCAAACCTCAAAACCTCAATTTTTAATGACAGAAAATTCTTACTACAGGATAAAAAATATTAAATTTAAATATAAAAATAAGCATAACTGTATGTTTACATACACATATATTCCCTCATCGAACCCACAATTTTCAAAGTAAGACTATTTTAGAATATATTAGTGATTCATATTATGCAGGACATAATGTATCTAAACATTTTTTCTCTTATAATTACATCTTTTACATTATTCATTGTGGCTTCCCTTATGGCTCATAAGGTAAACAGTCTGCCTGAAATGCGGGAGACTCAGGTTCAATCCCTGAGTGGGGAAGAATCCCTGGAAAAGGAAATGGAAACCCACTCCAGTGTTCTTGCATGGAGAATTCCATAGACAGAGGATCCTGGTGGATCCATGGGATCACAAAGAGTCGGACACAACTGAGTAACTAACACTTTCACATTATTCATTAATCAATAGTTTGCAAAATTAATTATATGTGTACATATGTGCCTATATATATTTCAAATCATAATTATTTGAATGTTTTTATTCTCTCTGATAATAATTTAGCTGCAATCTTGAGAAAAATTTTATGACTGAGAAAGATATTAATTTGTTTTTTTTTTCAATGAGAAACTGAGAGGCCAGACATGCAATAGCTAATTTTTGTAAGCAATAATATCAGTAATAATGATTTCATGGTTATAAAAAATTCCAAGTCATAAAAGTCAAAACTAAAAAAATAAAATCTGATCACTTCCTATTTTTCCCTTCAAAAAGTAAACACATCTCTATCACCTTTGGAACTGACCTTACTCTATTTTTATTGCAGGCTACTTTACAACTTTCAAAGAAAAAACTGTTAAGTATGACAGGGTCAATGAATTCCTCTGACTTTCCTGATTTGTAAGGTATAGTTTTGTTGTTGTTAGATGTTAATATCAATAGCAATTTGAAACATATAAGTTTGGATGTCTAATAAATTAATCAATCATATTCAATTATAAAAAACCGATGCTATAGAACAGTGGTCTGTACCGTGCATAAAAGTGGAAGGTAATAAGTTGCTTTCAATACCGTCCCAATTGATAGGCCAGGAAATCATGACTTCTTTGAAATGTCCAAATAACTTGGAACAAATATAAAAATCTTTGAGGAGGTGAGATAACGGGAAATAACAAACAACTTCTTTCTTCCTGGACTTTTAACTATAGCATGTGGCCTTGGGGCTTGGCTTTATAAATCAGTAACAGTTGGCAATTTTCCCTTTTCTGCTCTTAGATTTCTCATTCTCCGTACTCCTCTGAGCTATTACAATACTGTACAGATGTTACTGCATTTCTCATGATCCATTATAATTCATTTGTTTAACTCATTCATTTTTATCAATTTGATGATAAATTATTCAAGATAAGGGAAATAATCACAGAAAACTAAGTAATCACAGAAAACTAACCAAGATGATCACATGGTCCACAGTCTTGTGTAAGTGAAGGAAGCTTTGAGCCATGCTATGCAGGACCATCCAAGAATCAATGAACTAAAATGGACCGAAATGGGCAAATTTAATTTAGATGACCATTATATCTGTTACTGTGGGCAAGAATCCCTTAGAAGAAATGGAGTCACCCTCATAATCAACAAAAGAGCCTGAAATGTAGTACTTGGGTGCAATCTCGAAAATGACAGAATGATCTCTATTCGTTTCTGAGGCAAACCATTCAATATCACAGTAATACAAGTCTACGCCCCAACCACTAGTGCTGACCAAGCTGAAGATGAACTGTTCTATTAAGATTTCCAAGATCTTGTAGAACTAACACCATTAAAAAAAAAATGTCCTTTTCATCTTGGGAGACTGAAATGCAAAAGGAGGAAGTCAAGAGATAACCTGGAGTAACAGTGAAGTTTATCCTTGGAATACAAAATGAAACAGGGGAAAGGCTAACAGAGTTTTGCCAAGAAAATACACTGGGCACTGTAAATACCCTCTTCCAACAACACAAGAGACTACTTTACACATAGAAATCACAAATGGTCAATAATGAAATCAGACTGATTATATTCTTTGCAACCAAAGATAGAGAAGCTGTATACTGTCATCAAAGGCAAGACTGGGAGCTGGGAACAGACTGTGGCTAAGATCAAGTGCTCCTCATTGCCAAATTCAGACTTAAATTGAATAAAATAGGGAAAAGCACTAGGCCATTCATGTATAAACTAAATTAAATCACTTATGATTATATAGTAGAGGTGGCAAACAGATTCAAGGAATTTAAGCTGATAGAGTGCCTGAAGAACCGTGGATGGAGGTTTATAACATTGTTCAGGAGGTTGTGACCAAAACTATCCCCAAGAAAAAGAAAACCAAAAATGCAAAATGGTTACCTGATGAGGCCTTACAAATAGCTTAGAAAAGAAGAAAAGTGAAAGACAAAGGAGGAAAGGAAAGATATACCCATCTGAATTCAGAGTTCCAGAGAATAGCAAAGAAAGATAAGAAAGCTTTCTTAAGTGAACAATGCAAAGAAATAGAGGAAAACAATAGAATTAGAAAGACTAGAGATCTCTTGAAGAAAATTGGAACATTTCATGCAAAATGGGCAAAATAAAGAAGAAAAATGGCAAGGACCTAACAGAAGCAGCAGAGATTAAGAAGAGGTGACAAGAATACACAGAAAAACTATGCCAAAAAACTCTTAATGACCCGGATAACCACTATTCTATGGTTATTCACCTAAAGCCAGACATCCTGGAGTGTGAAGTCAAGTGGGCCTTAGGAAGCATCACTATGAACAAAGCTTCAGCCCACAATAATGCTAAATCAGACTCCAGATGTTTTAAATGGTTGATAGGTTTTACTAAACGTATCCAGAAATTACAGACTTTCTCTTCTCTGAAAACAGAGTCTCAATTTTACTAGTTGAATGCTAAAGAAAATTATGTGACTCCTTTCCCCAAAGATTTCACACCTATACAAAGAGTTTAAAATGCAAATGCAAAGCTACTGTCACCTTATAACATGACATTTTCACTTACTCTTATGGAATGCCATAGGCAACATTTTAGATACACATTCACTTTGAGTGATAAAAATTCTCAGTACAGAGGCCAATTCTGTTGCCTATAGAGAAAGTCTATGCAACTCATCTTCATTCATCTGGATACTTTATTTTTCACATTAACAACCAATAATTTGACAAGTACTGACAAGAGCTTTTAGAATAATCACCTCTGCTAGGTAATATAAATGCTACTAAAATCTCATATCGACATCTGGCTAGAAGAATGTGACATAAATGTCTAGACACATTGTTTAGTGATTGTACTTGAATTTTATGTTTATTTGCTAGCAGCATTCAGATGAAGTGATTCAGATGAGATGATTATTTACTTATTCTTCCACCTGACTGAAATCTACTTAAATGTCATAGAATATTAGTTATCTATATCTTAACAAATGCAGTTATTTGACAAATAAAACAAATGGGGCTTCCCTGGTGGTTTGGATGGTAAAGAATCAGCCTGCAATGCGGGAGACCAGTTTCAATTACTGAGTCAGGAAGATACCCTGGAGAAGGGAATGGCTACCCATTCTAATATCCTTGCCTGGAGAATTCCATGTTCAGAGGAGCCTGACAAGCTCCAGTCCATGAGTCACAAAACGTATGACATAAGTAAGCTACTAACATTTTCACTTTTAGTAAAACAAATAAATTACTAAATAAGCTAGGCAATCACTGAAGCTAAAAATATGTTTAAAGCTTTCAACCTTCACCATGAAGAATCTTGGCCTTAGGAAATGACAGCGAGTGATGACTATGTGCTTGGCACAGTTTGAAATCCTTGGAACATATATTGCCTATTAACTTGTGCCACTTTTATAACTGTCTTATCATGGAGGCCTTCTTATTATCTCCATTTTACATATGGTACAATTAAGGTGCATAGGAAATGAGTAATCTATCCAGCATTACACTATTGTTGTTCAGTTGCTAAGTTGTGTCTGACTCTTTGCAAACCCATAGACTATAGCATGCCAGGCTCCACTATCCTCCACAATGTGTGTCCTCCTCCACTGGCGTTTGCTCAAATTCATGGTTATAAAATAATTCAAGCAAAATTCAAACATGGTGGTGTGACCCTAGGATTAATTATTAATTACTTAATTATCTATCAGAAACAATCTATCAGAACCAATGAAAACATCTTGAGATTTAAGCACATTGACCTTTGATCATGAAACCTGAATTTTCACACTAGCACTATCATGCTTTATGTGTGCAACATATCTGACACTCAAAATATTCTTGCTCCAAAGTGTTAACCACATTCTTCATATCTCCTCAGTACAGGATCTCTTTTTTGGTGATGCTGATATATTTAGTGCTCATTCTATATGCACCTCCTTCAAATACACCCCCTATCATTTATAGCTCCCCATAAATGATAATGTTACTGTAATAATATTGAGGCTTACAAGATGGCTCAGTGACAAAGAATCCTCCTACCAGTGCAGGAGACACAGGAGATGTGTTTGATCTCTGAGTGAGGAAGATCCCTCAGAGTAGGAAGTGGCAACCCACTCCAGGATTCTTGTCTGGAGAATTCCATGGACAAAGGAGCCTGGCAGGCTACAGTCCATGGAGTCACAAAGAGTTGCACATGACTGACTGATGGTGCACATAAAGAATGATAGTGAATGATAGTAAATTTTAAAAGCTTACTATGGAAACTATTCTGAATATTTTGATAGATCCTAAATAAAATATGCTTCCTTTGCTCTGATTGTACATCTATGAGCAAACCAACTGCATAAAAAATGTGGATTTAAGAATGTGATCTGTATCAGCAGTGTCAGTTTTGCAACATTAAAATGTATTATCCATATAATTTCATTTGTGGATCAAATATCCTCATGAAATAGGTGGAAGCCAATAAAAGGAAATATTTAAACTTATATGTACTTATAAACTTCATTTATAAACTATATCCTATTATAGGCCTACATAGGAAATAGTGAGAGGTACTCATTAAGCTTTCATTAAATGTGAACTCCAAAGTGAAGAAAAAAAGCTAAAGAAAAAAACAATTGAATCAAACTAGCATTCTTGATTTTTAGAGAACTGTTTCCTTTCCTTGATACACCTTCTATCTGGTGACAGGTTGGTGTTTTTATAAATATGGAGTCTTAACCAAGTATATCAGTAAACAAAGATTTTCAAGACAGTGGCCTAGCCAAGTGCTATCTGTGATGAATAACCAATATCCTAATGTCCAATCCCATTTGGGCTATTCTTATGTAAAATGCAGCAATTTTTAACTAGAAAAAAATAAAAAATCACAAATATGTTAGCTGGACGCATTAAAAATTATTGGATTTTGTAGCCATAAAATTCCTTCATAATATTGCTAAAAATATTGCAAATGTTTCCCTTAGTATCTGTACTATCTGTACTTATATAATTATAGGTTGAGAATTGACTCAGGAGATCAACCATACTATGAGTAGCATAGGTCTAGACCAGGCAGCAGGAATTGCATATAAACAATAAAGAATTAATTAACAAAACATTATCTTTACAGAACAGGCATTTTCATTGTTGATCATAGTGGTTTTTTGCTTTGATGGTTGTTTAGTTTGCTTTGAGGTTCCTAAAACTTAACAATCTAGGGAAAGACTCTTATTAACAAATCAGATCTTCACCCTATTCCTTCCCCAGTGCTCCTTATCATTGTCAATTTGATAATCAAAGACATACATATGTGTGATACTTGATAAGATAACATGATACATAGCATGTAGGCAGTATTCTCTTCTTGTGTGATGACATCTGTCTTGCAAGGGAGACCTCTTTAACGCTAGTGTTTATACAGTCATGTTAAAAATACATTAGTCAAAGTTGCACAGGTTATTTTCTTTCTCATTAATTAATGTAACACATTCATTGAAAAGCACTATAGAATAAGCAGTTCATACTTGATGATTTATATATCTTAAAGAAATGTAAATTTCATCTCACTCTATTAGCTGTAAGCTGTATCTGTATTTTGACCGCAGACAAGTATAAACCTGATATCTTTAATTTTGCTTCTTAAATTTTTGCTAAAATTGAAGCTTTGAAAATGCTTTAGAAAATTCATGGTAGTAGCCTGAAGAAGAGTAATTTTAGTTTTGGGGTATTTGCTATTTTCTGTAGCCCTTTCTTACTTTTAAATCTAAGACTGTAATACAGAACAAATTAGATAAAGCACAACACCTATGGGACTAACGTTTTAACACCTATTAATTTTTGAAACAATAATTTGAATTGGATGATATGTGTATAGGGACAGATTTGAGAAAGGTCAAATATTTTAAGACACCAATTGAAATATCCACTGTGAAAGGTTTTACTGACAACTTGTCCTTTACTGCATTGATATAAGCATGTGTTATTTCAATGACATTTTTTTCTCTAATTAATGAAATGAGCAACAAATTATGAAATTATACAGATCACTGTATTCCCCTGTATTATGATGACATATCTTAAATCATTTAAAATGTTTTCTATTTCAGAAATTGTATAGGGAAAATTGTGAACAGATACAAATATTTATAAATTTATATAGTTTGCATATATTATATGAGATTCAGTATGTGAGTAGTTTATTTTCACCTATGAAGTGATATTGAAAGGATACTAAACAAAATATTTAAGAAAGTTAACTGATTCTCTTTGGTGTATGGATATTCACTTATTTTTACTTTCTCTTCATATTTTGCATGGTTTGGTTTTTAGTTTCCATTGAACAGCTGTACAGTTTTTAAATGGGGAAAATAATTATATTTTAATTTGAAAAACAGAAGTGTGATCTCAGCATGTTAGATAATTATGACAGATTAACATCAGTAGAGATTTGCCTGGGATAGATGATGAAGAGAGTACTGTTAATCATGCTCCATTATGTCGCTAAGCAATTATTGGTGAATTCTACTGGTAAATAGTTGTTCTTTCCAGTATCATGGGAACTTGGCACAAGTAGCTAATGAACAATTGAAGGTTTCTAGTCAGAATTAAAATATAATATAAGTATGAAACACACACTTTATTTTGAAAACAAAACATGAAGAAAATAATGTAAATGCAATTCAGTTTATTATTTTTTTTTTCTTTTAAAGCTTTGTTGTTGCTGTTCAGTTGCTCAGTCATGTCTGAATCTTTGCGACCCCATGGACTGCAAGCATGCCAGGCTTCCCTGTCCTTTACCAGTTCCTGGGGATTACTCAAACTCATGTCCATTGAGTCAGTGATGCCATCCAACCATCTTGTCCTCTGTTGTCCCCTTCTCCTCCTGCCTTCAATCTCTCCCAGCATCAGAGTCTTTTCCAATTAATCAGCTCTTCCCATCAGGTGGCCAAAGTATTGGCGTTTCAGCTTCAGCATCATTCCTTCTGATGAATATTCAGGATTGATCGCCTTTAGTATTGACTGCTTTGATCTCCTTGCAGTCTAAGGGGCACTCAAGACTCTTCTCTATCACCACAGTTCAAAAGCAACAATTCTTTGGTGTTCAGCCTTCTTTATGGTCCAACTTGCACATCCATACATGACTACTGGAAAAACCATGGCTTTGACTATATGGACATTTGTCAGCAAAGTTATGTCTCTGTTTTTAATTTTTATTTTTTTGACATTTCTTTCTTTCTTTCTTTCTTTCTTTCTTTATTTTTTGATTTGACTTTACAATACTCTATTGGGTTTGCCATACATCGACATGAATCCACCACAGGTGTACACAAGCTCCCAATCCCGAATACCCCTCCCTCCTCCCACCCCACAACGTCTCTCTGGATCATCCCCGTACACCAGCCCCAAGCATCCTGCATCCTGTATCAAAAATAGATTGGTGATTCGTTTCTTACATAATAGTATATATGTTTCAATGCCATTCTACCAGATCATCCCGCCCTCTCCTACTCCCTCTGAGGCCAAAAGTCCATTCTCTATGTCTGTGTCCTTTTGTTGTCTCACATACAGGGTCATCATTACTATCTTTCTAAATTCCATATATATGTGTCAGTATGCTGTATTGGTGTTTTTCTTTCTGGCTTACTTCACTCTGTATAATAGGCTCCAGTTTCATCCATCTCATTAGAACTGATTCAAATTTATTCTTTTTAATGGCAGAGTAATACTCCATTGTGTATATATGCCACAGCTTGCTTATCCATTCATCTGTTGATGGACATCTAGGTTGTTTCCATGTCCTGGCTATTATAAACAGTGCTGCGATGAACATTGGGGTACATGTGTCTCTTTCAATTCTGGTTTCCTTGGTGTGTATGCCCAGCAGTGGGATTGCTGGGTCATAAGGCAGTTCTATTTGCAATTTTTTAAGGAATCTCCACACTGTTTTCCACAGTGGCTGTACTAGTTTACATTCCCACCAACAGTGTAAGAGGGTTCCCCTTTCTCCACACCCCCTCCAGCATTTATTGCTTGCAGACTTTTGGATCGCAGCCATTCTGACTGGTGTGAAATGGTACCTCATTGTGGTTTTGATTTGCATTTCTCTGATGATGAGTGATGTTGAGCATCTTTTCATGTGTTTGTTAGCCATCCGTATGTCTTCTTTGGAGAAATGTCTATTGAGTTCTTTGGCCCATTTTTTGATCGGGTCGTTTATTTTTCTGGAGTTGAGCTGTATAAGTTGCTTGTATATTTTTGAGATTAGTTGTTTGTCAGTTGCTTCATTTGCTATTGTTTTCTCCCATTCAGAAGGCTGTCTTTTCACCTTACTTATAGTTTCCTTTGTTGTGCAGAAGCTTTTAATTTTAATTAGATCCCATTTGTTTATTTTTGTTTTTATTTCCAGTATTCTGGGAGGTGGATCATAGAGGATCCTACTGTGATTTATGTCAGAGAGTGTTTTGCCTATGTTCTCCTCTAGGAGTTTTATAGTTTCTGGTCTTACATTTAGGTCTTTAATCCATTTTGAGTTTATTTTTGTGTGTGGTGTTAGAAAGTGATCTAGTTTCATTTTTTTACAAGTGGTTGACCAGTTTTCCCAGCACCACTTATTAAAGAGATTGTCTTTACTCCATTGTATAGTCTTGCCTCCTTTGTCGAAGATAAGGTGTCCATAGGTGTGTGGATTTATCTCTGGGCTTTCTATTTTGTTCCACTGATCTATATTTCTGTCTTTGTGCCAGTACCATACTGTCTTAATGACTGTGGCTTTGTAGTAGAGCCTGAAGTCAGGCAAGTTGATTCCTCCAGTTCCATTCTTCTTTCTCAAGGTTGCTTTGGCTATTCGAGGTTTTTTGTATTTCCATACAAATCTTGAAATTATTTGTTCTAGTTCTGTGAAAAATACCGTAGGTAGCTTGATAGGGATTGCATTGAATCTGTAGATTGCTTTGGGTAGTATACTCATTTTCACTATATTGAGTCTTCCAATCCATGAACAGGGTATATTTCTCCATCTATTAGTGTCCTCTTTGATTTCTTTTATCAGTGTTTTATAGTTTTCGATGTATAGGTCTTTAGTTTCTTTAGGTAGGTATATTCCTAAGTATTTTATTCTTTTTGTTGCGATGGTGAATGGAATTGTTTCCTTAATTTCTTTTTCTACTTTCTCATTAATAGTGTAAAGGAATGCAAGGGATTTCTGAGTGTTGATTTTATATCCTGCAACTTTACTATATTCATTGATTAGCTCTAGTAGTTTTCTGGTGGAGTCTTTAGGATTTTCTATGTAGAGGATCATGTCATCTGCAAACAGTGAGAGTTTTACTTCTTCTTTTCCAATTTGGATTCCTTTGATTTCTTTTTCTGCCCTGATTGCTGTGGCCAAAACTTCCAGAACTATATTGAATAGTAGCTGTGAGAGTGGGCACCCTTGTCTTGTTCCTGACTTTAGGGGAAATGCTTTCAATTTTTCACAATTGAGGATAATGTTTGCTGTGGGTTTCTCATATATAGCTTTTATTATGTTGAGGTATGTTCCTTCTATTCCTGCTTTCTGGAGAGTTTTTATCATAAATGGATGTTGAATTTTGTCAAAGGCCTTCTCTGCATCGATTGAGATTTATTTCAGTTCAGTCACTCAGTCGTATCTGACTATTTGCAACCCCATGGACTGCAGCATGCCAGGCTTCCCTGTCCATCACCAATGCCTGGAGCTTACTGAAATTCACATCCATCGAGTCGGTGATGCCATCCAACCATCTCATCCTCTGTCGTGCTCTTCTCCTCCTGGGTTCAATCTTCCCCAGCCTCAGGGTCTTTTCCAATTAGTCAGTTCTTCCCATCAGGTGGCCAAGATATTGGAGTTTCAGCTTCAGCATCAGTTTTACCAATGAATATTCAGGACTGATTTACATTAAGATTGACTGGTCCAACTCTCACATCCATACATGACTACTGGAAAAGCAATAGCTTTGACTAAGTGGACCTTTGTTGGCAAAGTAATGTATCTCTTTTTCAATATGCTGTCTAGGTTGGGCATCACTTTTCTTTCAAGGAGCAAGTGTCTTTTAATTTCATGGCTGCAGCCACCATCTGAAGTGATTTAGGAGCCTAAAGAATAAAGTCTGTCACTTTTTCAATTGCTTCCCCATCTATTTGCCATGAAATGATAAGACTCGATGCCATGATCTTTGTTTTTTGAATGTTGAATTTTAAGCCAGCTTTTTCACTCTCCTCTTTCACTTTAATCAAGAGACTCGTTAGTTCTTTTTCACTTTTTGCCATAAGGGTGGAGTCATTTGTATATATGAGGTTATTCCTGTTTCTCCTGACGATCTTGATTCTAGTTTGTGCTTCATCCAGCCCAGCATTTCACACGATGTACTCTGCATATAAGTAAAATAAGGAAGGTGACAATATGCACTCTTGATGTACTCCTTTCCCAATTTGGAACCAGTCTGTTGTTCTATGTCAAGTTCTACCTGCTGCTTCTTGACCTGCACACAGATTTCTCAGGAAGCAGGTTAAGGTGGCATGATATTCCCATCTCTTGAAAAATTTTCCACAGTTTGTTGTGATCTACACAGTCAAAGGCTTTAGTTTAATCGATAAAACAGAAGTAGATATTTTGCTGGTGTTCTCTTGCCTTTTCAGTGATCCACCAGATGTTGGCAATTTTATCTCTGGTCCCTCTACCTTTGTTAAAACCAGTTTGAACATCTGGGAATTCACGATTCACATACTGTTGAAGCCTGGCTTGGAGAATGTTGAGCATTACTTTGCTAATGTGTGAGATGTGGGGCAGTGATTCTGGGGGCAGGAGACCTGGTTACACAGCTTGTGGCATAAGCCCTCTTGGTGGATATCACCATTAACCCCACCATAGAGCTGCTGAGCAGATGACCCACAAACTACAGAACAATTATACGAAATAAATTCTCACACTGTTAAGAAAGTTCTAGGACCTACAACAGATTTCTCAAACTGGGAGTCCAGCAAAGGGACTGAGAACCCCCAGGGATTTTGACTTTGGAGGCCAGTAGGATTTGATTACAGAACTTATACAAGACTGGTGTAACACATTCTTGGAGGGCACAAACAAATGCTCGTACGTACCAGAGCCCTGGAGAAAGGAGCAGTGACCCCACAAGAGACTGACCCAGATTTCCTGTGAGTGTCCAGGGTCTCCAGGGAGGAGTGGGTCAGCACTGGCCTACTGCAGGATCAGGGACACTGAATGCAAAAGTGTGTCATGGGGCCTTTTGAAAGAGGTAGACATTATCTTCATTACCTCCACCATAGTTTGGTCTGACATCAAACAACAGGGAGGGAACACAGCCATGCCCATCAACAGAAAACTGGATTAAAGATTTATTGAGCATGTCCCTGCCCATCAGCCCATCAGAATAAGACCGAGTTTCCCCCACAGTCAGTCTTTTCCAACAGAAAGCTTCCATAAGCCTCTTAACTTTATCCATAAAAGAACGTAAATTATCTCAATGATTTTATATTGATTTCCTCTTGATATATAACATTTTAAATGTATTAAATAGAATATATTATTAAAATAATATATATTTTAGAATATATTATTAAATTTCACTTGCTTCTTATAATTTTTAACGAAACTTCTAGAATACTTAAAATTGAATATGGGACTTGCACTATATTTCTGTTGGAAAACACTGATAAGTGTGCACAATGATCCCATTCTCAATGTTATACAGCTACCTATGCTATGCTGGTAAAACCTCACATTGATTCAGGGTTGTTCCAAATCATTCTACTTCTCAGGAAAGGGGGTGGTTTAGAAATGTCTTATATAGTAAGCTTAAGTTAACTTGGCACAAGTGTGCCATGCTCCATGTCATTACATGTCTGCACATAGAGAGGAGTGAGGATAGTAACAAGACTCTGTTAGGAATCTATTGATTGAATCTACAAGCTAATGGCTTTATCAATACTCCTTCGTTCTTTAAGGTTACAATCTAGCTTTATCACGTGAAAATATATTTAAAAGACATTTTCTTAGACTTCATGATATGCTGAATAGTCATAGAACATTTTTATTTATTATTTTAGAGTCATTCTGATGCAAGAGATTGGTCATATAGCACAATATCAAAATAGTACACAACAGTCTCTGGATACTTATTACATATGTTTGATTTTGGTGGGAAAAAATCATGATTGACTTCCTAAGTTTTGGTTGATCTTTGGACAATGAGGAGCATTGTATCAGTGCTATCAGTGTCTTCCTTTTCCTTTCAAGATATAGTAGAAAATCCACTATTTTTTCATTCTCATAATTGGCATACTAATCTATTTCAGTTTGTGTATTTCAGAACATCTGGTATTTTTAAAGTTTCTTAAAAATAATTATTGTGTAAATAGAGATAGACTAGTTTGCTCTATTTTCAATGAGAGTTACATTTTTTAAAGCAGGATTTTCATTTAAATCTTAGTTACAACATTACTGAGGTGTTTCAATTTAGAAGTTATAAACTATGCCAAGTTTGGGAAGCTTGTTATCAGCACTTATTTATAATTGGGTTGATTAATTTATATAGAATAAGTAAACATATAAATTAATTTGAATCATCTTGCCATTTTTTTTTCACAATTTAGGGCTAATGTCATGGATTATATAATATTAAGTTATGGGTAAATATTGCTAATAAGCAGTTTAACCTAAAAGATGAAATAGCAAAGCTGAGACTAATATGTCCATTAAATTATAACATTTTCTGCTTGTTTTATTTGTAGCTACATATAGAAAGCTTCATGAATAAGAAACAGATGGAATACATAAACTTTTTTGAATTGTTCATTCTAAATATTAATATATTCTTAACACTTATATATGTACATACATAAATATTACATCTGCAACGATTTTAAGACATCAATATGTTATCTTATAGTTGAATGAAAATAATCTCTTAAAAGTAAAACTGTGCTACAGACATATACAGAAGTTGCTAGAGTAAATCTTTCCATTCTGGCAAAATAACTTGTTTTATAGCAGGAAGCTTCTGCCTTCTTCAATATCTTATGCCAGAGATATGTTTCTGTCTTTAATTCTTCAAAGTCCAGCTTTAAATTAAAAAAAATATATATATATATATATATAGGTTACAGAGACAGGTGAAAGTCAAAGTATTTGCATGACTTTTGCAACTTGAGATGTAATTAGTTATTTAAAAACTTTATGAAACCCATAAATTGTATATGCGTCCAAAGAAATCATCCTTGGAAAATAACATTATCTAAACATCTGTCTTTACAGCAAGATCAGCTTAAGATTACAGCAAACAAGGGAGATATTGCTTTGGGGCTAAACATTACCTTGTAGCCTATTCAACACTTTGTTCCTATTGAGCACCATTCCTATTGTTAACTATTTTTCCCTTTCAAACATATCACATAGTTTTCTTACTAAGGACTTAACAAAAGCATGCATTATGTCTCAATGTTTCTTCACTTTATATTGACTTAGACAACTCATACATGAGCAGCATTTAATATTTATCTATTCAGATGACCAAAAGAACCTGCTAGAAATTGCACACAGGAAGGTCAAAGGGATACATTTTGAAAAAACATTGAGCTTAACATTTGTTTACTTATTGATATACTATATGTCAAAAATTTTAAAAGTCTATTGTTTATCCACATACTAGCAACAAAAAGAGAATCTAAAATAAAAAGATATCTCTTAAGTGCAGCAGATAAATATCTGATACTTAAAATATATTTAACAAACTATGTACAAAACATGTACACTGAAAAATGTAAACATAATTGTATGAAGTTACATAAGAACTAAATAAAGGTAGCATTCCTGGATTGAAGTGCTATATTATAGAGAAATCAAAGACTCTCTCTAAACACATCTCAAGATTCAATGCAGTTCTAGCCAAAAACTCACAATCAATAATTTAATCTACTATGTGTGTGTGCATGCTCAGTTGTGTCCAACTCTTTGTGACACCATGGAGTGTAGCCTTCCAGACTCCTCTGTTCATGGAAATTTCCAGATAAGAATACTGAAGTGGGTTGCCATTTCCTTTTCCAGGGTTTCTTCCCTACACAGGTATTCAACCCACATCTTCTGTGTCTCTGGCTTTGGCAGGCAGATTCTTTGCTACTGTGCCACCTGGGCTCTCCAAAGTGAAAGTGAAAGTAATTCATCCTGTCCCTTTCTTTGTGACCCTATGACCTTAACCCACCAGGCTCCTCTGTCCATGGAATTTCCCAGGCAAGAATAAGAGAGTCAGTTGCCATGCCCTCTCCAGGGGATCTTCCTCACAGAGTTATTAAGTTATTCTCTTAAGCCTCCTGCACTGGGGGATGGGTTCTTCACCAATAGCACCACCTGGGAACATTCAGTCTACTATTGTTGCTGTTCAGTCCCTCAGTCATGTACAAATCTTTGCAACCCCATGAACAGTAGCACACCAGGCNTCCTCCAACAGTCCTCTCAGATTTCTTCACCCCATGCCCACTGGCAGAGTTAACTGCTAATTTCTGTGGGTTTCCAGAGGGAGTAGCAACTGTGAGGATGATGGAAGTCTGGAACTTTTGATGATGTTTCTGCCTAATAAAGGAGAATCTGCCTACGAACAAATTGGACAGGGGAACTCAGTGAAGAGATGGAGAAAAAGAGACAGATTGTTTGTGTAAATATCTTAGCATGTGAATCTTGCTATACTTACTCAGCCTTACACTTCTGTAGTTACTTTCTCGTTACCGAAAACTTAGAAAGGATGACTTCATGGGGTTGTAGAGGACTTCCTGAGACATTAAGAGTTGTTGGCTCTTCTAATGAGCTTTCCCCGTGTTTGATGTGGGGCTCCTGCTCCTTGATGTGCTCGGGGTGGACCCTGTCTCATAAAGAGGGCAAAAGACAGAATAAAACATGCTCCAGTGGTGGACCCACCAGCTCTGAGCAGCCTAGTGTTGCCATAAAGGGAAGGCAAGCTGCTCCACCCAGGCCAGTGCTGGGTGGCTCTGAGGCAGAATTTGACCCTGGATCAGAGGAACTGTTAAAATGGTCCAGATGAAGAAAGTGGTATGCAGCTAGACTGCAGTTATTCTGGCAGACTGAATGGCAGTTAAAGAGAGAAAGATGAGGGATTTCCTTGCTGGTCCAGTGGTTAAGCCTTTGACTTCATATGCAGTGGGTACAGGTTCAATCCCCAGTCTGGGAGCTTAGATCCCACAGGCCTTGCAGCCAAAAAACCATAAAACAGAAGAAATGCTGTGACAAATTCAATGAAGACCTTAAAAATGGTTCACATCATCCATCTCATTAGAACTGATTCAAATTTATTCTTTTTAATGGCAGAGTAATATTCCATTGTGTATATATACCACAGCTTGCTTATCCATTCATCTGTTGATGGACATCTAGGTTGTTTCCATGTCCTGGCTATTATAAACAGTGCTGCAATGAACATTGGGGTACATGTGTCTCTTTCAATTCTGGTTTCCTTGGTGTGTATGCCCAGCAGTGGGATTGCTGGGTCATAAGGCAGTTCTATTTGCAATTTTTTAAGGAATCTCCACACTGTTTTCCACAGTGGCTGTACTAGTTTACATTCCCACCAACAGTGTAAGAGGGTTCCCCTTTCTCCACACCCCCTCCAGCATTTATTGCTTGCAGACTTTTGGATCGCAGCCATTCTGACTGGTGTGAAATGGTACCTCATTGTGGTTTTGATTTGCATTTCTCTGATGATGAGTNTACTTTACAATACTCTATTGGTGTTGCCATACATCGACATGAATCCATCACAAGTGTACACAAGCTCCCAATCCTGAATCCCCCTCCCACCTCCCACCCCACAACGTCTCTCTGGATCATCCCCGTACACCAGCCCTAAGCATCCTACATCCTGCATCAAACATAGACCGGTGCCTCATTTCTTACATAATAGTATATATGCTTCAATGCCATTCTACCAAATCATCCCGCCCTCTCCTACTCCCTCAGAGGCCAAAAGTCCGTTCTCTATGTCTGTGTCTCTTTTGTTGTCTCACATACAGGGTCATCATTACTATCTTTCTAAATTCCATATATATGTGTCAGTATACTGTATTGGTGTTTTTCTTTCTGGCTTACTTCACTCTGTATAATAGGCTCCAGTTTCATCCATCTCATTAGAATTGATTCAAATTTATTCTTTTTAATGGCAGAGTATAAAAAGCCCAAATTATATATAAAAAAAGTTTAGTAGATATCTGAATTTAAATAGTGAGGGCTCAGAAGAAAGTGAAAAACATGTTATTAGAAAGTGTAGGAAAGTAACTTATTAGCATTCTTTATCATGCTAAGAGTATTTTATTTTGAGTGATCCAGCCATTGTGCAATTAGACTAATGTACCTTTAGCTGTGTAGTAAAGCATATGTATAACGTTAATTATAAAGTAATTCAATTTCAATTTTTATTTTTTAGAATTAACTTTAGCCAAGACTCAGAAAAAAGTCATTTCTATAAAACAGAATGTAAGTATTCATAAGTATGAAAACATAATCATACAGAAAGACAGAAGAAAGAATGACAGTATGAGGAAATGCCTTAATCTCTTTACCTTTTTTAAAACAAAGTCATTATCTAAAACTCATCACTAAGTACATATGGAATAGACATTATGTAAATATTAAAGACATGCAACTGAAAACTACATATAATCACACAAATATCAAAATTTAGGATAAGAGTAGGAGAGAAACAATGGAAATTTTTTTTTCCTGTCAACTGACTTTCATTTCTTTTTTTTTCTTTTATTTATTTTAAAATATTTTTTACTTTATTTTACTTTACAATACTGTATCCTTACCTTTCGTAGCAGAAAGTGAATATATTTGTGTTAACCTGAAAGCATTAAGACATAGATATTTAAGCTTATCATGAAGTGTAGATGTAACAATCCTGAGAGTAGGTGTGAGCTTGAGGCAGTGGCTAATGTTTATGATAGTAAGTACTTGTGCATGCATTCACTTGATAAAATAAATATTATTTCTTTCAGAAAAGTTTTTGAACAGATTTAATAAAATACATCTAAATCTTTTCTGGATTCCAACACATGATACAGTCCTAGGTCATGTCTTCTTGATGAGATGTAAATTAGAGTGTTACGAGTAAAAAGGGACTCAGATTTTACGGTGAACAATTTAATGGTAGTGTTCATATTCTATTTTACATTCTTTTAGACTTGATGTATTTAAAATTTAATATTTATTTCAAAAACATGTCCTTTTAAGAACAGCAAAATGTAGCATTGCAACATTTCAGTATCACTTTTTGCCATATTATTTCCTGAAAATTAATTGAATCAGAAATATATGCCTTAAATTTTCCACTTGTGTGTGTTATGTTCTTTGTCGCTCAGTCATGTCTGACTCTTGCAATCCCATTGATCATAGCCCACCACGCTCCTCTGTACAGGGTATTTTCCATGCAAGAATACTGCAGTGAGCTGCCATGCCCTCCTCCAGGGCATCTTCTCAATCCAGGGATCAAACCCAGGTCTCCCACATTACAGGTGGATTCCTTACCATCTGAGCCACCAGAGTAACTGAAGAATGCTGGAGTGGGTAGCCTATCCTTTCTCCAGAGGTACTTCTTGACCCAGGAGTTGAACTATGGTCTCCTGCACTTCAGGCAGATTCTTTTACCAGCCGAGCTACCAGGGAAGTCATTAATTCTTATACAAGCGCTCCAAATATTTAGCATCTCAAGATCCATCTAAAACATATAACAATAATGGTTTACTAACTTATCTGTAAAATAAAGTTGATAATCAAATGCATTTATTATAGCATCTGGAATATAATATGTTTTTAAACTATTTTTGAGTATATTACTCATCTATTTAAGTATTGTGTAAATGGCAAAACTCTATACAATGTTAGGTAGTTGTTAATATTGGTTTAGTGGAATTCATCCAAATTAGAGTACATTTATTTAAAATTAACTGACATGAAAAATAACATATGGAGACATTTACAAGGGATGAATTTTTGGTGCTTTATTTAAAAACTACTTAAATGATATAAAATTTTATTAATTATAGAAACATTGGGGTTGCAGCCCCATCCTCAATTCTAGAATATGGTTATAAAACTTTTCAATATATAATTCAAATTGTATATTTAAAAAAATTTTATAAATGTGACATAAAGAAAAATAGAATTCTACAGATATGGTAAACAAGGCACTTGTACTGTACAAAGAGGGCACAGCTTTTTCTATTGTCAACATCTTGCTAATGAGAAAACAGCTTACATTTTATGAATTACCATCTGTGATGTTTGTCCTCAAAAAGTGGAAAAATAGCATACTAATTCTATATCAACCTACCTAAATAAAAAGAGCACACTATGCTTAAATAACCATGCATGTTGTAAATACTTTTTTAATTAAATTATGAGGTGTGCAAAAATACTTGGTTTTAGTAACTCTAGTAGCTAGGCACTTAGAAAATAATCCAACATCAAGGTACTTGGAAATGAACAAAAATATAGTGTGTCAAGCACTGAATATATTTTAAGTGTTTCTATATCTAAAACTACAATTTACTGTTGCAACACTGCCATGCAGTAAATCAGATTACTGTTTGAACATTACAATTGAACAAGTAAGGGATTAGATCAAGTATCTCTGTAATTGATATTGACATCAACCAGGCTGACTGTTTTCCAAAATGTGGAAGCTGTGACAATAATGAAAATAACATTTATATCCCAGTGTTTTACATACATTATCTCATTTTACCATAGCACATCAATCAGTTATGTTTCAGTCTGTAAGCCTATGCAACACTTAACGTCCAGATCCACATTGCACAGAAGACAAATAAGAAAAAAAGTAAGCCCAGCAGTTACTCTAAATCCAAATAAGTCACTTGTGAATTTCTTTGTTCTCTGTAATACCACTTACTGATCACTATACTTATTGATAGACTATTTCTTTCAAATTATAAAGGGAATAGCTTTTTAAAATTATTTTTTTTTGAGAATCCTGTCATATACTCTGACTCTTTAAAACAGAGATAACATCTTGCATTAGCTCCACACAGTGTAAACACTAATTGAAAAATTTCCGTTTAACAGTTACTATATTCTAGAAAATAATAGCATTTATGAAAAAAAAGTCAGTGAAAATGAACCATCCCCAAAACAATTAGGTTAGTGTTTTGTGACTTATGATACATGGGCTTCTTTAAGAACTAATTCTGTTCATTTCAAGTCACTTGTTCAGCTTTGAGAATATAAGCATTTTCTGCCATTGTTTTCTAAAGGGCAGATCATGCTGTTTCTATTTGGTATACTATTTTCAAAATGTCACAAAATGGCAGAGTAAAGAACCAGACCAAGAGAAACACATTTTGCATATTTAATGATAAAAGAGAGAACAGAAAAAAAAATCCCCAAGGCTTTTGAATAACTTTTGTCTAAAATATGTGTGAATATTTCATTTATGGCTATAGAGAAGTAATTACCTTGATTACCTGTGCACAGGTATATAGTGCTTAAGCATATTTTTTTATTGAAACCATTTAAAAATGTTATTCTAAATGAGGTTAGACTGAATATCGCTTCCGAGGTTTTGGTTCTCCACCCTCCCACTCATGTGTATATATAAGGACAGATGATGGTGACTGATTTGGCTCAAAGGAAGGCAATACCAAAGAATGGTCAAACTAAGGCACAATTGCACTCATCTCACATGCTAGTAAAATAATGCTCAAAATTCTCCAAGCCAGGCTTCAGCAATACGTGAACAGTGAACTTCCAGATGTTACAGCTGGTTGTAGAAAAGGCAGAGGAACCAGAGATCAAGTTGCCAACATCCACCAGATGATCGAAAAAGCAAGAGGGTTCCAGGGAAACATCTATTTCAGGAGTCTTCTCCAACACCACAATTCAAAAGCATCAGTTCTTTGGCACTCAGCTTTCTTCACAGTCCAACTCTCACATCCATACACGACCACTGGAAAAACCATAGCCTTGACTAGACGGACCTTTGATGGCTAAATAATGTCTCTGCTTTTGAATAAGCTATCTAGATTGGTCATAACTTTTCTTCCAAGGAGCAAGCATCTTTTAATTTTGTGGCTGCAGTCACTGTCTGCAGTGATTTTGAAGTCCCCAAAAATAAATTCTGACACTGTTTCCACTGTTTCTCCATCTATTCCCATGAAGTCATGGGACCAGATGCCATGATCTTTGTTTTCTGAAACTTGAGCTTTAAACCAACTTTTTCACTCTCCTCTTTCACTTTCATCAAGAGGCTTTTGAATTTTTCTTCACTTTCTGCCATAAGGGTGGTGTCATCTGCATATCTGAGGTTATTGGTATTTCTCCCAGCAAACTTGATTCTAGCTTGTGCTTCTTCCAAACCAGCATTTCTCATGATGTACTCTGCATATAAGTTAAATAAGCAGGGTAACAATATACAGCTTTGAAGTGCTCCTTTTCCTGTTTGGAACCAGTCTGTTGTTCCATGTCCAGTTCTAACTGTTGCTTCTTAACCTGTATACAGGTTTCTTAAGAGACAGGTCAGGTGGTCTGGTATTCCCATCTCTTTTAGAATTTTTCAGTTTATTTTGATCCACATAGTCATTTCTTGTTAATAATATTAAATATCTTTCAACTATACTCAAAGTCTCTATCTATCACTTGTTCCTACCCTCTGCCACATCTGTATTGGCTTTAGTCTCTGTAAATCAACTATGACACAATAGTAACTACCTATCTTCTTTAACTTAATATTTCCCCCAAACTGCACTACTAATATCATATAATGACATACAAAGTTCATGAAAATCTAGTCTCAGCAGTGCTCTCATATTTTCTTTTCTGCTTTTCCCACATGCCTCATGAAGATGACACAATTTTCCTAATAAACTCACTTGTCATTAATTGAATAATATATGGATAACATGCATGTGGTCCTATCACTTCATGACAAATAGATGAGGAAATAGTGGAAACAGTGACTGACTATTTTTCTGGGCTCCAAAATTACTGCAACTCATGATTGCATCCATGAAATTAAAAGACACTTACTTCTTGGAAAGAAAGTTATGACTAACCTAGACAGCATATTAAAAAACAGAGACATTACTTTGTCAACAAAGTTCTGTCTAGTCAAGGCTATGGTTTTGTCCAGTGGTCATGGATGGATATGAGAGTTGGACTGTGAAGAAAGCTGAGCGCTTAAGAATTGATGCTTTTGAACTGTGGTGTTGGAGAAGACTCTTGAGAGTCCCTTGGACTGCAAGGAGATCCAACCAGTCCATTCTTAAGGAAATCAGTCCTAGGTGTTCATTGGAAGGACTGATGTTGAAGCTGAAATTCCAATACGTTAACCACCTGATGTGAAGAGCTGACTCATTTGAAAAGACCCTGATGTTGGGAAAGATTGAGGGAAGGAGGAGAAGGGGATGATAGAGGATGGGATGGTTGGAATGCACCACTGACACAATGGACGTGGGTTTGGGTGGACTCTGAGAGTTGGTGATGGACAGGGAAGCATGGCGTGCTACAGTACATGGAGTGGCAAAGAATCAGACACGACTGAGCTACTGAACTGAAAACATGCTTTATATTGTTTCTTTCTAAATGTGTGTTTCTTTTTCTGAAATAGCCCTTCTGCATTCTTCACTCAACAAAATTCTCCTTTTAAGCTCTATCTATTATTATATTTTATCTTCCTACTGGCTTTTCTTAAGGTTTTTTTTAGGCAATCAAAATTTACATAAATTTTGCAAGTATATAAAAACTTTTCTCCTGAACCTTTGAACCATTACTATATCATTCAGAGGTTAACCACTGAAGAAGATTCAGTAGAGGATGAATATATTTGAATATATATTATAAGTACTCAGCTATGTGATTTTGGAGACCTATTAAGGAAGTCTGAAATCCACAAGGCTGGTAGTCAAGAAGAGAAGATCATTGTTGTTGTTTATTCACTAAGTCATGTTCTACTCTTTACAACCCCATGAACTTCAACACAACAGGCCTTTCTGTCATTCACAATCTCCTAGAGTTTTCTCAAACTCATATCCATCGAGTTGGTGATGCTGTCTAACCATTTCATCCTCTGCCACCCACTTTTCCTTGTGCCTTCAAACTTTCCTAGCTTCACGGTCTTTTTCCAATGAGTTGGCCTTTAACATCAGTTCACTTCAGTTCAGTCACTCAGTCGTCTCCGACTCTTAGCAACCCCATGAATCTCAGAACGCCAGGCCTCCCTGTTCATCACCAACTCCCGGAGTTCACTCAAATTTATGGACATCAAGTCAGTGATGTCATCCAGACATCTCATCCTCTGTAGTCCCCTTCTCCTTCTGCCCCCAATCCCTCCCAGCATCAGAGTCTTTTCCAATGAGTCAACTCTTCCCACGAGGTGGCCAAAGTACTGGAGTTTCAACTTCAGCATCAGTCCTTCCAATGAACACCCAGGACTGATCTCCTTTAGAATGGACTAGTTGAATCTCCTTGCAGTGCAAGGGGCTTTCAAGAGTCTTCTCCAACACCACATTTCAAAAGCATCAATTCTGTGGTGCTTAGCCTTCTTCACAGTCCAACTCTCACATCCTTAAATGACCACTGAAAAACTATAGCGTTAACTAGACGGACCTTTGTTGGCAAAGTAGTATCTCTGCTTTTGAATATGCTATCTAGGTTGGTCATAACTTTTCTTCCAAGGAGTAAGTTCCCTTTAATTTCACGGCTGCAGTCACCATCTACAGTGATTTTGGAGCCCTCCAAAATAGAGTATGACACTGTTTCAACAGTTTCCTCATCTATTTGCGATGAAGTGATGGGATCAGATGTCATGATCTTAGTTTTCTGAATGTTGAGCTTTAACCCAACTTTCTCACTCTCCTCTTTCACTTTCATTAACAGTCTTTTTAGTTCCTTTTCACTTTCACATCAGGTAACCAAAATATTAGAGCTTAAGCTTTAGTCCTGCCAGTGAAGACTGAGGGTTGATTTCTTTTTGGATTGACTAATTTGATCTCCTTGCAGTCCAAAGGACTCTCAAGAGTCTTCTCCAGCATTACAATTGGAAAGTATTAATTCTTCAGTGTTCAGCATTCTTTGTGGACTAATTCTCACATCCATACATGAGTGCTGGAAAAACCATATCTTTGAATATATGGACCTTTGTCAGTAAAGTGATATTTATGCTTTTTAACATGCTGTCTATTTTGCCATAGCTTTTACTTCAAGGAACAAATCTTTTAACTCAAGACTGTAGTAACCATCCACAGTGATTTTGGAGCTCAAGAAAAGAAAATATTTTCAGCTTTTTCCCAATCTTTTCCCATGAAGTGATGGGACTGGATACCATGATCTTAGTTTTTTGAATGTTGAGTTTCAAACTAGCTTTTTTACTCTTTTCTTTCACCCTCATCAAGAGGCTCATTTTTTTTTCTCTTCAATTTCTTTCATTAGAATTGTGTCATCTGTATATCTGAAGTTGTTGATGTTTCTGTTGGTAATCTTGATTCCAAATTGTGAATCATCCAACCAGGTATTTTACATGGTGAAGTTAGCATATAACTTAAATAAGCAGGGTGATAGTATACAAATTTCTTATACTTCTTTCTCAATTTTGAACCAGTCATTTGTTCCATATACAGTTCTAACTGTTGCTTCCTTGATCTGCATACAGTTTTCTCAGGAGACAAGTAAGATGACTTGCTCTAATTTGGCTAAAGGCTTTAAAAATGGATTGTTCATTAATACAAGGGAAAAGAATGGGGAGAGGAACAGACTATTAACTTCATAGAAAAATCTATGGTAGATTCTCTGGAGGTTACAATAGTTACCTGTAGGAAATCAATGTACCTTTTCAAATTATGCCATCACTCAAATGTTAAGAATCTTCCTGCAATGCAGGAGACTTTAGTTCAATCCCTCTGTTGGGGAGATCCCCTGGAGAAGGGATTGGCAACCCATTCCAGTATTCTTGTCTGGAGAATACCATGGACAGAAGAGCCTGGTGGGCTACAATCCATGTGGTTGCAAATGACCGAACACAATTAAGAGACTAACAGTTTCACTTCATAAACAAGGTAAATGTGCCATTCACCCTTTATGCTCCTGCATTATATATTTTAATTCTACTTGTTATAGACTTCATAATACATAGTTAGTGTCTTGCTTTAAAAAACCAGTAATTCTTTAAATAAAATTCAGATAGATATGTGATAAATTGACATTTTATTTTTGCCTGGACATATACTTTTCATGGTATTCATTCTGTCTTGTATGATCTGGTATATCCCTAGTCTGGAGAACTTCCTTTAGTTTTTCCTAAAATATGAGTATGCTGACAACGTATTTCCATTTTTTCTGTCTGAAAATCTGTTTAACATTTGTTGTTTAAAATATTTTTAAATAAATATTTTTGAGGTCACATTTTCTTTTTTCTATGTCATTTGTTGTCTTGTGTTTATCCCCAAATTAATTGATCTTCTTTGTATTTATTCTAAAAGGGTTTTCTTCATTCTCTTATATTTGTGAGTTGCTATTTTGAACACTTTAGAATCCACAATGCTCCAAGGTTTTGATACTGTCACATTGTGAGCTTACTAGACTCCAAGGCTGTAAGACTAAAATTACTGAACATGATACTAAGTAAAAATTGATTGCAAGATGACACATTTGAGACACTGTGATACCAGAAGTAGCCAAACTCACAAGTCTCTGATAGTGCCAGACTTGAGAACACAGGATAGGATTTGAGTTTTTCAATCATAATCACAACTTTTGCTTCCTCAGAAAAGTCCCATCAAAGAGAATTACCTGTTGAAGAGGATTAAATGTGTCTTGGAGGTTCTTTCAGATTAAAATCTCACATATCAACCCAGAGTTCATCAAAATGTGTCTATTTTCTCAATTGCTATCTTTCTCAGGCTACAGAAAATATCTCCCATGTCTGTTCTGATTTCAATCTCAACAACTGAACCAATGTATAAATGTTCTTCTTGTCCCTTGTTCATCTGTCAAGGGTGCCTCCTAACAGAATTGATTCTTACATATTTGTGACCATATCTCCTTACTACAGCTTTAAAGAAAACCATTTCTTTTTGTAATATTGTGATTTCTTGTTGCTTCTGTAGCCGTGAAGGTTATCCATAGCCATCTAAACATAACCCAAGTGGAACTGCTCAAGTCTTACTTTAAAATGTTTTCCGGAGTTAGATTCCCTGATCCTATGGAAATAGGATGACTATTAGAAGTGATTGTCCATTTTCTTTATTATAAGATTTACTGTTGCTGTTGTTGGTCAGTCAGTAAGTTGAGTCTGATTCTTTGCCATCTCATGGGCTACAACAAGCCAGGCTTCCCTGTTCTTCACTATCTCCAAGAGTTTGCTCAAACTCATGTCCATTGAATTGGTGCATTCCAACCATCTCATCTTATGTCATCCCCTTCTCTTGCCTTCAATCTTTTCCAACATTAGAGTCTTTTCCCATGAGTTGACTCTTTGCATCAGGTAGCCAATGGATTGGCAATTGTCAATCTCAGCTTCAGTATCAGTCCTTCCAATGAATATTCAGGGTTGATTTCCTTTTAGATTGACTGGTTTGATCTCCATGCAGCCCAAGGGACTGTCAATAATCTTCTCCACAACCACAGTTTGAAAGCATCAGTTCTTTGGTCCTCAGCCTTGGTCTAACTCTCACATCTGTACATGACTACTGGAAAAACCATAGCTTTGACTATATGGACCTTTGTCAGCAAGGTTATATCTCTGGTTTTTAATATGCTGTCTAGTTTTGTCATAGTTTTTCTTCCAAGGAGCAAGTGTCTTTTGATTCCATGATTGCAATCACCTTTCTCAGTGATTTTAGAGGCCATGAAAATAAAATCTATCACTGTTTCCAATTTCCCACCATCTATTTGCCATGAAGTGATGGGACTGGATGTTTTGATATTAATTTTTTTTTAATGTTAAGTGTTAAGGCAGGTTTTTCACTCTTGTTTCACTCTCATCAAGAAGCTCTTAGTTTTTCACTTTCTGCCATTAGGGTAGAATCATTTGCATATCTGAGCTTATTGATATTTCTGCCAGCAATCTTGATTCCAGCTTGTGCTTCATCCAGCCCAGTATTTTGCTTGATGTACTCAACATATAAGTTAAACAGCAGGGTGAAAATATACAGATTTGATGTACTCCTTTCCCAATTTGGAACCAGTCTGTTCAGTATCTGATTTTGACTGTTGCTTCTTGATCAATATACAGGTTTGTCAGGAGACTGGTAAGGTGGTCTGGTATTCCTATCTCTTTAAGAGTTTCCCACAGTTTGTTGTGATTCACACAAAGAATTTAGGGTATTCAATGAAGCAGAAGTTTTGTTTTGTTTCTGAAATTCTCTCATTTTTTTCTATGATCCAGTGAATGTTGGTAATTTGATCTCTGATCCACTGCCTTTCCTAAATCCAGCTTGCACATCTGGAAGTTCTCATTCATGTACTGTTGAAACCTAGCTTGAAGGATTTCAAGCATTACCTTGCTAGCTTGTAAAATGAGCACAACTGTGAAGTACTTTGAACAATTTTTGGCATTACCCTTCTTGGAGATTGGAATGAAACCTGAGCATTTTCAGTCCTATGGCCATCGTTGAGTTTTCCAAATTTGTTGCCATATTGAGTGCAACACTTTCACAGCATCATCTTTTAGAATTACAAATAGCTCAGCCAAAATTCCATCACCTCTGCCAGCTTTGTTCACAGTAATGCTTGATAAGGCCAACTTGACTTCACAATCCAGGATATATGACTCTAGGTAAGTGACCACACCATCATGGTTATCCAGCTCTCCCATTTTGTAGGTAGATTCTTTACTGTCTGAGTCACCAGGGAAGCACAAAGTGAACATGGCTCAGTCATGTCTGATTCTTTGCGGCCCCATGGACTTTAGCCTACCAGACTTTTCTGTACATGGAATTTTCCAAACAAGAATACTCGCATAAGTTGCCATTTTCTTCTCCAGGAGATTTTCCTGATCCAAGGAGCAAACCTGGGTCTCCTGCATTACTTGGAGAAGGCAATGGAAACCCACTCCAGTACTCTTAACTGGAAAATCCAATGGACGGAGGAGCCTGGTAGGCCGCAGTCCACAGGGTCTCTAGGAGTCGGACACGACTGAACGACTTCACTTTCACTTTTCACTTTCATGCATTGGAGAAGGAAATGGCAACCCACTCCAATGTTCTTGCCCAGAGAATCCCAGGGACGGGAAGCCTGCTGGGCTGCCATCTCTTGGCTCGCACAGAGTCGGACACGACTAAAGCAACTTAGCAGCCTGCATTACAGGCCTATTCTTTATAGTCTGAGCCACCAGGGGAGACTAAACTTTAATTCCATTCTGAAAAAATTTCTTGGCACTGCTAGAGACTAAAGGAGTGGTTTGTAGCTTTTCATGTGCTGTATTTCTCTGTGCAAAAGCCTCATTTAAAAAGCCGTTTTAAAACTCACAGAGCCCTAGTGTATTTCATTATCACAGTTTCCAGATGGGCCATGGAACATGTCACTAGATGAGAAATAAGATTTAAAGGTTTATACTAGAGAAAAACATCAGTGCTATTAAGTCTGCAAAGGAGAAGGCTCTGAGTATCATGACAACGCTTTACATACACATGCAAAGTTATTGAAAACGTAACATCATTGAGCTATTTTCCAATTGTACTAGTGGACTGCGATGTGGAAAAGCTATTACAACAGAAGAATGGATGAAAATTAACTATAGAACAAAAGTACTCCAACGATAGGTGCCTTTTAAAATGTAATGACTTAATACATTTTCCTTCCTTAAGAAGGAGGCTGACATCAAAGAAGTGGAGGGATCTTTCTGTAAGTGTTCGATTAGGGAATCATGGTAGACCCTTTTAAATTCTGTAAGTGCAATTCTCATAGTTGTGAAAGTGATAACTAGTGAACTGAATGTAATGAGAAAGAAATAGTCCAGTGTTGTATACATCTTAACCTTTTACTTTCCCAAATGACTATGTGACCAAATGGTCAAAAATAATACTTAAATGCTATATTTGGATATTGAAACGTATGTTTTGTTTGTATTTTTGTCTTTGGAATGATTTACATACATAGCTTAACTGTAGAAGTTTAAATGTGATTCAATATTAAACCAATTGGTATATATCTATTTTCATGATAGCAAAGTTTTAGAAATAGTACAATTATTATTTGACATTACCCAAGATCTTGACAAACATAAGCACATAGCATTCAGTAGGAAAATATAAAAATATACACTAGTTGAAAGTGAAAGTCACTCAATCGTGTCTGACACTGCAATTCATGGACTACACAGTCCATGGAATTCTCCAGGCCAGAATACTGGAGTGAGCAGCCCTTCTCTTCTTCAGGGTATCTTCCTAACCCAGGGATCAAACACAAATCTGTGGCATTGCAGGCAGACTCTTTACCAGCTGAGCCATGAGGGAAGACCACTTTCACTTTCATAATATTTAACTTCTTTTATAGCTTTTAATTTTCTGAAAACATCTATTTTTTTATATTCTCTATTCTTTTGAATGATAATCTTACTTTTATTCATATTTCTAATTCCTACAGTTTTATGTTTTTAGGAAGATACAAAAAAAAACACAACATTTTTATAGACAGTTAAAAGCTATAAAAGAAGATAAATATTATGAAAGTGAAAGTCACTCAGTTATGTCCTACTCTTTTTGATCCACTCATTTTTTACTGTATCAGTTCAGTTCAGTCGCTCAGTCATGTCCGACTCTGAGACCCCATGAATCACAACATGCCAGACATCCCTGTCCATCACCAACTCCTGGAGTTCAAACAAACTCATGTTCATCGAGTCAGTGAAGCCATCCAGCCATCTCATCCTCTGTCGTCCCCTTCTCCTCCTGCCCCCAATCCCTCCCAGCATCAAAGTCTTTTCCAATGAGTCAAATCTTCACATAAGGTAGACAAAATATTGGTGTTTCAGCTTTAGCATCAGTCCCTCCAATGAACACTCAGAACTGATCTCCTTTAAGTTAGACTGGTTGGATCTCCTTGCAGTCCAAGTGACTCTCAAGAGTCTTCTCCAACACCACAGTTCAAAAGCATCAGTTCTTCAGGGCTCAGCTTTCTTCACAGTCCAACTCTTACATCCATACATGACCACTGGAAAAACCATAGTCAATTGACTAGAAGGACATTTGTTGGCAAAGTAACATCTCTGATTTTTAACATGCTGTCTAGTTTGGTCATAACTTTCCTTCTAAGGAATAAATGTATAGTCCATGTAATGATCCAGACCACAATACTTAAGTGAGTAGTCAGTTCCCCAAGGGAACTTCCCAACCCAGGGATGAAACCCAGATCTTCTGCATTGTAGGCAGATTTTTTACCAACTGAGCCACAGGGGAAGCCCAAAAATACTGGATAAAACAACCTACCCCTTATCCAGTGGATCTTCCCAAACCAGGAATCAATCCGGAGCATCCTGCTTGGCAGGTGGATTCTTTAACAACTGAGCTATCAGGGAAGCCCTAAAATTAAATTAAATTTAAATTTAATTAAGATTTTACTGTAATTAGGAAAAAATTAGGAAACTTACTCTATTGAATGCTATTCTTTCTGCTCTGCAAAAACTAAGGCTTATTAGAATAGATTAGCAACTGTTTGCCAAATCAACATTGTTAATCACATCATATGTGTACATTTATGTAATATATTGTCGTTCTGTGAGATAAAGGTGACATTCTAGCCTCTTTATCTCAAACTAATACAAAGTAAGCTTTTGGTATGCAAATATGTACAACTTCACATTACAGTAAGAGCCAGGAAATTTAAGTTTAAGGATTTTTTAAAATTTATTAGCATTTAACTAGAGGGAATAAAGGCATTCCATATAAATATTTTATCAAATGAGTTTATTTAAAAGTCTCTTTTCATTCAGGTAATAGGAAAAATGAAGAATAAGAGTGGATTAGTCACTACTGAAAGCCATGGTGCTTGGATCCTGCTATCAGTTCAGTTCAGTCTTTCAGTCATTTCTGACTCGTGACACATGAACCACAACAGACCAGGCTTCCCTGTCTATCACCAACTCACGGAGTATACCCAAATTCATGTTCATTAAGTCAGTGATGCCATCTAACCATCTCATCCTATACTGTCCCCATCTCCTCCTGCCTTCAATCTTTCCCAGCATCAGGGTCTTTTTAAATAAATCAGCACTTCACATCAGGTAACCAAAATATTGGAATTTCAGCTTCAACATCAGTCCTTCCAATGAACCCCCAGGACTGATTTCCTTTAGGATGGACTGGTTGGATCTCCTTGCAGTCCAAGGGACTATCAAGAGTCTTCTCCAACACCATAGTTCAAAAGCTTCCATTCTTCGGTACTCAGCTTACTTTATACTCCAACTCTCACATCCACACATGACCGCTGGAAAAACCATAGCTTTGACCAGACGGACTTTTGTTAACAAAGTAATGTCTCTGCTTTTTAATATGCTGTCTAGGTTGATCATAACTTTACTTCCAAGGAGTAAGCATCTTTATATTTCATGGCTGCAATAACCATCTGCAATGATTTTGGAGCCCCCGAAAATAAAGTCTGACTATTTCCAATTTTCCCCATCTATTTCCCGTGAAGTGATGGGACCAGATATCATGTTCTTAGTTTTCTGAATGTTGAGATTTAAGCCAACATTTTCACTCATCTCTTTCACTTTCATCAAGAGACTCTTTAGTTCTTCTTCCTTTTCTGCCATAAGGGTGATGTCATCTGCATATCTGAGGTTATTGGTATTTCTCCTAGCAATCTTGACTCCAACTTGTGATTCCTCAAGCCCAGCGTTTCTCATGATGTTCTCTGCATATAAGTCAAATAAACAGGGTGACAATATACACACTTGATGTGCTCCTTTTCCTGTTTGGAACCAGTCTGTTGTTCCATGTCCATATTTAACTGTTTCTTCCTAACCTGCATACAGGTTTCTCAAGAGGCAGATCAGGTGGTCTGGTATTCCCATCTCTTGAAGAATCTTCCACAGTTTATTGTGATCCACACAGTCAAAGACTTTGGCATAGTCAATAAAACAGAAACAGATGTTTTTCTGAAACTCTCTTGCTTTTTTGTCTATCCAGTGAATTTTGCCAATCTGATCCCTGTTCCTCTACCTTTTCTAAAACCAGCTTGAACATCTGGAATTTCACAGTTCACACAGTTCATTGCTGAAGTCTGGATTGCAGAATTTTGAGCCTTACTTTACTAGCATGTGAGATGAATGCAATTGTACGGTAATTTGAGCATTCTTTGGCATTGCCTTTCTTTGGGATTGGAATGAAACTGTCCTTTTCCAGTAAAACTCACAAAATATCAGATTCAAAGCAGTGAATCATTAAATCAAATTTGGGGTCATAAATGAGTAGGATAATATGTTTTCTAGTTACATCATGAGACTATTGTTAGAGATAAATGAAACAATAATATGAAATATTTAAAAGCAGTAAATTCATCAATAAGCATACAATATTATTATTAAACCCCTATTCTCTACTGGATATTTTTCACTTATAATTCAATAATCATTGAATCAATGAAAGATTTTAAAAATTGAGGTTAGAGTACATTTTGAAATATATATGATAGAGAAGAATGATAAAGGTAAGAGTAATGAAAAATGAATGGAATATCAGAAGGCCATTGCAGAAAAAAATAGAACAATGTGCCTTTTGTAAGCATTATGTACATTAAAATCATAATATAGACACATTCAGATCACTAGAATATTATAATGATAAATCAAAATTATGTCCATGCTCTTAGATCAAATTTATAATTTGGAACTAACAATGATAGCATTCTCCATTTTATTTAATAAAATAACCACAATGTGTTTAAGAAAACAATATAAGCTTATGAAGATATAAGCAAAGTATGACCAATAGAATATATTTGCTACATATGTAAAAATATTTAATATCAATATTTCATTTAAAATTTGATATAAGCTGAGAACAGAATTTATGTTCCAAATATAATTAGGTAAGGAAAATGATCAATATATATAAAATGTTCTAAGCAATTAAAACTTAATAAGAAAAGAGAGAAAAATAGTAGTATAAAGTAGAGAGAACTCTGGGGGTTAATTAAAAAGAGAGTAGGACCATTCAGGAAAATTAAGTTAGTTCTATTTAAGCATGTAGACTTAAAGAGTATATAGTGATAAAAAGTTAACTTTAAAGAGTGTGTAGGTGTAGTTTCATGGAAGTGCTAGTATATTATGGTGTCCTATCACTGAAAAGAATGGAGTGAGATATCTGATGAAATAGAATGAAACTCCTGCTTGCAATTTAAACAGATCACCAAGGAAATTTAAGTCAAGCAAAATTTTAGGAATATATGATAACCTTTTAGAACTAACAACAAAAAAGATGTCCTTTTCATTATAGGAGACTGGAATGCAAATTCGGAAGTCAAGAAACACCTGGAGTAACAGGCAAATTTGGCCTTGGATTGCGGAATGAAGCAGGGCAAAGGCTAATAGAGTTTTGCTAAGAAAATGCACTGGTCATAGCAAACACCCACTTCCAACAACACAAGAAAAGACTACACATGGACATCACCAGATGGTCAACACCAAAATCAGATTGATTATGTTCATTGCAGCAAAGATGTAGAAGCTCTATACAGTCAACAAAAACAAGACCAGGAGCTGACTGTAGNGTCATCTGAGTTAAATTCTCCCATTCAAGTTCACTGACTCCTGGAATGTTAGCATTCACTCTTGCTATCTCTTGTTACATCACTTCCAATTTGCCTTGATTCATGGACCTGACATTCCAGGTTCCTATGCAATATCGCTCTTTACAGCATTGGTCCTTGCTTCTATCACTAGTCACATCCACAGCTGTGTATTGTTTTTGCTTTGGCTCCATCCCTTAATTCTTTCTGGAGTTATTTCTCCACTGATCTCCAGTAGCATATTAGGCACCTACTGACCTGGGGAGTTTCTTTTTCAGTATCCTATCATTTTGCCTTATCATACTGCTTATGGGGTTCTCTGGAGAAGGCAATCGCACCCCACTCCAGTACTCTTGCCTGGAAAACCCCATGGACAGGGGAGCCTGGTAGGCTGTGGTCCACGGGGTCACAAAGAGTCGGACACGACTGAGTGACTTCCCTTTCACTTTTCAGTTTCTTGCATTGGAGAAAGAAATGGCGACCCACTCCAGTGTTCTTGCCTGGAGAATCCCAGGGACAGGGAAGCCTGGTTGGCTGCCGTCTATGGGGTCACACAGAGTTGGACACGACTAAAGTGACTTAGCAGCAGCAGCATGGGGTTCTCAAGGCAAGAATACTGAAGTGGTTTACCATTCCCTTCTCCAGTGGACCACATTCTGTCAGACCTGTCCACCTTGACCCGCCCGTCTTGGGTTGCCCCGCAGGCATGGCTTAGTTTCATTGAGTTAGACAAGGCTGTGATCCTAGTGTGATTAGATTGACTAGTTTTCTGTAAATATGGTTTCAGTATGTCCGCCCTCTGATACTCTCTTTCAACACCTACCATCTTACTTGGGTTTCTCTTTCCTTGGGCATGAGGTATTTCTTCACGGCTGCTCCAGCAAAGCACAGCTGTTGCTCTTTTCCTTTGATGACAGTTATCTCCTCACCACAGCCTTTCCTGACCTTCAACGTGGGATAGCTCCTCTAGTCACTGCTCCTTGGACGTGGGGTGGCTCCTCTCGGCTGTTCCTCCACTTTCACAGCCTGGCACTCTTGGCCGCTGCCCCTGACCTCAAATGTGGGATAATTCCTCTTGGCCGCTGCCCTTCGGGCATGGGGTCCTCCCAGCTTCTGCCTCTGACCTCAGACGTGGGGTAGCTCCTCTCGGCTACACTTAGTGCACCAGTTACAGCCACCTGCACTTAGTGTGCTGGTGACAGCCCCTGAACAATGATAACAAATATAAATTAAGATATTGCTTTACAATTAAATGCCAAAATTACTCAGTTTCCTGTAATCTAGAACACTGCTTTAATGGGAGAACACTTTCTTCCATTGTTTGTCTTTTACATTGTGTCCAACATATTTGATGGAAATAAAACAAGACACAGCAAAAGGAAAAATATAGTGTCCTTTGAAAGGCAAGTTATTTTTAAAACAGAGTCCCTATATAAAAATCACAGCAACTGTCCCTACTGAAAAGTCATCCTTCATCTCTCTACGACTAAGAGAAGATTTTAAAAATTATGGGATTCATGCTACTTGCCATCTTCCTCCAGTGTGGTAGCTGCTGAGTTAATCCCCTGTGTGTCATTGGGACTTCTTCTGCCATCATGGTTTATTGGCTTATACCTCATTCTTCCTTCAGGCCCTCAGGTCCAGTTACTCTAAGGAAAATTAGAACACCTGAAATCATGCTATCGATGCAGTCAGATCCAAGATAGAAGATATTTTTTTTTAATTTTAATGTTTTTGTAAGCAAATATCTTACATAATATTGTTTAATATGAAAACAATTAATGTAAAATACAATCTTTTAATTGCTTTATTTTTGTGTCACTAACATTTTGTACTGTTCCTAATAGCACCAACTCTATTCTCTCTCTAGGAACATGGAGATCTTTATAATTTCCTGATAATACCTAAATTTATAGGA
Organism: Neotragus pygmaeus; assembly: GCA_006410875.1. NCBI lineage: Eukaryota > Metazoa > Chordata > Mammalia > Artiodactyla > Bovidae > Neotragus > Neotragus pygmaeus. The sequence continues at coordinate 304,710 of SJYV01041992.1, forward strand.
TGAAGCAAGAGAATTTAGGGCATGTTTGAGTCAAACTACTGTAACCATGACAGGTTTTGCTTTCATTGTCTTTATTAGCATTTTCTCAAGACATATCATTCATTTTGCTTCTTCATAATTGTTTTCTATTTGCATATAAGAATCTTTGTTACTTCTTTTTTGTTTTGATTTCAAACTATTGTTTCAGAGAGTGAAAACAAATTTGAACCCCCTAATAAAAATTAGAAAATGCTTACTCCTTGGTAGAAACGTTATGACCAACCTAGATAGTATATTCAAAAGCAGAGACATTACTTTGCTGACTAAGGTCCATCTAGTCAAGACTACGGTTTTTCCTGTGGTCATGTATGGATGTGAGAGTCGGACTGTGAAGAAGGCTGAGCACCCAAGAATTGATGCTTTTGAACTGTGGTGTTGGAGAAGACCCTTAGAGTGCCTTGGACTGCAAGGATATCCAACCAGTCCATTCTGAAGGAGATCAGCCCTGGGATTTCTTTGGAAGGAATGATGCTAAAGCTGAAACTCCAGTATTTTGGCCACCTCATGTGAAGAGTTGACTCATTGGAAAAAACTCTGAAGCTGGGAGGAATTGGGGGCAGGAGGAGAAGGGGACGACAGAGAATGAAATGGCTGGATGGCATCACAGACTTGATGGACGTGAGTCTGAGTGAACTCCAAGAGATGGTAATGAACAGGGAGGCCTGGCATGCTACGATTCATCGGGTCCAAAGAGTCGGACACGACTGAGAGACTTAACTGAACTGAACCGAACTGAATAAAAATTTATGTGAAAAATATTTCAAAAGAAGAATAAACACAATGGTATTATAGTTCTGTGGGGGAAGTTTCCCTGTATGATAATGTTGACTCTTTAATAGAGTTTTTTTGAGTCTTCTGCATTTACTTTATGCAAACTTGGGTGTGACCTCTGCTTACTTTCTTGTCCTTTGAATTACAGATTCTGTGTTGAGTCAAAATATGGGCTAATTTACCACATAACATTAAATAATTTCTTCATTGAAGGATGCTCCAAATGTCAATACAGGCTGCATGATGCTTCCCTCTGTGAGCATCAAAAAGTATACAGAAGTGCAAGCAGATAAATAACAGATCTATGGTAACTTCACACAGTCTTGATAGTCCGTTTTCAAGCAGTCTGTCATTTAACCTGCATGCATACTTGGCTATGTCATAGCCAAGTATATATGGTGCTTTTCCCATCAGGAGGCTTCCATAAGACTCTTATCCTTCGCCATCAGAGGGCAGACTGACTTAAAACCATAATCACAGAAAACTAACCAATCTGAACCCATGGGCCACAGCCTTGTCTTATTCAATGTAATTATGAACCATGCTGTGTAGGGCCACCCAAGACAGATAGGTCATGGTGAAGAGCTCTGTCAAAACTTGGTCCATTGGAGAAGAGATGACAAGCCACGTCACTATTCTTGCCTTGAGAACACTATGGACAGTATGAAAAGGCAAAAATATAGAACACTGAATGATAAACTCTCCATGTCATAGGTGCCCAAGATGCTACATGAGATCAGTGGAGAAATAACTCCAGAACGAAGAGACGGAGCCAAAGTAAAAACAAAACCCAGTTGTGGATGTGACTGGTTATAAAAACAAAGTCAGGTGTTATAAAGAGCAATATCACATAGGAACTTGGAATGTTAGGTTCATGAATCAAGAAAAATTGGAAATGGTCAATGAGGAAATGGCAAGAGTAAACACTGAAACATTGACATTTTAGGAATAAGCGAACTAAAATGGGCTAGAAAGGCTTAATTTAACTCATATGACCATTATCCACTACTGTGAGCAGCAAACCCTTAGAAGAAATGGAGTAGCCATTATAATCAACAAATGAGCCTGAAATGCAGTACTTGGATACAATTCCAAAAATAAAAGAATGATCTCTGTCATTTCCAAGAAAAATCATTCAGTATCAGGGTAATCCAAGTCTATGCTCCAACCAGTAATGCTGAAAAAGCTGAAGTTGAACTGTTCTATGAAGACCTACAAGATCTTCTAGAACACCCAAAGAATATGTCATTTTCATTATAGGGAACATAAAGGAAAAAGTAGGAAGTCAAGAGATACCTGGAGTAATGGGGAAATTTAGCCTTGGCGTACAGAAATAAGTGGGGCAAAGGCTAATAGAGTTTTGTCAAGAGAACACACTGGTCATAGCAAACACCCTCTTCCAAAAACACAAGAGAAGACTCTACACGTGGACATCACCAGATGGCCAACACCAAAATCAGATTAATTATATTCTTTGCAGGAAAAGATGGAGAAGCCTTATACAGTCAGCAAAAACAAGACCAGGAGCTGACTGTGGCTCCGATCATGAACTCCTTATTGCCAAATTGACTTAAATTGAAGACAGTAGGGGAAACCTCTAGACCATTCAGGTATGACCAAAATCAGATCCCTTATGATTATACAGTGGAAGTGAGAAATAGATTCAAGGGATTAGATCTGATAGACAGAGTGCCTGATGAACTATGCATGGAGGCTTGTGACATTGTACAGGAGATAGGAATCAAGACAATCCCCAGGAAAAAGAAATACAAAAAAGCAAACTGGCTGTCTGAGGAGGCCTTACAAATAGCTGTGAAAAGAAGAGAAATGAAAAGCAAAGGAAAAAAGGAAAGATATACACAATTGAGTGTGGAGTTCCAGTGAAGACTAAGGAGAGATAAGAAAGCTTTCCTCAGTGATCAGTGCAAATAAATAGAGGAAAACAATAGAATGGAAAAGACTAGAGATCTCCTCAAGAAAATTAGAGATAACAAGGGAACATTTCACGCAATTATAAGCACAATAAAGACAGATATTGTATGGACCTACCTAAAAGAAGCAGAAGATATTAAGAAGAGGTGGTCAGAATACACAGAAGAACTATAAAAAAATATCTTTATGGCCCATATAATCATGATGATATAATCATTCACCTAGAGCCAGACATCCTGAAATGCGAAGGCAAGTGAGCCTTAGGAAGCATCACTCTGTGAACAAAGCTAGTGGAAGTGATGGAATTCCAATTGAGCTATTTCAAATCCTAAAAGAAAATGCTCTGAAAGTGCTGTTTTAAATACGCAAGCAAATTTGGAAATCTCAGCAGTCCTCACGGGACTGGAAAAGTTCAGTTTTCATTCCAATCCCAAAGAAAGGCAATGCCAAATAATGCTCAAACTGCCACACAACTGCATTCATATGACACGCTAGTAAAGTAATGCTCAAAATTCTCCAAGCCAGACTTCAACAATACATGAACTGTGAACTTCTAGATGTTCAAACTCATTTTTTTTAAATTTATTTATTTATTTATTTTTAAATTTAACTTTACAATACTCTATTGGGTTTGCCATACATCGACATGAATCCACCACAGGTGCACACAAGCTCCCAATCCCGAATCCCCCTCCCACCTCCCACCCCACAACGTCTCTCTGGATCATCCCCGTACACCAGCCCCAAGCATCCTGCATCCTGTATCAAACATAGACTGGTGATTCGTTTCTTACATAATAGTATATATGCTTCAGTGCCATTCTCCCAGATCATCCCGCCCTCTCCTACTCCCTCTGAGGCCAAAAGTCCATTGTCTATGTCTGTGTCCTTTTGTTGTCTCACATACAGGGTCATCATTACTATCTTTCTAAATTCCGTATATATGTGTCAGTATGCTGTATTGGTGTTTTTCTTTCTGGCTTACTTCACTCTGTATAATAGGCTCCAGTTTCATCCATCTCATTAGAACTGATTCAAATTTATTCTTTTTAATGGCAGAGTAATACTCCATTGTGTATATATNGTACAAAAACTCAGAGAATTTGCTATTGGTGTATAAAGATTTCCTGATATAGTACTTTTTCTTGTAGAGTAAAATTGAGTTTATTCAATGGGATTATATTTTTATTTGTTTCAGGCATTCCTAGGTAATGGAGTACATCTATTTTGTATTGAAATCATAAAAATCAGAAAAGTTATTTTGGACCTCTTCATTTTATTAAAATATAAGGAAAGTTACATACAATAAAAAAGATATACCTTCATCCATCATAAGCTAAAATATATTTATATTTACCTTACATTCATGACATTGATAAATCTGAATGGGTGAAGAATAAACATGCTTTAGTTATTTACTGTAATTGTATTATTATTACTTGAATACATAATCTTTAATGTGATCTTATATTCATGAGAAGTCCGCTGATAAACCCTCTTCTTCAGAATATGACAGTTAATTCTAAAAAATATATAAAAATAAAAATGATGTCTAGAAAATGTTTGAAAGGTAAAATAACACAAATAAGATGATTATATTATGACCCAACTAAGAGGAGTTAACAGGACAATAGTAGTTGAGACAAGAAAAAAGAAAAATATATGAATTTAAAAGACAACAGAATATTGAGGTAATAAATACTATCATGCGCCTTTCACCAAGTAACATTAACACTTTCTACTTTAAGCATTTGTTTGTCAGGACAAAATTCTTCAGAAAGAATTGACACTTTCTGTTTTCAGGCAGTTCTTCAACTGAGTGAATTGTAGCAGAAGTGGCCCTTGAAAGCAGACCCTCAGTTTGGGACACTCAGCTGTCAATTGACCATAGCATCTCATTGCTGGTAAGAAGTAGGAGATGGTGTCCTAGGGTTTATCATAACACTGTGGCCCTGAGATGGTCACTTCTGAGTGACTTGGATGAGACACAGATAAAAGGGGAATGATTGAATTACACTCTCATTCTAGCCTCTAAATAGAATGAAGGCAAGAGTGTTGGGGTCCTTTAATGGACCGGGACCTGGCGGTCCAGAGGCGACGATAAAAAGTGAAAGAGAGAAAGAGGCTGATACTCCCCAGTTTACAGCAGAAAACCAATAAAGTCCTTGACACAGGACTTGCGTCTCTCACGAAGGCACCAAACACCCTCTCGAGGTGGGTTGAAGGCACAGGGTGCCTTTTTGAGAGAATCTTAGAAGCCTGGGCAGGAGAGTGAGCAAGATAGGTCCCTGCACTCCAAGAAATAAGCTGAGGAGAGAGAAAGAGAGAAAGAAAGAGAGAGAGAAAGAAAGAGAGAGAGAAAGAAAGGGAGAAAGAAAGAAAGAAAGGCACGGGGACCCAAGCTCTAATGGAGCAAAGGTGCTTTAATGATTTTTCTGTGAGTATATATAGGCTGTAGTACAAAAAGTTTCTTTTGTCAATGATAAAGATCAGAAAACCAAACATACAGTAACCGTTACCAAGGGAACAAGGGATGCTGATGGTCACAAGTTCAGGAGACAATCCATATCTCAAGAAAGGTGATGGAGACTAAGCAGTTTTGTCATAAAGAGAATGTTTACTGAAGGAGATTCAAGCCTATCTCACACATTGACCCCATTTCCTGTGAGCAGCATGCTGTTCCGCTTAAAAAGAAACAAAGGACTGGTGAGAAACAGCACGTAAGAATTCTCCTGTTAAACATTCCCTGACACAAGAGTAATGATGAAGATTTAGAAGTTGGCTGTTTTCTGGGGGCTTCCCTTATGGGTCAGAGGTTAACACTCTGCACTTACAATGCAGAAGGTGTAAGTTCAATACCTAGTTGGGGAGCTAAGATCCCACATGCAACACAGTGTGACAAAGAAAGAAAAAATTAATAAAGTTGGTTTGTTTCAAAAAAAACAGCAACAACAACAACAACAAAAAAAACCTTATGTGGCACTTACTACCTGCTGTGGAAGCCAAAAGGCTTACGTAACATCTTTTACTGAGGCCCTCAAGTTTCGTAGCCATTGTCTAAACTTCTACAAATCAGGCCACAGATTTAACTGCAAAAGTAAAAGAATAGTAAAGCAAACAGTATAGAGACTTGATAGATTTCCCATGATGAAACCAGGGTCCAATAGATAATGAGTGAGATACTTGTATGGTTGTATATGGACACTTGAACCCACTGATTTCCATAAGTGCTCAGGGCTGGCACATGTAGTGCACACCTCTTGCTGGAAGACAGCATCCTCTTCTACCTGGAGGTCTTAGAGAAACCTCACCTGGAGCATTTCTCTTAAAAAGGATACTTGTCTTACTCATGACCCATGCCTACACTCACCATTGTCTCATGATGAATAACTAGGTTTAGATCTCAGCAAGGCTCTAGCTGAAAAGCATACTCCTTCCCGGGGATTCTGGTTGCTTATTTATAGAAAAATATTGCAGGGCCTGACATTATGTACCAGCAAGGATAAATGAGATATTTGTGAGAGTGGATCTTTTAGTTTTGGGGCTGGAAGGAGCTAGAAAATATAACTGAAGAAAATTGGGTTTATGGTTGTTCTCTGTTTCCCGTTGTGTGCATGCTCAGTTGCTAAGTCATGTCTGACTCTTTGCAACACCATGGACTGTGGCCTGCTAGGCTCCTCTGTCCATGGGATTTTCCAAACAAAAATACTGGAGTGAGTTGTCATTTCCTCCTCTAGGGGATCTTCCCAACCCAGAAATTGAATCCATGTTTCCTACATCTCTTGCATTGGCAGGCTAATTCTTTACAATTGAGCCAACTGAGAAGCCTCTCACTTTCCCATTAGTCAAGTTTTGACATCTAGTCAAGTTTTGACATCTTGTCAAGGATACCTGGAACTAGTCTGAATATACTGCTAAGATGGCTGCTTGAAGATTTTAAACAACAATGGCCTATATGAAATGAGAGCATATCAATTTCAGCCTTGCAGAGTACTGGGAAAGGGGATAAGAAATGCAGGGAAGAGGTTTTTACATAATAGATTTTTTACATAAGACTAGAGATCTCATTATCTGACTGTGTCCTTCACTAAGTCCCAGAGGACACTGATTACACAAAAGCAATAAAGACTGCCCTGTAGAGAAGCCACTGAAATCATTAAGGTCAGGAATAACTGTGCTCTGTAGCATAGCTGACATAGGAAAAATTGTTTGGAATTGTGCTTCTTCATTTCAAGGGGGATGGAATATTCCAGAATGGTACAAGACAGATGACTGCATTTGCCTGTAAGAGAAGTGTTATAATAATATTCTAATGGAAATAATGAAGCATAACAACCAAGTTCATTGTTTCACAATGAGCTACAGTGTTTACTGATACATGGAGGTGGGATTCCCAAGTGGCTCAGTAGATAGGCCAAGTGATGTGCCTACCATTCCACTCTTTAACCAGAAGAGTAAATCAGAAGTAATACTGGTCTCTGAAAGAAATTCAGAGATTAGTGATATCCTCAAAAAATTTATTATGGTTGTCCCCATTATGTTTATACTGAATGCCCTGGTCTCTAGCAATTTCCTCATATGCAGCATTCAACTGAACACTTGAGTGAAACTTGACAGGGCTATGGAGTCATTGTTCTGTGTGTATCTCTCTTCTCCATTACCCTTACCTGTGAATGTTGGCTGTCTTGGCTTCTTTAGGATCTCAACTCCTTCGAATGAATTCAAGGTATGTTCTGGATTTTACCTGGGTTTCCCCTTGTGCTATGGCCTGGAAACTTTCTCCAGCTGGTAATCTGTGACAGTTGAAAAATCTCAACTCTTCAGTCTCTCATGGATCACCATCCTTTGCTGCCTGATTAAGTTAAATGCCTTGAATGTTCTTGCTTCATAGTTTGTCTTTTTTTTTTTTTTAGTTTTTCTTTTTTTCAAATGGGCTGATAAATATGATTGTTGTTACTCCCTCTTGACTAAAAGAGAAAGTTAGTGATAGAGTTGATTCAACGTGAGGTATGAATGGCTGTGAGGGGTCTAGGTAGTGAACTATAGCATAATCTTTTGGTGTCCTGACAACATATCTACTGGCCATATCTTTAATCTCCCTATGCTGTGTTATACAGTTCTAGGGCATACTAAAACATCTCAAGTTATGCCTAGTTTCTCACTGTTGTATTTTGAAGACTTTTTCTTTTTTGGAAGTCACTCAGCCCACAGATAGGACAACTGGGGAATTAGAAGCTATTGTCTTCCAGAGAAGATCATTTATTCTCAATGAATGGAGGAAGTGAGTCAGTGGGAAAATATCCATTTTTTATTCCTGAGAGGGACAAGTCTGTAGTGTATTGTACATAGAGTGAGTCACATTCTTCACAGTGGCTTCTGAGTCACTAGTACACATTTGCACCTCCTTCTCTTACTCTCTCAGAATCATTTTTTTCCTATTTCCTTATATCATCCCCCAAACAGGTTACCTACACATAAGTGTTTGCCTCAATCTCTGATTTTAGAGAAACTCTTAATTTAAATGCATATAATTGTGTACTTATGTTGAAGTTTACCAGAAAGCCCTGGTACTTCACTAGAAAAGAAGTCACTATCACTCCAAAATGGATATAGAACTTCAAAATGGTATATAATAGAATATTACTCAGTCAACACTTTAATATAAAACAATTTGTTTAAACATTTCCAGAGTTAAAAAATGAAATCAATTCTTTAAATGTATTTAGATTTGTATCTATATATTTATAGTTTGAAAACTCAAAAACAAACAAAAAAAAACAACAACAACAAAACCACTAAACGTTAGCCCAAAAATCCAAGTAGTTTATTCTAGAAGAATCTTCTTTTATTTCTGGCTCCTGATCTATGAAAACCTTTATGCTGCTTTCCTTCAAGATAAAATGTTTGACTGGTTGTATCATTTCACAACATGTGATCACTTATTTCTTCAGATTTCCATAGAAGTCTTATTGTCTACTAGTATTTATGTCAGGGTAAAAATTTTTGTGCCAGCTGTTTGATTTCCTTTTTTTTTTTTAAGTACCTAAAATTTTTGTCTGAATATTTGTAGGAATCTTTGTAATATTTAAAATTATAACTTTTTTTAAACGTGATTTTATTGCTGGCTTAAAATTAAANAGAAAAACATCTATTTCTGCTTTATTGACTATGCCAAAGCCTTTGACTGTGTGGTTCACAATAAACAGTGGAAAATTCTGAAAGAGATGGGAATACCACACCACCTGACCTACCTCTTGAGAAATCTGTATGCAATTCAGGAAGCAACAGTTAGAACTGGACATGGAACAGCAGACTGGTTCCAAATAGGAAAAGGAGTATGTTCAAGGCTGTATATTGTCACCTTGCTTATTTAACTTTTATGCAGAATACGTCATGAGAAATGCTGGGCTGGAAAAAGCACAAGTTGGAATCAAGATTGCCGGGAGAAATATCAATAACCTCAGATATGCAGATGACACCACCCTTATGGCAGAAAGTGAAGAGGAACTAAAAAACCTCTTGATGAAAGTGAAAGTGGAGAGTCAAAAAGTTGGTTTAAAACTTTTAGAAAACTAAGATCATGACATCTGGTCCCATCACTTCATGGGAAATAGATGTGGAAACAGTGGAAACAGTGTCATACTTTATTTTGGCGGGGCTCCAAAATCCCTGCAGATGGTGACTGCAGCTATGAAATGAAAAGACACTTACTCCTTGGAAGGAAAGTTATGACCAGCTTAGATAGCATATTCAAAAGCAGAGCTATTACTTTGCCAAACAAAGGTCTGTCTAGTCAAGACTATGGTTTTTCCAGTAGTCATGTATGGATGTGAGAGCTGGACTATGAAGAAAGCTGAGCACCAAAGAATTGATGCTTTTGAACTGTGGTGTTGGAGAAGACTCATGAGAGTCCCCTGGACTGCAAGGAGATCCAACCAATTCATTCTAAAGGAGATCAATCCTGGCTGTTCTTCGGAAGCACTGATGCCAAAGCTGAAACTCCAATACTTTGGCCACCTCATGCGAAGATTTGACTCATTGGAAAATCTCTGAGGCTGGCAGGGATTGGGGGCAGGAGGAGAAGGGGATTACAGAGGATAGTTGGCTGGATAGCATCACTGACTTGATGGACTTTAGTCTGAGTGAACTCCAGGAGTTGGTGATGGACAGGGAGGCCTGACCTGCTGCAGTACATGGGGTCGCAAAGAGTCAGACACGACTGAGCTAATGAACTGAACTGAACTGAATTTAACAGAAGCATGTTTTTAAAAGGTATTGAAAACTGTATTATCTGGCCAAAGCAGTTCTTCTGCCCTGGGATAATAAATACGTTTTGACTTCCTAATGTCTCACTGAACTACTGAAGTGTAATCGTGGTTAAAAGAAAATAACAGAAGATTGTTTGAAATAAACATGTGTATTATATAAATTAAGAGAACCATAATAAATTCCCTATCCTCTTTACTATAATATAGAAAAGAGGTATTTTCTAAATCAAAGTTTTACTATGTAAGTGGTAAAATAAAATCAAGCCATTAACCAAGACAGCCTTAAGTTATTAAATTATTGTTGAGGAAAATGTCACTTCAGTTAGAAAACTCCTTTGTAAACATAACACAATTAAGGTAACTTACCAACATCAAATAAAGACTTTCAGGAGTGCTGAGTTGATTTATAAATAGTGTTTCTCCAAAGGAAAATTTCATTTTATAAAAATGACAGCATTTAGCAAAGTACCATTTATTCTGTAACACTAGCCATCTAAAAAAATTTTTTTTAAGTAGAATTCAGATGAGCTGTTTAAAGTATAAAGACTTTTAATGTGACAATTTTAATCAGACAAACACACTAAAATATTGCAATAAACAAAATAGGCAATGACAGATCAAATCTTTTTCTTTTGACTGTGAGATGAATGTTGATAAATCATTAATCTTTTTAAACTGTCTTATGAAAAGAAATCATACTGTCAAATGCATTGGTTACATTACTTTGTGTTGCATTTATGCACCACACTTTGAATTGTCTCTTCACCCCAGCAACTTTCATTGCTGCTTCTTATTTTCCTACTGTGGCTGAAACTATTATCTTTATGAAGGTATAATATGAAAGGAATATTTTCATATAGAAATGACAAACTGCCCCAATATGTCACAATAGAACTACTCTATTAAAGACAGTCTTGCTTTTGCTAAACAAAAGAACATCAGTGACATTTACTGTCCAGTTGGAAAAAACATGTAACTGAATATTCCCAAGGAAAATCTTCGATGATTAAAAAACTGGCCAGCCACTTAAAGACTGTAGTATGAATTCGAAATGCATTCTTAGAAATTGTCACGATCAGTACATCTCCCCTACATAAATTTATTATTTAGATAATGTAATTCAAGAACACAAAATGATATTTGTACATTGTTTTCTTTGAACTTATAAAGTATACTTCAGAGGGCTCTATTCATAATCATAAAATAATATATATTTTTATGTAGTAATTATTTTGTGACTATATACTCTATTTTTATTTCAAATGTCATTTGCCAAAGTGAAAATAAAAGTTTTTTTTAGCTGTAGTTTCACTTTTGTTTATCTATCTGTGTGATTTTCCTAGCCAATAATGTATATAGTCATAACCTGGTGAACTAAAACACATGCTCCAATGTTTATTGAGTTTTTCTTTTATTTAGCTTGTCTTCTTGATTTATTTTATCCTGTGTTAGTATAAAATATTGGAACATACAAGTTTGTATAATTTTACGTAATAATTTACCTTTGTATACATCTCTTTCCCCAAGATTATGAGTATACTAAGGGCAGGAAGAAAGACAAAACATAGTAAATTTCTAAATAGAAATAAACTATTAGCACAAGGGAATATATAAATATGGAAAGTTAAAGATTATAGAAAAACACAGCTTTAAGTAGAATACAGAATCGTTTAAATGTATTTGACATTTAGCTTCCCGAAAGCCAAAGTGAAATGTGAATGAAAGTCGCTCAGTCTTGTCAAACTGTGTGCGACTCCATGGACTATACAGTCCCTGGAATTCTCCAGGACAGACTATTGGAGTGGGTAGTTGTTCTCTTCTCCAGGGGATCTTTCCAACCCAGGGATAGAACCCAGGTCTCTCACGATGCAGGTGGATTCTTTACCAGCTGAGCCATCAGGAAAGCCCAAGAATACTGAAGTGGGTAGCCTATCCCTTTTCAGCAGACCTTCCTGACCCAAGAATTGAACTGGGGTCTCCTATGTTGCAGGTGAATTCTTTACTAGCTTAGCTACCAGAGAAGACTAAGTGAAATGGAGATGTGATAATTTCTTGAAAGTGTTAGTCACTCAGTGGTGTCCAACTTTTGGTTACCCATTGGACTGTAGCCTACTGGGCTCTTTGTCCATGGAATTTTCCAGGTAAGAAAATTATAGTGGGTTGCCGTTCTCTTCACTAGGAGATCTTCCTAACCCCAGGATCAAACCTGGGTCTCCCACATTGCAGTCACATTCCTTACCACCTGAGCCACAAGGGAAGCCTGATTATTTCATTGGTTTTACTGAAAAGAGAGGAAGACAGATATTTTAAGGAAAGAAAATAATTAACATATTATAAAGAACTCGAATACTATTTCAACACCACATCTCATATGTTGAAAATGAGAAAGATATAGTGCACTTTCATCAAAACTACTGCTGTGACAAAGTCAAATGTGGACTTAATTTGAATTTAGTATCATTTTTGATCACATAAAAATTATCACAGTATTATTTTGGGAGAGCAAATGATAATACTGTTTTAGTAAATTACTTTTTATTTGAAAAAAATGTCCAATACCTGTTAGATAAAGGAATAGATGCATTTATTGTGATCAGATTGTATATGAAATTATATCCATACTTATCTTTATGCTGCTTAAGAAGCTGGATAGGAAATAGTTTTTAAGAAGCCTGTTCAAAACTGGGGCCAAAGAGATGTGTTAGGTGTGTCTGGCTGACAATATACCTTCAGACAAAGTGAGGGTCCTTTTCTTTCATAAAAAAAATGTGGATCTGATAGAGTACAAAGATGGTTAATTAAACATCTAAAATTATGAACTATGAAACATGTTCAAGATAATTTTAGCTTGACAGTTTTCAAAATTCATAACCTAACCAGTTGTTTACAATGGCATAAGGGTGAAATAAATCAGTAATTCATCCATTGAAATTTAATTTTATGCAACATTGTTTTTTAATGATTCCTGGAAACACTGGTTGCAAAATGAATTCAATAAGTTAGTGAAAAATTTGACCTGCTATGTACAGTCATTAAGAAGTACTGACTTTATATGAAAAGTGTATATAAAAGGGAGATCTGTTTTGTATAGTTAATCATTAGAATTTTTTAAATAGTTGTATAGCCATTCCCTTTTTAAACTCATAGTTAACTGCATTAACTCATGGTTAATGACTAGCACAATACATAGGATTTGCATATCCTGATTATCTTTAATAAACAGGCATGGTTTCTGAGAGTGTTGTGCTGATAATACTCTGTAGAGAGGGTTGGAAAACTGATTTGTACATTTGCCAGTTTCACAGTGTAAATACTACCATAGCCAATTTCAAGCTACCAACCGGATGTCATTGAAAATGGAGATGGAAAGAAATACTCAGTAGCACCATTTTATGTGGTATTTTCACTATACAGATTTTAATACAGACTTTATCACATAAATAAATATTGTTAATATTTAAATAGCCTCAATAAGTATATAAAAGCAACATGTAGTTACCAATCAATTCTAAAAGAAATCAACACTGAATATTACTTGGAAGGACTTATGCTGAAGCTCCAAAACCTTGGTCATCTGATGTGAAGAGCCAATTCTTTGGAAAAGATCCTAAAGCTGGAAAAGATTGAAGGCAAAAGGAGAAAGGGGTGGCAGAGGATGAGATGGTTAGATAGCATCACTGACTCAATGGACATGACTTTGAGTAAATTTCAAGAGATAGTGAAAGACAGGAAAGCCTGATGTGCTGCAGTCCATGGGGTCACAAAGAACTGGACACCACTCAGACTGAACGATAGCAACATGTGATAAAATAATTATAAATGATGTATTTTGAATATTTACTTATTTATATGTTTATATTATTTAATTTTTACTAGTAGCTATGTTTAAAATTTTAGTACCTGTGTTACAAATCTCCTGGAAATTTAATAGACTCTTCTGAGCCCATAGGAACAGGTTTTTAAAACCTGTTACATGATTGCATGCTAAGTCACTTCAGTCATGTTCGACTCTGTGCAACCCTATAGACTGCAGTCCGCTAGGCTCCTTTATCCATGGGATCTACGCAACAATGTTGGAGTGGGTTGCCATCTCTTCCTCTAATGGATCTTCCCAAACTGGGATCAAACCCAGTTTTCCTGCATTATTAGGCGGGTTCTTCACCACTAGCTTCACTTGGGAAGTTCTTTTAGCATGTCTAGCTGTGAAAATAAGAGAAGCAAAAACCAAGGGAGAAAAGGAAAGATATAAGCATCTGAATGCAGAGTTCCAAAGAAAAGCAAGGAGACATAAGTAAGCCTTCCTTAGTGATCAATGCAAAGAAATAGAGGAAAAGAACAGAATGGGAAAGACTAGATATACCAAGGGAATATTTCATGCAAAGGTGGGTTAGATAAAGGACAGAAATGATATGGATCTAACAGAAGCAGAAGATATTAAGAAGATGTGGCAAGAATACACAGAAGAACTGCACAAAAAGATCTTCATGACTCAGATAATCATGATGGTGTGATCACTCGCCTAGAGGCAGACATTCTGGAATGTGAAGTCAAGTGGGCCTTAGAAAGCATCACTACGAACAAAGCTAGTGGAGGTGATGGAATCCCAGTTGAGCTATTGCAAATCCTGAAAGATGATGCTGTGAAAGTGCTGCACTCAATATACCAGCAAATTTGGAAAACTCAGCAGTGGCCATAGGACTGGAAAAGGTCAGTTTCATTCCAATCCCAAAGAAAGGTAATGCCAAAGAATGCTCAAACTACTGCACAATTGCTCTCATCTCACATGCTAGTAAAGTAATGCTCAAAATCCTCCAAGCGAGGCTTCAACAGTATGTGAACTGTGAATTTCCAGATGTTCAAGCTGGTTTTAGAAAAGGCAAAGGAACCAGAGATCAAATTGCCAACATCCATTGGATCATTGAAAAAGCAAGAGAGTTTCAGAAAAACTTCATTTCTGCTTTATTGACTATGCCAAAGCCTTTGACTGTGTGGATCACAATAAACTGTGGAAAATTCTTTAAGAGATGGGAATACCAGANTTATTTGATTTTTTTCTTTTTTTTTTTTTTTTTTGGTATTATAAACTGTCTCTTCCACTGGATTATTAGTTCATGAGGATAACGTAAGTACCTAATTTTCTCATATCCACACCTCAGATACATATGAATAGTGTATAATTCTGCTCAATCATGCTTAATATACACAAGCACACATAACACATGCATGTAGATGCATAATTTATTAAGTGCCATGGAAAATATGTCTAAAGACAGCCAATGACAACTCTTTCTATTTTGGTACCTAGATGCTCCTTTTTCCATCCAGAAATGGAGTCAATTTTCTTCCCTTTGAATGTAGACTGGCCTCATGACTTGCTTTGACCTATAGATTGCAAAGGATGCAAAGCTGTGAAAATTCCACTCTTAGATGTTTAGAGTAATGATACCTCTTTTTCTGTTTTCATGGAACCCAGCTACCATTCCATAGGGAAGTCCAAGATATTCTTCTAGATAGAGATGCCACATGATGATAACAATATAGTTTGTATGCTATATTGAGAATAAATAGTATTCTTAGTATGGTATAATGTGTTTCCAAAATACTAAATAAGAGTTCAGAAGAGGGAGAGGTAGAAAAAAAGACAAATGTTTACTACAGGTATACTATGAAAGCACATTTTGTTTGACCTCATATATTAGTTAATATTTTGAATATTAAATTTACAAAACTATATTACATAAAGCGTTTATAAACAAGCTATTGAACATCATTTTCACATTTTCTGTGTTCTACTCTGAATTGAACTTTTAGGCTAACAAACATTTCATATAGTTTGGGGGTAATTAGGAAGTAGAAAGCAAACATGTTTTCTCTTCTAAAGTTGTTGATATTCTAATATGGAGATAAGCAAATTATCAGTCTTGGTAGCACAATCTGATAAAATTTGTTGATCAGAAACACAGGTACCATGGGACTTCTAGGAAGGGCACCTTGGTAAGGTTTGGGAATTTAGAGAAAGTCACTGAAGGAGAGATCTCAGTGATTAACAAGGGAAAATGTGATGGAGGAGAAAAGTGAAGGAATAAGGCAACTAAGAATCTTTCCTGGTGGCTCAGATGGTAAAGAATATACCTGCAATACAGGAGACCTATCTTCAATCCCTGGGTCGTAAAGATCCCCTGGAGAAGGAAATGGTGACCCACTCCAGTATTCTTGCCTGGGAAATCCCATGGACAGAGGCGCCTGGCAGGCTACAGTCCATGGGTTCACAAAGACTTGGACATGACTGAGTGATTAATGAGTCAAGTAAGGACATACCCGTATGTGAAGGCCCATAAGTTGGATCACAAAGCACACAGTGTTGAGCAAAATAAAAGAGTCAAGTCACAAGGAAACATCTAAAAATAGTTTTCAGGAATTTGGACATTATTTTGACTGTGATAGGAAATTATTGAGAGTCTTAGATTAAAAAAAGAGACATAATTATGTCTACAAATTTTAAAATATAACCTTTCTATAGGGTGAAGTATGAACTGGTGAAAGATAAGACTACAAAAAGCTGTTGTATCAGTTCAGACAAGAAAGAATGTTTGCCTAATATAAAATAGCAGCAGTAAGAATAGACATCCACATGAATAATTATCCTATTTTAAGGAAGCAAAAATCTATCAGTCTTGGTGATTAGATGTAGGAATGAAGGAGATGAAGGGGCAAGGATGATACTCAGATTTCTGGCTTGAGTAACGGGGTGTATGATCTTGAATTTAATGATCAAAGAAAACTGACATAAGGAGAGTAATTTCTTTATGAAGTTTTCTATCTTTATTGGATTCAAATATCTAATTAAGTGTATTCCTTTAAACCTACTACTACAGCTTGCATAGATGAGTGACCATCTTCCACACATAAGTAGATCTTTGTATCATGTAGCTTAATATTTTCAGAGAAGTTATGCCTGATTTTTTTTTTTACTATCATACATAATCTCATAATTGAGGGCAAAATTCATTTTTCCTGAGTCTTTCTAAGATCTTAAATTGATTGTCTAAAAGTTTTCATAGACTAGGTAAAAATTTTAACTATAAGTGAGTAGGGCAAACCCACTTTTGTCTTCTCTTATATCAACATGAACTACTGGTTAGTTCTTCACAAACAGACTAAACGAATTGACCTTGTGACATTATCTCCAGTAACCTCTTTATATTTTTATATATCTTGTAGATGATTTTTTCTTTTACGGTATTGTATTATGACTTCTAATTATTGTATTACATAAAAATATAGACATTAATAGATAAAATTTTATTATTCTAGAGAAAATAATCTATATGAGTGTACTTGAAGTTTGAAACAAAGAGAAAAAAATGACATGTACACTATTAATTCTCAAGAAAACTGATAGATTATATGTTTTATTCTGAAACAAAGAAACTACATGAAACAAGCTTAATATTTCATGGCAGTAATCTGTTATTTCCATAACAAATGATCGATGAAAGCCATTTCCTTTTCTTTTTGAAATACTATTAAAATAAAGAAAGTTTTTCTACTCTCAAAACTCTTGTAGTAATATTTTAGGAATTATTAATTTGCTTTCACTACTCAAGAGAATTAGTGTAGCAATGATGATGACTTCTGGTTTTGTATCTCTAGCCAAGATCCCTAATAAGTATCAGATTCATACATCCATTTAGACATTCAGATGGATATTTCACAAGAACTTCGACTTTAATAGCATCTCTAAATTTGCAAGGTTGACTATTCCCTATTTCTTTTCCTGGTAAAAACATTCATCTTACACTCAATAACTTTTGAACAGTGGAGAAATACTAATTTTTCTTTTGGAACCCATGTCAACAAATTAGAATTATCCTAGATTTCTCTCTCTTAACTTCCTTAAATATCTCATTTATTAAGCATCTTATAATAATGTTCCTACCATTCATCTTTTTTCTTTCTAAATGCTATTTGCCTGTTAAGAATCTGTCATTTATCACTTTATCTATTAAAAATTACATCCTTCTTTGTTATCCACTTTTCCCATTTCCAATTTATCCTTTATAATGCTTCCAAAATTATCACTCTCTACAGGGAAAGCTAATCATAGTAAAACTATCCCCAGTCAATAATCTTCATTAGTTTGCAGTTACTTAAAGGCTGAAATCTCAATTCCATTGCAAAATAAAATGGATCATTTGTTTTTATCCCTTGCCACATTGGTGACAATTTATTAGATAATTATGTTGAACTCTTCATGCCAATGCATTTGTTGTCTTCTCTATCAGGAAGTTCTTACTCCATTAGTTGGTTGAGTGTGTGGGTGGAAATGCCTATTTATTTATCTAAATTTCAACTCAATACCTTTCTGATTCTCCTTCCTAAAGATCTTTCTAAACCATGCATAATTCCTTCAGGTTTTCCATTGAATCATTTATTAAATTATTATTTAAATTTTAAAATATGTTTTGTCAGAACACATATATGTATGTTCATATATATTATATATACACATTCATATAGACATATTTTGCTATATTACACGTATGTATATATCTATATATACATTTAATATAATTATATGCATCAGATTTACTGAGTTCAAAATGTAGATTTTGGGAGAATGGGGCAAAGTTTGCCATGTCTTATTGTTTGACTTCTTAGAACCCAGGACAATGACTGCCATGAAATATGTATATGGTAAATGTTAAGTGAATGAGTAAATCAGTCAATAATTTTGAAATAATAGTAGCAAATATTTACTAAGTGCTCAATTAACTTCTACCTGTTTTATGGAATGATGTGAACCTTAACTATGTAATTTTATTTTAGCTGCCATTTATTCCTCATTCATTTTTAGTTATGTTATCTGGGAGAAAAAGCAATAAACAAAAACAATTCAACAACTAACCAAAATTTAACAAATACTGTTTCTCTATAAATTGTCTCCATAGATTTTAAGGTGAAATCAAGTTACCTTCAGGCTTTGCTGTGCTTAGTCATTCAGTTGTGTCCAGTTCTTTGGGACCAATGGAATGTTACCCACCAGGCTCCTTTATCCATGGAATTCTTCAGGCAAGAATACTGGAGTGGGCTGCCATTCTATTCTCCAGGAGATCTTCCCAAGCCAAGGATAGAACCCAGGTCTTCTGCACTGCAGGCAAATTCTTTACCATCTGAGCCACCAGAGAAGCCCAAGAATACTGGAGTGGGTAGCCTATCTCTTCTTTATCCCTTCTCCAGGAGATCATCCTGACCCAGGAATCGAACTGGAGTCTCTTGCATGGCAGGCAAATTCTTTACCACTGAGCTCTTGGGAAGCTGAACTTCAGGAACTGGTGTTAAGTCATCCATTGAATTCCACAGGTGTATAATTATGGCATCTGAAGTTTTATATATGTTTCTGAACTATAAGCACAAATACATCTACCCTTTCTTTATGTGGCATCATATCATACATCTTCCTCACAAAGGAGTGGTGGGGTAAAGAACGGTAATGGGTTTGTATATGATACCTTAAGTTCAAACTAAGGAAGATTGATAATGATAAATTCTGTTTCATATATGTTTCCTCAAGGTGAACCAAGATGGGGATATTTTTTAGTTGTGTCCATGCTTATTCAAAATTAAGTTAGCTGAAAATGAATAAACATCAGACTCTGTGAAGTAAATAGAAAAATACAATGTCTCATTTGCAAAAGGGGAAAAAATGGACTTTTTACACAATCAGTAAATGCTAATAGGTTGTGTACAGTAACAATAGTGAAACATCCAATTAATTATTTTCTTTCTTCCTGTTTCTTTTCTTTGTTTTTCTTTTCTTTCCTAAATATTTCCCTATATATAGTCTTTCTAAATTTTGCATATTTTTTCAGGGGGTGATTAAAAAATAGACTTAAAATTAAATAGTGACATATCCTAAGGAATCTAGAACTAACCTCAGATTCTTTAGAAGAATGGATATTTCTAGGAATGACAGTTTTGGAGTAAAAAAATATATTAAATAATTAGTGGTTAGTCTCTTAGTAAGATGCAGTCAATATATAAAAGAAATTTGCTTTAATGAATATTGTGCTATTGAAACTGATAGTATTATTAGGACATATATCTTTGATTAGTAACATATCTTAATCTGTCTTTTCAGTTCACACAGCAGACTAGAATCACAAGGAGTTGAAAAATTGTCCCTAAATCAGGCAATTGAGAAGTGGCCAGAGGAACACTTGGTAGAAGGTTTTCTGAATCTACATTCACTCTCTGCCTCCATAGTATTGAACTGATCTAAATGGTTAGTTGACCATTTCTCCAGGTACTTGTGAAGATGGCATACAGTTTGAGAATTGTTTCAGGAAAGAGAATAGCTACAAAGTATTCCTGAAGTTCTGTGTCTTGGTTTGTTTATGGAAGAAGAGTAGAAAAAGCACTAGTTTTTTGTTTTTGGGTTTTTTTTTTCCCTCTTGAAATAAGTAGGGGGAAAAAAAAAACAGTTGTACATTTAGAACATAATGAGATAATAATGTGTTTCATACTTTCTATATTCCTTAGGAATATATAAAACAAAACAAAGTCTTTACTTAAGACAGGTAGTAAAGAGAAAAGAAAAACTTCGAATTCTTTCATGCAGCTTTAGTTTATTTCTCCCTCATTTAGTATATGTTGTCTACATTATTCTGTTTAATTATTTATTATTTATATTTCTGTATTTTTATTTTTTAAATTTTATTATTATTTTTTAAATTTTTATTTTTACTTTATTTTACTTTACAGTACTGTATTGGTTTTGGCATACATTGACATGAATCCACCACTGGTGTGCATGAGCTCCCAAACATGAACCCCCCTCCCACCCCACATCATCCCTCCGGATCATCCCCATGCACCAGCCCCAAGCATCCTGCATCCTGTATCAAACATAGACTTGATTTTAGATTGGATTAAGATTTAATAAGATATTTGATCATCCTTGCTTTTCATGTTTATAGAAGGAGTTCAATTTGTTTTGTGTCAAGGCCAATTTTTCCCTAGAAACTATTTTGAGGATAATTATGCATGCTAATATTTTGTACTTTATAAAAATTAAATATTTGCTGCATGCAATATTCTATACTCAAGTTTCTGAGTGATTTATAAATATTAACTCATTACATCTTGATGTGTTGTTAACAAGTTTAAGATAAATCTGATTTTGTTCCTTTAAAAAGAATCTATTTATACTATTTTGATATTATAAATTTTACCAGGTTTTGTACATTTTGAGTAATTTTAATTTGAAAATTTTCATCTTTTATTCTGAGGTTGTTTTATTATTATTTCAAATATTTTATCTCATTTTCAAAGATAATTTTCTTTTATTTGGTCATCTGGGCATAAGTACATGTCTCCTCAATATGTTTTTTCTGTATTTTCTATTGCTTTATTCTTTTTAGCTATTATTCTCAAAAAGTTCTATGATCTAATCTTTTAAACCACTCATTTATTTTCCACTTATACCCATCCTACGATGTTTCATATATTTCTGTCTCCATCTATTTATCTATATCTATCTATCATCTTTTATGTGACAGTTTATGACAATCTATGAGAATGGCATATAGAATACTAGTAGTACTGAATTGTACATGTTTTCATTCTCTTAAGATTGATATGTTGAAATGTTGATTTAAACCACTATAAAATGCCAATTGTTAACACTGTGTAATCTAAACAGAATATCCCTCTTTGATTCTCCTTAATGTTCTTCATTGTTATCTTATTTTGCTAATGTTTTTGTTTAGGTGTACTGATTTTACTTGTTTTAAATTTGAGTCTATTGGTTTCAGTACTTCTGCTTCAGATGGAATGCATATTACTTTTGTTATCATTCTTCTGAGCATTTTCTTCTGGCTTTTAGTTATTTTAGTGTGAGCTCATATTGCCCTTGGAGAAATCAGCTATCCTATATACATGGGACATATTATGAAGCCCAGGTTCTCCTCCATGTCTCCTGATGAATTTAAAGATATGGAAACCAAAGAGGCATATGCATCATACACATAATACAGAACTTTCGTTGCCACTCTACCAAGTACCTTCTCAGATTAGGTCTTCACCTTTAAACTTATAGCTATTACACTTAAAAATCTATAATTCCTTAGATATTAGAGAGGGAAGGGTACAGATGAAAATTCAGAAGGCAGCTAGATAGGAACGCATATTTTCATTAGTTCTTCCCTCCATAAGAATGCCTGATATATTCAGCTGGCTTACAAATTGGGCTATTGTTGTTGATTTCAGTAGTAAAGGTGCATGCAATGATTTTCTGAAGGCAATGTAAGGCATTATCAAAACTCAACAAGACTTGTCTCAACATATCCAATCCCTGATCCACTGGTTGACCTCTATACCACATCTTCCAGGTCAACAACAAAATAATTCAGACACCTTCATAGATTTTAGAACAGTCACTATTTCACTTGAGGATACAAGATAAGATAAGAGCTGGAGAGTCTTTTCACTAAAGTCTAGAGAATAGTAATGATGAGAGTGGCTGTGTAAGGTTACAGGTGTTTCCTATACCAGAGTTTAGCTTCAGATTCCAAGTAAAAAGTCACACATTTGTTCTTTACTTATTTATAATTGTGTTTGTGATATGTGAGGACCTCTAAAGTACCTTGTCCTCTTATATGAATCTAAAGGGAGTGATGATTATTTTTTAAATATAAATTCCAACCTAAAGCATTTGTAGCAATACTTAGCACATGGTAGTTAATCAATATGTATTACTGAATAAACGTTATTATCTTAATGTTATTTTAGGTATAATGTCTAATTGATAGGCTCTATTATACCTGTTTCAAATTTTAAATTTTACGTTATTATTAATATTTATGCAATTTTATATTGAGAATTCTTCATGAGTCTCTCACGTTTGCATCTCTTACAAATCAAAATACTGTCTTTCGTTATATCTTTTCTGAAATGTTTACAAAACAAATAGCTTTAGAAAATAGACAATACCTCCCTTTGTAGCAAAAAGTAGGTTTATTTATTCTTAAGTTATCATAAAAATAGCATCTTCCTCTAGAGTAAAGGATAGACATGCTAACTCCTATTATAAAACATCGTATGCCCTAACCTCAACATTTGTTCTGTAATGCAATTTCTTGTGTATATAGATGTCACCCAGCCTTTTTCATCTTTTCCTGTGGGTAATGAATCATACATAAAGAAATGACGAAATTTGTTCTCCTTGACCAAACTCCAGTTCAGTTCAGTTCAGTTCAGTTGCTCAGTCATGTCCTACTCTTTGTGACCCCATGAATCGCAGCATGCCAGGCCTCNCTTATGGCAGAAAGTGAAGAGGAACTAAAAAGCCTCTTGATGAAAGTGAAAGAGGAGAGTGAAAAAGTTGGCTTAAAGCTCAACATTCAGAAAACTAAGATCATGGCATCCGGTCCCATCACTTAATGGGAAATAGATGGGGAAATAGTGGAAGATTTTATTTTTCTGGGCTCCAAAATCACTTCAGATGGTGACTGCAGCCATGAAATTAAAAGACACTTACTCTTTGGAAGGAAAGTTATGACCAACCTAGATAGCATATTGAAAAGCAGAGATATTACTTTGCCAACAAAGTCCATCTAGTCAAGGCTATGGTTTTTCCAGTGGTCATTTATCAATGTGAGAGTTGGACTGTGAAGAAACCTGAGTGCCAAAGAATTGATGATTTTGAACTATAGTGTTGGAGAAGACTCTTGAGAATCCCTTGGACTGCAAGGAGACCCAACCAGTGCATCCTAAAGATCAGTGTTGGGTGTTCATTGGAAGGACTGAGGCTGAAGCTGAAAGTCCAGTACTTTGACCATCTCATGTGAAGAGCTGACTCATTGGAAAAGACCCTGATACTCAGAGGAATTGAGGGAAGGAGGATAAGGGGACGATAGAGGATGTGATGGCTGGATGGCATCACCAACTTGATGGATATTAGTTTTAGTGAACTAATTTGGTGATGGTCAGAGAGGCCTGGCGTGCTGTGAGTCATGGGTCACAAAGAGTTGGACACGACTGAGTAACTGAGCTGAACTGAACTGAGGCCATCTAAGGGAATGACTAGCCAGTCTTGTATTCTTGCCTGGAGAATTCCATGTACTGAGCACCTGGCAGGCTACAGTCCACGGAACACAAAGGGGCAGACGTGATTGAGCAAGTAACACACACATACAGATCATCTAAATTCAAGAGAATAGGATTAAATAAGCATTTTTAAATGAGAGGACATAGTCAAAAAAAAATGGAGAAAGAAATAAATAGTCAAACATATATATTGACCCCTTGATTTTGTTGCAGGAAAATTACCAGGCCAATCTCTCCATTACTCAGTGTGTGTGTGTGTGTGTGTGTGTGTGTGTGTGTGTGTGTGTGTGTACTTCTTCAGTAGCTCCTTTTTTTTTTTTTTCTGGCCATGTAGCATATGTATTCTTACTTAACTGAGAGGGATCAAATCCATTTCCCCTGCAGTATAAGCACAGAGTCTTCTCCACTGAACCACCAGGGAAGTCCCCTTCATTACTTTTAAGAGTTTATAAAATCCACTTGCTGCTTCATGAAACTAATACCATTTATGGAAGCAGAAAATAGAGAAATCCAAGAACAATGTTAAGAACTGTAAATCCTAAATAGTGCAGTACAAGTTCTTCTACAACCCCAAATAACTCTCACCTATTTTCTTTTTCCCTTGGACCAGTAGATATGAGTGGCAAACCAACTGCACATTGAAGAGACAGATATTAAACATGAAAGTACTTTATCAGCATCCCCTTCTTTCAGGGACCTCTGTTTTCACAATCCCTTGTATTAAACGTATACAGAAGAACACACATATTCTGCCATGCCCAGGAAATGACTTTAGGAGCACTAATTAGGCAAATCAACAGTTTATTTTTCCTCCACCTTTTCTCTCTGTTATGGTATGATTGTTTTTGTCTGCATAAAATTCATATTTTGAAATCCTAACTCCCAATGGGATGATATTTGGCAGGTAGGAGCTTTGGGAGGTAGTTAGGTCATGAGTGTGTTAGTGTCAAAGACCCAGAGATCTCCCTTGTCCCTTGTGACAGTGAGAAGATAGCCACTTATGAACTAGGCACTCACCAGACACTGAATCTCTCTGCACCGTCACCTTGCACTTGTAGCCTCCAGAAAGGTGAAAAAGTAATTTCTGTTGTTTATACGTCTCCATGGCTATGGACGTTTGGTTTATGCATTCTGAAAAAACTGAGACACTCCCAGATGCTGTTACAGTAAGAGAAAGACAACGTTATAGAGAAGGGAAAAAAGTGAAAGACCAGATTGTCATCATTCTATTAAAAATTCCTCAAATCAACCTGCTGATGGGCAATAAGGTATAAGAATTTGAACAAAAGAATTTAAACTTAGTGGACTAATTTATGTACAAATTGTTCAGGGAACCAAGGATAACCATCCTGTATGTAAATATGTGGCAGGAAAAGAAAAAAAAAAAAAAGGAAATTATATATTTTAAAAGAGACATAATTGATAACCCAGTAAATGACTCTCATTCAGTTTGGTCTTTTTGTGTTGGCAAAGTCAATTATCATTCAATGTTGAAATGCCATTTCCAACCAAGTTTTTCTTTTCTTTTTTTTTTTTTAATGTGGAAAAATACACTAACATATGTCNAAAAAAAAAAAGGTAATTCATGTTTAAAGACAATGATGGAAGGAAAACAAAACAACATATATAGAATACAGTTACATTTCAGTCACTTAGTCATGTCTGACAATTTGCGACCCCATGAACCACAGCATGCCAGGCCTCCATTTCCTTCACCAACTCCCGGAGTTTACCCAAACTCATGATCATTGAGTCAGTGATGCCATCCAACCATCTCATCCTCTGTTGTCCCCCTCTCCTCCTGCCTTCGATCTTTTCCAACATCAGGGTCTTTTCAAATGAGTCAGCTCTTTGCATCGGGTGGACAAAATATTGGACTTTCAGCTTCAACATTGGTCCTTCCAATGAACACCCAGGACTGATCTCCTTTAGGATGGATTGGTTGGATCTCCTCACAGTCCACGGGACTCTCAAGAGTCTTCTCCAACACCACAGTTCAAAAGCATCAATTCTTTAGCACTCAGCTTTTTTATAGTTCAACTCTCACATCCATACACGACTACTGGAAAAAACACAGCTTTGACTAGATGGACCTTTGTTGTCAAGGCAATGTCTCGGCTTTTTAATATGCTGTCTAGGTTGGTCATAACTTTCCCTCCAAGGAATAAGTGNAGCACTCAGCTTTTTTATAGTTCAACTCTCACATCCATACACGACTACTGGAAAAAACACAGCTTTGACTAGATGGACCTTTGTTGTCAAGGCAATGTCTCGGCTTTTTAATATGCTGTCTAGGTTGGTCATAACTTTCCCTCCAAGGAATAAGTGTCTTTTAATTTCATGGCTGCAATCACCATCTGCAGTAATCTTGGAGCCCAGAAAAATAAAGTCAGCCACTGTTTCCACTGTTTCCCCATTTATTTGCCATGATGTGATGAGACCAGATGTCATAATCTTGGTTTTCTGAATGTTGAGCTTTAAGTCAATTTTTTCACTCTCCTCTTTCACTTTCATCAAGACGCTCTTTAGTTCTTCACTTTCTGCCGTAAGCGTAGTGTCATCTGCATATCTGAGGTTATTGATATTTCTCCTGGCAATCTGGATTCCAGCTTGTGTTTTTTTCAGCCCAGCAATTCTCATGATGTCCCCATGTAAGTTAAATAAGCGGGGTGACNGTGTCATCTGCATATCTGAGGTTATTGATATTTCTCCTGGCAATCTGGATTCCAGCTTGTGTTTTTTTCAGCCCAGCAATTCTCATGATGTCCCCATGTAAGTTAAATAAGCGGGGTGACAATATACAGCCTTGACGTACTCCTTTTCCTGTTTGGAACCAGTTTGTTCTTTTATGTCCAGTTCTAACTGTTGTTTCCTGACCTTCATATAGGTTTCTCAGGAGACAGGTCAAGTGTTCTGGTATTCTCATCTCTTAAGAACTTTCCACAGTTTATTGTGATCCACAGAGTCAAAGGCTTTGGCATAGTCAATAAAGCAGAAATGAAGTTTTTCTGGAACTTTCTTGCTTTTTCCATGATACAATGGATGTTTGCAATTTGATCTCTGTTCCTCTCACTTTTCTAAAACCAGCTTGAACATCTGGAAGTTCACGGTGCATGTATTGCTGAAGCCTGGCTTGGAGAATCTTGAGCATTTTTTTACTAGCATGTCAGATGAATGTAATTGTGCAGTAGTTTGAGCATTTTTGACATTTCCTTTCTTTAGGATTTGAATGAAAGCTGACCTTTCCCAGTGCTGTGGCCACTGCTGAGTTTTCTAAATTTGCTGCGCTACTGAGTGCAACACTTTCACAGCATCATCTTTCAGGATTTGAAATGGCTCAACTGGAATTCCATCACCTCCACTAGCTATGTTCGTAGTGATACTTTCTAAGGCCCACTTGACTTCACATTCCAGGATGCCTAGCTCTAGGTGAGTGAACACACCATTGTGATTATCTGGGTCTTGAAGATCTTTTTTGTATAGTTCTTCTGTGTATTCTTGCTACCTCTTCTAAATATCTTCTGCATCTGTTAGGTACACTTCAATTCTGTCCTTTATTGAGCCCATCTTTGCATGAAATATTCCCTTGGAATCTCTAATTTTCCTGAAGAGAACTCAAAATATATAATATTTATATATAATATATATTTATGTGTATATATATATATATATATATTTAACACTGCAATCAACAAATTTAACTTCCAGAAAAAATATGAAATTAATAGTTCTGTTAAACTATAAAAAAAAAACTTATATGTCTCCCCATAATAAGTTGGTCTGATATAAACTAATAATTCTTTAGTGCTAATTAAGAAAGAAACCTAAATTTNATATATATATATTTAACACTGCAATCAACAAATTTAACTTCCAGAAAAAATATGAAATTAATAGTTCTGTTAAACTATAAAAAAAAAACTTATATGTCTCCCCATAATAAGTTGGTCTGATATAAACTAATAATTCTTTAGTGCTAATTAAGAAAGAAACCTAAATTTGAGATGGAGTACAGAGCATGAAACTTGGTCTGGAGTGAAAGGGCTACCTCCTGAAAATAAGAGTGAAATATTCATTTAGCCTGTTTAGACCAGATGTCATCCGTGAAGTTATTCGGTCTCAAATCTTAATAACCATACCTCCTAAACACATATTCAGAAGATATTTTTATTTGTACTTCCATTTAACACATTTTGTGATGATAAAAAAAATACAGAAAAGCACTCAAATGAAATGCTTAAATTTATAGCACATTGCTCTCATATTTAAATATTTATGCCAGTCAGAATGGCTGCTATCCAAAAGTCGACAAGCAATAAATGCTGGAGAGGGTGTGCAGAAAAGGGAACCCTCTTACACTGTTGGTGGGAATGCAAACTAGTACAGCCACTATGGAAAACAGGGTGGAGATTCCTTAAAAAACTGCTGGGCACACACACTGAGGAAACCAGAATTGAAAGAGACATATGTATCCCAATGTTCATCTCAGCACTGTTTATAATAGCCAGGACATGGAAGCAACCTAGATGTCCATCAGTAGATAAATGGATAAGCAAGCTGTGGTACATATACACAATGGAGTATTACTCAGCCATTAAAAAGAATACATTTGAATCAGTTCTAATGAGGTGGATGAAACTGGAGCCTATTATATAGAGTGAATAAACCAGAAAGAAAAACACCAATATAGTATACTAATGCATATATATGGAAATAGAAAGATGGTAACAATAACCCTGTATGCGAGACAGCAAAAGAAACACAGATGTATAGAACAGTCTTTTGGACTCTGTGGGAAGGGTGAAGATGGGATGATTTGGGAGAATGACACTGAAAATTTTATAATATCATATGTGTAACGAATCGACAGTCCAAGTTTGATGCATGGTACAGGATGCTCGGGGCTGGTGCACTGGAATGACCCAGAGGAGTGGTATTAGGAGGGAGGTGGGAGGGGGGTTCAGGATGGGGAACATGTGTACAACCGTGGCAGATTCATGTTGATGTATGGCAAAACCAATACAATATTGTAAAGTAATTAGCCTCCAATTAACATAATAAATTTATATTAAAAATAATAAAATAACAAAAATAAACAATAAACACAAAACCCTGTTTAAATATGAATCATATTCCCTTTACTACCCTGAAATAAAGTTCATATTTATTAAACTTATCCAAGCGCACATTTTTTAAAACTCAACAAAATGCTAGTAATTTTTAATATTAAATATTGTAAGAGAAGTGATTTATAATNTACACAATGGAGTATTACTCAGCCATTAAAAAGAATACATTTGAATCAGTTCTAATGAGGTGGATGAAACTGGAGCCTATTATATAGAGTGAATAAACCAGAAAGAAAAACACCAATATAGTATACTAATGCATATATATGGAAATAGAAAGATGGTAACAATAACCCTGTATGCGAGACAGCAAAAGAAACACAGATGTATAGAACAGTCTTTTGGACTCTGTGGGAAGGGTGAAGATGGGATGATTTGGGAGAATGACACTGAAAATTTTATAATATCATATGTGTAACGAATCGACAGTCCAAGTTTGATGCATGGTACAGGATGCTCGGGGCTGGTGCACTGGAATGACCCAGAGGAGTGGTATTAGGAGGGAGGTGGGAGGGGGGTTCAGGATGGGGAACATGTGTACAACCGTGGCAGATTCATGTTGATGTATGGCAAAACCAATACAATATTGTAAAGTAATTAGCCTCCAATTAACATAATAAATTTATATTAAAAATAATAAAATAACAAAAATAAACAATAAACACAAAACCCTGTTTAAATATGAATCATATTCCCTTTACTACCCTGAAATAAAGTTCATATTTATTAAACTTATCCAAGCGCACATTTTTTAAAACTCAACAAAATGCTAGTAATTTTTAATATTAAATATTGTAAGAGAAGTGATTTATAATGCAATCATAAGGCTCAATTAAGTCTGTAAAGGAATACATAAGTCATCATAAGATGTGATGAAGATTCCCAAGTGCTTGTAGTTATATGAAAAATCAACAAGAATGTCACAGGTCTATAGGCAAATACTGGTGTTATTGGTTACTCAGATACCACAAGCACTAGCAATAAAAGTTTCCAAAATGATAAATCATTTGATAAAATTTTGAAGTTTTTCTTGACTTAAAGAGAATTTTCATTTATGGAAAATTCTGTATATATTAGGACTTCAAAAAATACTTTGTACTGATATCTATTTTAAATAGATTCTAAGTCAGATAATTATAATAAGGATTTTTGAATGTCCAGTGGTCATTTGAAATATGAGTGAATTATTAGGCAGGACTGTCTTGCAACCTTCTATCCTTCTTTTCCACTAAACTCTAGAGGACATTGAATCTCTCCAATATTTGTGACAACTGGAGACAACTCTAACAGTTGGGAAGCTTTTCCCTATTAGCAGTACCACAGCGACTAAAAAAACACTAGTAGAAGGTATTATTGGAGAAGGCAATGGCACCCCACTCCAGTACTCTTGCCTGGAAAATCCCATGGATGGAGGAGCCTGGTAGGCTATGTCCATGGGGTTGCTAAGAATTGGACACGACTGAGCGACCTCACTTTCACTTTGACTTTCATGCATCGGAGAAGGAAATGGCAACCCACTCCAGTGTTCTTACTTTGAGAATCCCAGGGATGGGGGAGCCTGGTGGGCTGCCAACTATGGGGTCACACAGAGTCAGACATGACTGAAGCGATTTCTCAGCAGCAGAAGGAGTGAGTATTATAATAGGAATCAAAGTACCTAGGCTATGGTCTTGGCTAATAAATAGCAGCAAGTGCCTTAGCTAATCTCTTACTTAGAAGATAACTCTTAGTGTCAAAATTATGATTTTTGACACTGTCCAATCAAACAAAATTAGGGAATCAACAAGTTGTATGTAACAAGCTTGATCTCCTTTTCCTTCCAAGGAATTCTTAGATTCATTATACTTAAATTTTAAATATGAATATCAACATGTCAGCCATAATGTGTAGTGATTGTGTTTCTGCAGTTTGCTGAGGCTCTGTTCCATAAACCACTTATAGCCAAAAGAAAAAAAAAAGGTATTGATTTCTGTAAGTAAATTCGGTTTTGAGAGTAAAATGTTTGTCCGTGTGATTGCTCAACCATTTTACAAATGACAACTTGCAGTACACTAATTGTTACCTTGGTTAATTCATCCCATGTAGATATACTGTTAACCACCTAAAACACCAAGAGAAGTACAGGACATAATTGCATCTTAAAAGTATTTAAGTATAACCTTCTGCATCATCCTAGGCTTTATTTAAGATTACAAAATAAAACATGTAATTTTCAATAGCTTTTAAAACACTGGCACTTTCCAAATAGGCAGTTACATTCCAGTAATATTTTTGAAAGCTTCACATGAATTAAAAAAAAATAAAATGAGCTTTTTTCTTCATTGATGCATAAGTTATTTCCATTTCACAAATCTAATGATTTTTAAACTGTGCAGCCTGATTGTTTGTACTGATTCATTTGATATAAGAGGAAAAATATTTTAGTTGCACAGATTCAATCTGAGTTATTACTTCAAAATTACTCTTTTATTGATCAATGGATGTTGTTGTTTGGTTGCTTAGTCATGTCCGACTCCTGTGACCCCACAAACTGCAGCACGCCAGGCCTCCCTCACTATCTCCTAGAGTTTGCCCAAGTTCATGCCTATTGCATCATTGATGCCATTCAACCATCTCATCCTCTGATGCCTTCTTCCCCTCCTGCCCTCAATCTTTCCTAGCACCAGGGACTTTTCCAATGAGTCAGCTGTTCATATTGTGTGACTAAAATACTGGAGCTTCAGCTTCAGCATCAGTCCTTCCAGGGAGTATTCAGGGTTGATTTTCTTTACGTTTGACTGTTTCATTTCCTCCATATCCACAGGACTCTCAGGAGTCTTCTCCAACATCACAGTTCAAAGGCATCAGTTCTTTGGTGGTCTCCCTCCTTTATGGTTTAGTTCTCACCACCCAACGGTGACTACTGGGAAGACCATAGCCTTGATTATATGGATCTTGACGGCAGAGTGATGTCTCTGCTTTTCAACACACCCTCTAGGTTTGTCATATTTTCTTGTCAAGAAGCAATCGTCTCCTGATCTCATGGCTGCAGTCACCATCTGCAGTTATTTTGGAGCCCAGGAAGAGGAAATCTGTACTGCTTCCACATTTCCCCCTTCTATTTGCCATGGAATATTGGGTCTGGATGCCATGATCTTAAATATTTAATATTTAGTCTTAAGCTGGTTCTTTCTCTCTCCTCCTTCACCCACATCAATAGGGTCTTTAGTTCCTTTCAACTTTCTGTCATTAGTGTAGTACCATCTGCATATCTAAGGTTTTGGTATTTCTCCTGCCTATCTTGATTTCAGCTTGTAACTCATCCAGCCCAGCATTTCTCATGATGTGCTCAGTGTGCAAGTTAAACACTTCTAGAATAATCTCAAACACCATCCCTTTTATCAAAATCTCTCCTCCTTAAGGCTGGAACAGATTCACAAACAATTTGAATACAAATTGTGAAATCATAAATTAGGGTTCACAGAACCTTAACTCAGGGGCCTGTATAAGTTAAAGTAGCACAAGTGGCTAGAAAAGTTATATTTTGAAATATCTATGTACTTATATAATAAAAGTTTATTTTTCTTCACTTAAAGTTAAAAAGAGATTTCTGATCATGCTCAAAAGGGACTGGAGGTGGGGGAGTTCTCTGCTCTAAAATTACTCAGAAACAGTCTTCACCACTCTTTCCAGGGTCACCCTGATGGTGATTTTAAGCTAGAAGAAATAAAAAGGGGTAAAAAAAAAGAAGAAGAAGACATACTGGTCTCCCTAATAAGCTTGATGGGACAAACTTTTTCAGTTTATCTTCCATGGTTAAAATCAAGTCATCTATCCATCACTGATTGCAAGAGAGGTTTAGGAATATAGTTTACCTGAGAATAAAAGAGGCAGACAGAGACACACAAAGAGAAAGGTGAGGGAGAAGAGAAGAAAAGAAGGGGAAAAAGGGGATGGAAGAAAGAAAGGAGGAAGGAGGGAAAGCAATTCAGTTTTGGAGATTATATAGCCTTCTCTGCTACTCTCATGTGTTAAAACAAAACAAAAAATTTAAAAGCACAGCTATAAGCATTAGGAGATTTTAAAGGTGTTCGAATAAGAGAAGGAACATGATCAGTTGTACATTTGTGAGAGATCACT
Source organism: Neotragus pygmaeus (assembly GCA_006410875.1). NCBI lineage: Eukaryota > Metazoa > Chordata > Mammalia > Artiodactyla > Bovidae > Neotragus > Neotragus pygmaeus. The sequence continues at coordinate 338,077 of SJYV01041992.1, forward strand.
CTGGCATTTGTTCATAGGAAAAAACTGAGTGGTGACACATTTCTGGAAAATTATATTATTTGGTTATCAATTAGTAGCAAGCCTAAGCAAAATGAAATTAAACCGAGCACAAGTATCCTCATCTAAATATTCTTTAACTGAAGAAATGGAGTGCCTAATTGGAAAATCATTTAAATGGGAGTGTTAAAAAAGAAATAATAGGAGGTGAAAGTTGGCCTATAAAGAAAGCTGGGCACCAAAGAATTGATGCTTTTGGACTGTGGTGTTGGAGAAGACTCTTGAGACTCCCTTGGACTGCAAGGAGATCCAGCCAGTCCATCCTAAAGGAGATCAGTCCTGACTATTCATTGGAAGGACTGATGCTGAAGCTCCACACCTTTGGCCACCTCACACGAAGAACTGACTCCGTTGAAAAGATCCTGATGCTGGGAAATACTGAAGGCAGGAGGAGAAGGGGGTGGCAGAGGATGAGATGGCTGGATGACATCACCAACATGATGGACATGAGTTTGAGTAAGCTCCAGGTTTTGGTGAGAGACAGGGAGGCCTGGAGTGCTGCAGTCCATGGGGTCAGAAAGAGTCAGACATGACTGAGCCACTGAATTGAACTGAACTCAATACGTCCCAAATCAGCCAACTAGTACATAAAACCTAAGATAGCTACAAGCCTGTCCCAGGCATGGAATTTTAATCCTATCGAGCTGGAATTCCCTGATCAACCTCCTGAGGTAATCTGCATGGTAGACTGCTCTTTCCTCAAAGGATACTGACCTTGCTCAAAATAATACTTATGTTTGACTTCCTCCTCTCTCTCCCTTTCTTGTCTTTAAAAACGTACTTTGTAATCTCTTCATGGCTTCTGTTTGGTAGATGGGATGCCGCCCCATTCATGAATTATTAAGTCCATTAGAACTTCAAATTTTCTCAGTTGAATATTTTTAACAGAGATCAGATATTTGCATCATTTTGCTACTGACTTTTTGTTTCTCAAGTACTGGGCTTCGCTGGTGACTCAGATGGTAAAGAATCCACCCGCAATGTGGGAAACCTAGGTTCGATTCCTGGGTTGGGAAGATGCCCTGGAGGAAGGTGTGGTAATACACTCCAATATTCTTTCCTGGAGAGTCCCTATAGACAGAGGAGTCTGGTGGGTTATGGGTCCACGGGGATCACAAAGAGTCAGACATGACTGAGTAACTAAGCGTGCACAAACTCTCTGAACCTTAGATAAATGAAAATAAAATAAAAAATTGACCTGTTAAGTCAGCAGATACCTTCCAACCTTTTTATTTTACTGAACCTTGAGAAGAGTCATACAGAACGAGTTAGGACTGCTCTAACACCACCCACAGGACTTTCCGAGGAACACAAAACCAATTGGAAGTCAAAGGATTCTGATTCTAAAATTCCAATATATAGGCAACGAAGGCAGGCAGGGGTGTTGGTGTTTCCACTACCAGCAGGCAATTCCCAGGACATCAGCTGAGTGTCCAACAACTCAACTAAATTTTAACACTATCTATCCAGAGATGGCATCAGATTCTACCCATAGGTTAAGGATTCAGTCCTACAAGACTGACTTTTCCCCAAAACCCAGGCTAATCTCAAATGCAGGTTGTCACTTGGACTTCAGAGATTTATAAATCAGAGATTCCCATTACCCCCTCCTTGGTTTGATTAATTTGCTAGAAAGTCTCACAGAACTGAAAGGAAGATTTTTGCTTTCTAGATTACTGGTTTATTATAAGAAGATATAAATCATGGGCAGCCATATGGAAGAAACACATAACACAAAGTATGGAGAAGGATGTAGAGCCTTCAAGCTCTTTCTGAGTAAGCCAATTTCCCCCAAATGTCCACAAGTTCACCAAATTGGAAGTTCTCTGAACCTGTCCTTTGTTTTATTTTTGTTTTGTTTTGTTTTTAATGGAAGCTTCACTACATAGACATGAATGATTGGCCATTGGCCATTGATTCAAGCTTCAGGCCCTCTCCTTTCCCCTGAGGTGGAGTGTGGGACTTAAAAGTCCAACCCTCTGATCATGAAGTTAATTCTCTTGGCAACCAGTCCCCATGCTTAGGTGGGGTTCAAAAGTCATCTCATTAATATAAATCCAGTTGTAGTGGAAAAGAGCTTCCTATAAATAACAGCTCACCCATCAACATTTAACTGTGAGGCAGTTTTAGGAACTAAAAATAAAGAGAATTATTTGCAATACAAAAGAACCAGGTTCTGTTCCTAGGTCAACAAGATACCCTGGAGAAGGAAGGGGTAAAGCACTCTAGTATTCTTGCCTGGAGAATCCCATGGACAAAGAAGCCTGGCAAGCTATAAAGTCCATTTGGTCACAAGAGTTGAACACGACTAAGTGGCTAAACCAAAAATAAAAGGCTGAATATTATGACAAAATATGCTCCCATTGCTCAAAGGATTCTAACAGTCTGGGGAGCTATGAGGCAGGAACTGTGGAAAACGGCCAAATAAACAGAACTGAGAAAGTAACAATGACCATGTGTAAAATAGCTAGTGGGAAGCTGTTGTGGCACATAGGGAGTTCAGTTCAGTGCTCAGTGATAACCTAGAGAAATGGGATTGGCAGGGGAAGGAGGTTCAAGAAGGGGATATATATATATATATTATACATTATATATATATATACAAAATAGCTGATTTATTTTGCTGTAGAGCATAAACTAACACATTATAAAGCAATCATACTCCAATAAAATATAAATATATTTTGTTAATTGAAAGAATACATATATATGTATGTGTATATATATATATATATATATATATATATATAT